>PTEX01000061.1:2329166-2355272 GCA_003342815.1 Eudromia elegans | reverse complement strand
TCCCTTCCCTTCCCTTCCCTTCCCTTCCCTTCCCTTCCCTTCCCTTTTCTGCACAGAGTTGTTTTTCACTGAGCAGCAAACACTGCGAGGGAGAGGAGGTGGGGGGAGAGGAAGGCTCCACTTTAGGCCAGGCTTTGGGCAGCTGGGACATCCTTCCATGCCGGATCGGGAAGATTTTTATGGCACTTTCCCCTCGAACTGGGGGAGGGAAAAGCATCGGCTTTGGCTCAGCCGTAAGGCCTGTGGCTCCTGTGCCGCAGCACTGAGTTCCTGCTTCCCTCCTTCATCAGCTGCGATGCCAGAGATCCCGGCGAGGAGGGAACGGCCCTGGCACATCCCGCATTGGAGCCCCGCGTCCCGCCGGGAACGGCCCTTCCCGAGCCCTTCTCCGCTGGAACAAGCCTCGAGCCGCCGGACCACCCAGCATGGGCCGGGGACGCACGAGGAGCCCCGGCCCGTTAATCCCCTCGTTAACGCTCCCCTCCAACAATCCCCCCTTTCACGGGGGCTCCCGCATGCTCCAGCTCCTCGCGCTGGTGCCGGCGGCTCCGGGATGGATTTCAGGGCAGCCGGGAGCTCCTGGGTGTTCCAGCCGCCCACATCCCCGGGCCCTGCGGCCCAGCCAGCCTTGGCTTCTTTTATTTTTCCTCCACTATTATTTTTTTCCCCCAATCTTAAATAATTAGAGATATATATACAGGTTTGCAGGGTCCCGCGGGGCTTTGCAGCTCGCTGGAAGCGAAAGGAAATACCCTGCCTAGTAGTGCCGGTGCGAAACATTCCCCCTGGAGCCGAGCCAGGAGTGGGATGGGAGCCGGAGCTGCAAAGGGCCGGGAAAGGAGCCCCCGGATCCAGCGGGACATTCCCTGGAGCATCTCCTTCCAGAGGGGAGAAGGTACCTGGCCCCAAGCCCCACGGCCGGGGCTCCGGGGTTGACAAGCTGCCCACGACGTTGGGCATCGGCCGCCGGTCCCGGGTGTGGAGAGCGGCCGAGAGGAGCCCAAAGCTCCTGGTGACCCCGTGGAAGCTGGTGGCAGCGGTGGGAATGCGGAGGTGGTGGCGGGCAGGTAGTGATGGTGGGAATGTGGGAATGGGTGTGTGGTAATGGTCTTGGTAGGCACATGGTGATGGGGACATGGTGGTGGGTACGTGGTGATGGTCTTGATGGGCACATAGGGTTGTTGGTGATAGGGACATGGTGGTGGGTACGTGGTGATGGTCTTGGTGGGCACATGGAGGTGGTGGACACGCGGTGGTGGTGGTGGGCCCGTAATGGCACTTTTTAACAAACGGCTGCTAATTCACCCTTCTTTCTTCTTATTTCTCCCTCCTCTTCCCGCCAGGGTTTTAGGTGAGGCCGTAAATAGGGAGCAGAGGAGTTTGGGGTGGGAAGCTCCTATGCAGAGGAGCGGGCCGCAGCCCGTGCTGGCCGTGAGCCCCGTCCCCGTGGCCGCGCCGGGTCCCGCCGCGCCGGCGCCCACCGCCCTTCGCTCGGGCCTTTTCCTTTGGCTTTCCCTATTAACTCCTCCGCGCTACTGCGGCCGAGGGCTGCGTTTGCAAAGGACCCGCCATAAGGAGGCCGATCCCGACAGGTCGCCGCGTGGCGCGGGAGCGGCGGGTGGGAGACCCCGGGGCGCTCGGAGCGGCAGAAAGCGAGCAGGCGGCGGGCGGCTTTCAACCCAACGTTTATTATTCCACACGGAAAGTCATTAAAAGGAATACGGGGGGCCCGGCGACGTCGTCACGTACATTGGCTAAGACCCCGGAGCACGGAGCAGACCCGGCCCCAGCCTCCCCCTCCCCAGTGACAAGTGCTACAGGTTAAAACACGGGCTACATATTAAATACAGGGCGTCACCTTCAAGTAGGGCTGGCACCTTGCACAAATAACCACATTATTTGGTATCACCAGCTCGTTTTCTGTTTTTTTTTTTTAAAGTCCATTATAAGACTCCATTAAAAAAAAAAGGGCAACAAATCGTTGGCCTTCCTCATCGAGAGATCTCTGCCCTCCTCTCCGTAGCTGCTTGGTGCTGGTTTGCCCCTGCACGTACAAGTATTTATTAGAAGCATTATTAAGAATCGGATCCTTCAACACATTTAAGAATTATATTATTATAACAAATAAGACCAAAAATTAGATTTTATAGTTAAATATTCTGTGAGCCGGACGAAGGGGGTTTACTGTACAAGCGATTGTGCATTTCTCTCTTTTTTTTTTTTGGTTAAAAAAAAAAAAAAAAAGGCAAATCATAGTGCAAAGCAAAAATCGTTGGCCTGTCTCGTGACCATTTGCATACAACAGAGGTGCGTCTATTGACACCTTCACATGACAATATGTCACAAACACCGCGTCGCCATCACTTCTTTAATTTTTTTCTTTTTTTTTCCTTTTCTTTTTTAAATTCACTGCGAACAGTCTTAAATCCACCTCGTACCGTCGATGCCTTGGCTTCCCCTTGTGCTTTCGCTCCGTGGCGCGGTGGCGGGAGAGACGAACACGCCGGGAAGCACCGGCTGCTCGAGCGGCAGCGGGATGCAGGTTGCTGCGATAGGGTGGGGTTTTTTTTCCTATTTTCCCTTTTTTTGCCATTTCTCCTGGTGGTTTCACCCACGAGCTCCAACGCAGCCTCCCGGCCGCTCTGCGGAGCCCTTGGGTGTCTCAGGCTCCAGCTGAGACCTGGTTTTGGTGACGGAGGTCCCGGGGGTGACGCACCGGGGCGGAGGGGATGGGACAGCAGCGTGTGCCAAATTCCAGCAGGTCCTGGTGGCTC
The DNA here is from genome assembly GCA_003342815.1 of Eudromia elegans. NCBI lineage: Eukaryota > Metazoa > Chordata > Aves > Tinamiformes > Tinamidae > Eudromia > Eudromia elegans. The sequence goes on along the minus strand of PTEX01000061.1, from coordinate 2,352,498 downwards.
TGGAGCCCGGAGCAGGTCCCATGCAGGGGTTTGGAGGTAAAACCCAACTCCTTGGGCCCCTTCCCATGAATCCGGGGCCAGGAAACCCGGAACCAGCCCTAGAGCCCACGCCGGGCTCCACGTGAGGCCATCCAGCTGGATTCGGGGGTCCCCTTCCCGGTGCCCACGGCCCCCATGGCAGTGCCGTTGGGCTGGCAAATCCCTTGGGACCGCGTGGGAGGTGCCCAAGGGCCTGGAGCCTCCGGGGCTGCTCTGGGTTTGGGACCAGCAGCGTTTGCAGCGGCCGCTCCTCGGCTCGCTCGTCTGCAGGAATAGACCCCCCTGCTCCCCCCTGCTCCGGGAAAAGAGCGTGGAGAAGGAGGGGATGGGGTGGGAAACACCGGCTGAGGTCGCTTCACCGAGGGGTCTGACTAAGGATCGCGCCGTTCCCCAAATCTCAGCTTGGGAAAGTCCTGTCTTAATGGAAAGAGAAGCATCGGGAGCGGTTCCACCGCGGGCGGAATCCCGGGAAGGGATCATGGGGAAAGACGCGGCTCCGCTGCCTGCCGCGTGTGCGTCTCCACGATCCCAGAGCCTCATGGAGAGGCCGGGCACAGGAGACCCCACGAGCCCCATCCCGCTAACGAGGACATCCCGGGAGTCTGTAAACATGGAGCAGGGGCCGGGGGCTGTCGGGCACCGGATCAACCACATCCCCATCGGAAAAATAACAGCAGTGACCAGAGAAAAACCCAACGGGCCCCTGCGGGCTGGAGGAGAATCAGAGCGACGGCGTCGCCGCTCCGGGGACGCGGCCGAGGCCGGCGGAGCCGCCCCGGTCCCACGGGCTGTAAACCAGACTCGCCCCGAGCTCCTCGGGGAGGGACAGGAGACACAGGGAGCTGTTTGTCTTCGCTCTTTCTTTTCCTTTTTTTCCTTTTTTTTCCCCTTTTTGTTGCAGTTCAGTCTTCCCGCATTGGCCGCCGGCGGCTTGGCCGGTTCCCTGCACTTTCCTCCTCTCTGGACACCGCAGGTTGTGCAGAAGGGCATTTTTTTTTTTAAATAATCTTCTCACTGTTTGGTGTGGGGACGAAGGGAAGAGTGAGATGACTGAGGAGTGTTCTGTAATAAACACATATCTGATTCCACACAGCTTTAAAAGGAAAAAGAAAAAAAGAGGTTTCCTATGTACAATCCACATTTTTAAACCACATGGGAGGAACCACATCAAGCGGCAAATTCAAGCCTCGAGGATGTTCATCCTGAAATGTAACGCAGCTCCGGGTCCGTCTTCACTTGATGCTCGCCCGTGGTTGCATGCAAAGGATCCTGCCTGGCTTTCGGGTTGGGAAGACTTTGGGTTACCTGTTCCCTGGGCGTCCGTCGTTTCGCTCTATCCGCTGCCCCAAGGAGTACCGCAACGGTGGCTGGTTAAAGCTCCCGGGGTCCGTTGCGTTCCTCCTAGTAGGGTCTCCAGACGGACTCGTCCATCCTCCCGGGGGTGCTCATGGTGGTGGGCGAGTTACTGTGGCTGCCGTCCGCGTCCACGCCGTCGCTCTGAGCGCCCAGGCCGGGGGTCATCAAGTTGTTCCCCGCCGAGGCGCTCGTGCAGGACGAGAGCATGCGGGTGGGCGAGCGCTCGCCCCCGGCCACCATGGAGAACTGGTAGGAGCCCGAGGAGGTGCCGTAGTAGAGGTGGTAGGGCGAGGGGTTGGCCTGGAAGGGCCCGCTCTGGTTCTGCGCCGAGCCGGGGTACGGGGGCGGCAGGTAGGTGTGGTGGAAGCGCGTCGAGGCCGGCATGCCGCTCATGCCGATGCCGCCGATGCCCGCGGCCGAGGGCGCCGCGCTGTAGGGGAAGGCGGCGGGCACGGCGCCGGGGTAGTGCATCCGCGGGTCGGAGAAGCGCGTCTCCGCCAGGGCCGGCAGCGCCGGGAAGGAGCGCTCGAACTGCCGCGGGTCGGAGAAGGGGCTCAGCTCCGAGGTGCCTGTGCGGGGCAAGGGGAGAGCGGGCGGTCAGCGCTCCGTCCACGGGCATTCCCGCGCGCGCCCGCCGCACGGAGCGGGTGGAGGCGGCGTCTCCGTCCCCACGGGCACAACGGAGCAGGGCCCGGGCGCCTCTGCCCAAGGAATCGAAGCCGTGGGGAAAAGCCCCTCAGAGCGGCCAGGGACGAGAGCACAAAACTCCCCCCACCGTTTGTTTAAGTCGCTCCCGTTTCCTGTCCTAAAAGTTGTTACTTTCCATCCAAGAAGGGACACAACTAAGCCGGCTTCTCTAGGGCCCTGTTCATCCCTGGCTGCTTTAAAAAAGGAAAAAAAAAAACCCCAAACCCTCATAAACACAGGAAAAAAGAATTGTTTAGCCGTTGCACGCTGTGTAGTAAATAAAGGGCTGCAGGCCCAGACGGCCGGTCCCGCGGCGGCCGGTGCTGTGTATACAGACCCACGGAGGCCGCAAGGAAAGCTGCAGCCCGGACCAGGCTGCTAAGCCCTCCTGTGGGTGGCCCGTTCGTGCTGATACCATCAGGGACGGGGCCGATAAACACACGGCTGAGGGCTCCCCGGCCGGAGCCACGAGATCCCCCCGCTCGCCTTCCCCTGCGGGCTCATCTGCTTCCGAGAGGATAAAGAGAGGGGGAAGCCCAGGGTCTCTTCTGCCGTGGGTTTGGGGAGGCTGCGGAGACGACGTCCTGAAGGACCCCAGGACGTCACTGCTGGGCACGGGCTAAGGGCAGGGTGAGAACGCCCCGGACAGCGCGGTGCCGTGCCGGGGTGCCCGGGGTGTTCGTGGCGCTGGGAGCTGACACAGCAGGGCTTGTTTATCCCGAAGGAGCAAACCCAGCCAGAAAGGCTGTTAGCGATCGCTGCCCGGCCATCAGCTGCACTCCCAACCAGCAGAAAACACGTTTTCCAGCAGGAAACGTGTGATGTGAACACAATACACTCGCTTGTTATTCTTAGGTATGTATGTGTATACATACAGATATACATATGCACATTTATATTTATATTTGCACGTATACAGTTATATGTTATATATGAGATGAAGTAATTTTAGCTTCTTGGAGCGATCAACAGCTTTTCTTGCCCTCCCGAGCACTGAGAAGCACTTGAAGGAGGAGCGTTCCCATTCCTGCAGGAAGGTTGGAATGTGTCCCCGTCCTCTGCCCCCTTCCCCTGGAGCTGCCGGCTCCAGGATCTGGGCTCTGGGCACCCAAGATGGTGCAAACCAAGCATCAAGGAGCAGATCAGGACGGGATGTTTGAATCCTCCCCCAGGCCGGGTGGATTCTCCCTGGGAAGGGGCCGTGGGCTCCTCCGTGTGCTGCAAAAGGAGCCGTCACGGCCACCAACCCAGGGCGCCGCTGCGGAGCTGCCCCGTGAGGCTCGGGGGGCACCTCACCAAGGCCACCGTGACCAGCGCAGCCCACCAAGAGCACGGGACGAGGTCGGACCAAAGCCCTGGTTGGACTCGGAGCGCACTAGAAGGCGCTGTCCCGGCCAGCCACCCTCCTCCTCCTCACCTTCCTCACCTGCCCCAGCAGCCGGGCACTCGGGCCACGTTTTTGGACTAACCCAAACACCCGCGGTGGCTCCCCCGGCCCCAGCTCGCCCATCGCGGAGGGCACAAGGCGGTGATGGGCAGCGAGCAGCGTGCTCTCCTGCACCAGGCTCCACACGCCCGCAGCTAATGCCCCAGGGAATGCAAACTGGAATAAAACACAAGTGCTCAGGGCACGTTTCCCTTTCCCTCTACAACACTCCCAAAGGCTTCCTTTTTATTATTATTATTCTTTTTTTGCAGGCTGCCTTTTATCGGCCCGAATTTGCAACGTTCTGCAATCAGCACCACCTACTAATTTAGAGGCGAGCAAAGGTATTAATTAGCTACGGGCCGCATGTGCAGGGAGCGAGGGGCACCCGGCCCTGCCGCCAACCCGCCCTCTGCTCCGGGCGTCGCGGGCTGCCCCGAGGGGTGTCACGACGTCGAACAAGAGGAAACGCCCCCCAAGGCGCCGAAAGGAGCGCGGAGGGCGCGGGGACCGCCCCGCTGTGCCCGGCCCCACGGGGCGACCCCGGCCCCACGGGGCGACCCCGGCCCCTCGCGACGTGGGTCCCGCGCGGCGGCCGCTAGAGGGAGCCGCGACCGCGGGCAGGCGCCGGTGGGACGGGGATGTCCCCCCCGTCGGGGTCCCCATTGGGGGGTCCCCTCCGTGTCAGTGTCCCCATAGAGAAATCCCCCGCTCCATGTCCGTGTCCCCATAGCAGGGCTGTCCCCTCCATATTGATGTCCACGTAAGGGGTGTCCCCTCCGTGTCAGTGTCCCCATAGAGAAATCCCCGCTCCATGTCGGTGTCCTCATAGCGGGACTGTCCCCTCCATGTTGGTGTCCCCATAGCGGGGCTGTCCCCTCCATGCTGGTGTCCCCATGGGGGCTGTCCCCCTCCATGTCCGTGCCCTCCCGTGGGGCTGCCCCGCTCCATGTCGACCCCATCCCTCCACCTTCCCCCGCAGGGTCCCTCCGACGGCTCTGCCACCCCGCGGGCGCCCGCAGCGTCCTGGCGAGCAGAGCCCCGTCCCCACCACTGCACCCAACACCAGCAGAGCCCCCCGTGGCCCCAGAGCGGCTCCAAACCCCCGCCCCGACGACGGCCACCACCACCCGCCCGGAGAGCGGAGACGCCCCCGGCCACAAGCAGAGGGAACACCAGGACGAGGAGACACCAGGGCCGAGGCCTCGGGCGCCGCGCGGCTCCGCGTCGTCCCGTCCCGCCGCCCCCTTCCCGAGCGCGCGCCGAGCCCCGCGCGCCCCGCAGCCCGACCCGCGCCCGTTTCCCGCGGCTCCTCCTGCGCGCGCAGCGTGCCACCCCCATCCCGCTCGGGACCCCGGCGATCCGAGCGCGAGTCTTTCGGCTCTCCGGTTGCCAATCAAAATATTTGAAGGAAATGTTTATTTTCTTCTCGAAATCACACCAGCTGCTGCACTCACTGAATAAGCCCATTTAGCTGTAAGAATTTAACCATTGTACGAGGGAACCGAGTCCCCCAACCACTCCAAAATCTGACCCAATCTATCAGCGGAAATGTCAATGTTTTGGATGGGAGTTTGGGGAAGCGTGGAATGTGTATTAAATAAAAGCCATGTAAAGGTCAGAGCCCTGATTAGTAATGCCACTGTCTCCTCGTTAGGACCGGGCTGCCCAGGGGACCCTCTGGGCCAGGACACACCCGAGTATTTAATTGTGCAGCTGCAATTTGCACTTCTCAAGGACCCTCGAGCCCCCCCACAACCGGCACGCTGCAGAAAGGGGCGTTCGGAGCCCCCGTCCAGATAAAACAGCCGCGTTCGAGTGACAGCAGCTCTATTTTCGCCCCGGCCTCCAGACAATCCAGGCCTTTTATTGGCATGGTGGCGGGGACATGGACGGGAAGGGCTGCCCAGGGCTGGGCCGCAGCTTCGCGGGGGGTTTGGGATGTCCCTGTGGAAGGGTGGGACAGGGAGCAGCACCTGAGCCAGCCCAGCAAAGAGCTGGGAGTGAACCGGGGCTCCAAACACGGGGGGAAGCCCTGAGAGGAGCCCTGAGGGCACCTGAACCAGGCACCGCAGCGCCCGGAGCACGGCAGCGCCCGGAGCACGGCACGGAGGACGTGCCCGAGGGCGGCAGGACGCTGCGTGGGACGAGCAGCCCCACACGGAACGTGGAGCAGCCCCACGGCGCCCAAAACGCTGCTCTGGGGAGCCCCTTTTGGGGACGGGGAACGCAAGCCAAGAGCAACAACACCGAGCGAACCACTGGGGGCATCACATAGGGTGAACGATGGGGCGGCACTGACACGGGAGGCACAACGGGCATCTAAAGGCACCTGGGCAGCGCGGACCTCTCTTGCACTGGGCTCCCTGGAGCGCATCTCGCTGCTTGATTTAAATACCTACACTCGTCTCGCTAAATTGTCACGAAACACCTCGCCCGGGGCGGGGGCAAAGCTCCCTTGTGCCCCGACGACAGCGTAAGCACCGAGGACACGTCTGGCCCGTGCGTGACGCCCACGCGCACGGTGGCGCCGCGGGCAGAAACCCGCTCCCCGCCACCCGCCCCGGCCGCTCCTCCGCTCGGCTTGCAGCGCTGCTCGGCCCTCCGAGCCCCTCCGGGCCTTTTCCTGCGCCCTTTTCCTCCCCGCTGCCTTCCCGCGGGCTCCGAGGGGCGCGGAGGAGGCCCCCGGCTCCTCTCCGGACGCGGCGCGGCTCTGCCCGCCGCCCACGCGCGCTCTCACGCCTCCGCCTATGCGAACGAGTTCATCCGTTTCCAAGCCGGGGCCAGCTAAGACAGAAAACGGCCCCTTCCTCCCACCCTGTGAAAAATAGAGCAAAAAAAAAAAAAAAAAAAGGGCTTTTTTTAAAGTGGGGGGGAGGTGTTGAAAAACCCGAGGGTGTGAACGGCATCCGTTGTTACACGCCCCGGGAGCAATTGTTCTAGATCTGATAGAAGCAGCTCGCGGACCCGCTGCGCTGCAAGAACTTCCTCTGCAAGGTCTGAAAAAAAAAAAAGCCCCAAGAAACCCCAAAGACACCCAAAGGAGAGCGCGGGGCGCCCGGGGGGCAGCAGCTCCGCGCGGTGCCTCCGCCCGGCGCGGGGATCTCGAGGCGACGCGGGCGCCCCCGGCCCCAACGCTGCTCCCAGGGAAACCCGCCGCCCTTTCCAGGCACTTTCAGCAGATCCGAAACCCCCCCGGCCACGCAGCCCATGCTACAAAGGCCAGGGAGCGAACCGGGGGCATTCCCAGCTCCGCCGGCACCGCGTCTTAACGCGCTCTGCAAACTGTGGGGCTGCCGGGAGGGGTTTCCCTCTGCCCCAAGCTCCCGGGCAGGACCTCGATCCTAACGGTCATCCAGGCTGGTTCAGCTCCATCTCCTGTGCCAACACCATCCTTCCAAGGCTACATCCAACATCGTCCTTCCAAGCTTGTATCCAGCACTGTCCTTCCAGGGTTACATCCAGCACTATCCTTGCAGGGTTACATCCAGCACCATCCTTCCAAGCTTCCACGAGCTCTCCTCCCTGCCCCATGCTTCCCCCCATCCGTGTATTTACACGGAGCATTCAGCTCCGCTCCCAGCCCGCCCTTTGCTAGACTAAACAGGCGACGCTCCCGCAGCCTCTCGCCCCACGATGCACTCGTCCCCCCCGTCCCCAGCACCCGTCTCGCCCCGCGTCCCCCGGGGTCGCCCGCGCCCGGCTCGCTGCCCCCCCTGCGCTGCCCTGCGAGGCTGGTGAAGAAGCTCCCGAGGCTGGTGAAGGAGCTAACGGTGCTAATTGGAGCGGGTGGGTGGGCTGGAGCGGAGCGCCTTTGATGGCAGGCGCTCCCCCAGCCTGCCTGCGCTTCGCTCCTTACCTGTATTCAAAGGGTATTAAAAAAATAAATAAATAAATCAAATAATTAACAGGCGCTGACTACATGAAAGGCAGTAGCTGGATTTACAACCCCGCCTGCAGCTAGACCACCTTGCGTGCCGAGCAGGCCCGGGCCGGGCTGCCATGGGAAAAGGCGCCGGCGCGGGACGTGGCTCCGGCCCCGCGAGAGCCCGGGCGGCTCCGTGGGGCTCCCCGTCCCCTCGGACCACTATGGGGCGAATGAACCGAAGGGACATCCATCGTCCGGGGGGGAATGTAATGGAGAGGAGCAGGAAAGCCGGTTAAAGACAGGCGGAGGAGCGTCCAGGGCTTGGAAGGATGCAGGAAACCCATCTCGGGCACGTTCCTTCCTCTGAGGCTGAAGCTGCATCCCACAATATGTTTTCTTCCCACTAATGCTTGCCTAGCTTCCTTTGGAAACAATTTAGTCGCTGCCCATGGTAGAATGTTTTTATCCATTAAGAAACGGATATTTTAAAGAAACCATAAGTCGATCTGGACAGGGATTAGGAAGCAGCAATTCAGGGTATTTGCTGGGCCCATAATTCAGAAGTTAACCTCAGAGCAGCCACGTTGCATTTCGGAAACAATAGGCCACTCGCTGCCTATGCCAAGAGGCTTCTTAAAAGTAACATAATACTTTAAAATGTATATTTAAAAAGAAAAAAAAGAGGGAGAGATTTGACTTTAAATGCCTAGGGTGAAGCATTCTGCTGGTGCCCGGCCTGCATTTAAAATGCTGCGCTGCCTTAAGTACCGGCTTGGAAACCAAGCTGGTTAAAACCGTGCAGTTTCCAGACCAGGCGGTCTGAAAGCTTCTCCACCAGCACGGATGACGTTTCCAGGCCCGTTTAGCAGAAACCGGGGCCGGGAGAGGCGGGATGGGGCTTGCGAGAGCAGCCGGCGGTTGGGGCTCTCCCTGCGGAGCCGAAGGAATTGGGTTTCTCCGAAGCGGCAGAGACGGGACGCGCGGTCCCCAAAGCAGCCCGAGCAGAGGGATTTCACGGCGCTCGGGGGCGCGAGGCCGGGGCCGCCGCGTGGGCTCCCTGCCCTGCTGCAACGGGGACAAAACGGTGCCGAAACGGGGACAAAACGGTGCCGAAACGGCGCCGCACGAGGCGCAGTGCGGAGGAGGGCGCTGCAGGGACCCTCGCGGCTCCCGAGAGCAACCAGCCCCTCATCAGCTTCCTTCGCTTCCCCGAGCTCCTCCGGACGCGTCGGGGTTTTCTCTTTTTTAAGCTGGAAGAGCAGCCCGGCCGCGCCGCACGCGAGGCTCTGGCTTCGCGTGCCCCGTAATAAGGAACCATTTCAAGCCCTCGTAATGACAGCGCGCTGCCTCGCCGCGGAGACGGCGGCGCCCGCCCTGCGGAACCGCGGCGTTTGCCGCCCGCCCTGCGGCATTTGCCGCCCTCCCTGCGGCGGCACCGGGCCAAGGCCGCCCCGGAGGCAGAGCCCCGGCTGCGGCCCGCGGCCGCCCGACCTGTGCACACGCGGCAGCTCTTTTCCCCCCCAAAACGCTGTGCAAATGAGAGCAAAACCCGCTGCATGGGGAGCTGGTTGGAGGAGTCAAAGCCGCTTGCGCGGAGCAGGGGCTGGGCCGATTCTCTACGTGCAACGTGAGCAGCCGGTCAGACAAACCGGCAGCGTGAAACCAGAGCGGGATGCGAGCGGCGGCCGCAGCGCCGGGCACGCTCCCCCCGGCTTTCCTGGCATGCCCTGCGGAAACGACGGGGCTGCTCCGGCCGGGAGGGGTTTGGGTTGAGACCATTGAACCTCAGCACGATCACTGAACCTCAGCACAATCATTGTACACAGGGGCTATTTATAACCCCCAGGGGCTGCTTTGCTGCTTCGGGACACGGCTGAGGGCCGGATCCCTCTCCCGGCTGCACCCGCATCCTTGCCCTGATCCCCGCTGCAGCCCCGTGGCCTCCCTTGCGGGGGGACACGGCGGGGGCTGCGCGGGCGCTGCGGGGGGGGGGCATCGGCGGGCAGGGTGTCGTCCCACCCTCCGGCTGCGCCGCGTCCCGCGGCAGGGGCAGGAGCGACCGCCTCCAGCGCCGGCTTCGGGAAGCCCTGGAGCAGCCGGGAGCCGGGGCTGGAGGGCTGCTCGGCTCGCCCCTCCTAACCCGCATCTCCCTAATCGGCTTCTCATGTGCGTTACCCAAGAACGTGCCAAGTCGTGAGAATTACGGGCCTGTTAACTCCCGTGTTGTTCTTGGCACGGGCCGGGCTCCACTTGCCGGGGTAAAAGTTATGCTCCCTGTGAATAAGCCGTGTGTGTGCGAGCAGGGTGTTGCTTTATTATTATTATTGGTTACTGCCAGCGTTGTGTCAAAAGGGCAGAGCCGAGATCCAAATCGCTGAACTGACTCCGCTCCCAGCCGGGCCGGGCTGAACCCACAGTACGGATGAGTTTAGGGCAGTCCCTTCGACTCGAACAGCTCTGACCGGAGTCCCGGGCCACGGGCGCGCTGCCCGTGCGGCCCCCTTGGTCCTTGGGGACAAGGGACAGTTCCAGAGGGCTGATTTTGTGCGTCTCCTTCCCCGCTGCCCCTCGGCGCTTGGGAATCTGCCGCAGGGAGCGACCAGGGCCGGTTTCATTTTCCCTTTTGGTTCGGTGTCACACCCGGTTCCCTGCGCTTGCCCCGAACAGTTCGAGCTCCTGGCGGTACCACAGGGGACCGTAACTCAAAATACACACCTATTGCCCCCCCACGCCCCCAAGAATCCCTTTATTACCGAGCCAGCCATGTGAGCCTATGAAGCTCTTTCTCGCTCACTGAAAAAATCAAACAACAATCCTGCACAAACTGCTTCTTTTCATAACCTGCGCTAATATCAGTGAAAATTCCAAGCATAAACATTTGCATTTCAATGAGAAAGAAATTAAACCTGCACGGTAATTTGGGGATTGGGAGGAGCAGGGCAACTTCTGCAGTTCAGGTAACGTTTTCCAACATGTTTGTTGCGCCCGAGACACCTTCTGTGCCAACGACACCGAGGTTTTCAAACACCTGCATCGCATTTGAAAACGCAGCACAAAGGCCTTTGAAAAAGGCAGGAGCGAAACCCTCTGATAGGGTTCACCAAAACCCCAAGCGCAGGCAGCTCGATTTGCATCCCTCAAATCCCCGTCGGCCTCGCTGCTCGTCTTCAAAGGGGGACGCCAGCAGGATGAAAGGGGCCGGGGAAGGAGCACGCGCGACACGCGGGCGGGAGCGGAGGCCTCTGCAGAGCGGCGCGGTGGCGTCGAGACGAGCGGCCCGGGACCGCAACGCGCCTTGCAAAGACCTCGAGGACCGGGGCAATCCCAGCGCGTTCCCCGGGGCCGCCCGAGGGCTCTGCCGTGCGCGGGCACGGGGAGAGCCGGGCGCCCGTGCAGGTGTGCGGGCGCCCGGGGAAGGGCTCGGCTGCTCCAGCCCGGGCTTGGCACGAGCGCAAGGCGGCGAGATAAGAAACCATCTGCATGAGCGTGCAAAGCGCGGTGCGCCCTTTCTGGCTGAGGCGCAGCCGTCTCCGCGGGCACGGTCACGCCGACAAGGCGGCTGGGTTCAAAGCGCCTCGCTTACATCTCCCTCGCGTTCCTCCAGGAAGGGCTGCGCGGGATTCCCTCGCCCCACATCACACGCTGCACGCGGCGAAACCGCTCGCGTTCATGGTGCCACCGCCGAGCACCGGGATCCACCGGCGCGACGGGAGCCAAAAGGCCCGCGGTGGCCACAAACCCCAACCCGGCCCCTCCCGGTTCTCCCCGGGGGTGTCCGCGCGGCCCGGCGGAACCGGTACCTTGTATGGGCGCCTGGGCCTGGGAGCCGAAGTGGCCGGGGGTGGCGAGGGAGCCGCGGGCCGCGGACGCCGTGGGGGTGACCCTCATGGACTGCCGCAGGCGCTCCAGCTCTCCGTAGCGGTCCGCGAAGGGCTTGCTTTGCTCCTCCAGCTTCTGCCGGTGCCCTGCAAGGCGAGGAGAGAGTCTGGGGGATCCTGGTGGCACCGCCCGTCGCCCAGGCGCCCCCGGGAGCGGGACGCGGTGCCGGGGCGGCCCACGCCGCTGCTCACGCCATGGGGATGAGACGCCGTCCTCCCACAGGGCCGTTTGCGGAGCGGGGACGCGGGGAGGGAAGGGGCTGCGGCACCAGGAACCCGCCGAGCGCTCCCGGGGAGCAGCCGCGGCGGGAGGGCGACAGTCACCAAATCCATGGGACCGGCCCAGGCGAGAGGCGCACGGGCGCAATGGGCACCGAGCCCTCGGGATCTGCTCCATTGAAATCCTCACTGACTGGATTCCCTCTCTCCAGGCCGGCTTCCAGGCTCAGCTGCACCCGCACGAAGCTGGAGGGGCTCCAGGGAAGCCGCGGCCACTGCCCAGCACCCACCATGGCCCTCGTGTCACCCTCGCTGTCCAATGGGGAGAGTGGAGAGGGGCCAGCGAGGAGCTCGCCACGTCCCTTGTCATGTCCCCCATCACATCCCTTGTCACATCCTCCCACGGGGACCCGGCTCCCGCTCCTTGCCCTGCTGTCCTGGCTCTGGCCATGCCGCAGCCGCTGGGAGCGGGGGCCGCGCATCCCGCCAGGCTCCACATCCCACCAGGCTCCATGTCCCGATGGGCTCCGTGTCCCGCCGGGCTCCATGTCTTGATGGGCTCCGTGTCCCGCGGAGCCGCTGCCCTGGGCTCAGACCCGCCCGGGTGGAAGCCCTGGCTGGGCTGAACCGGGCGCACGCCCGAGAGCAGAGCTGAGGTTGGAGGATCCCCCACACAGCGAGACCCGACGCTATTTTAATGCCCTATTTGAATTCCAAGGAAACCTCAAATCAGCATCACAGAGGAGCTCTCCTACTCCCCGCGTGTCCCTGGGCCTCGGGCACCTTGGCAGCAGGACGGAGAAGCCAGTCCCTCCAAAGCCGAAAATCTCCAGGCTGGAAGGAGCAGGAACGGACGCAAAGTGAGGGCGAAACGAGGGCTCGCGGGAGGACGGGCCCAGCGCGGAGCGACGCCGGCTCTCCCGGCTCTGCCAGGGCTTTCCGTGCCCACCATCGCATCCAGTGCCATAAACCCAGACCGTACGAGCACCACGGGCTGCCGGGCACCTGCACCCAGCACCGTAAACCCGGCCCGTATGAGCACGTGGGGTTCCGGGCACCCGGCGCCTCCCTGGGGCTCCCTGCCGCCTCTGCCCGGGGAGCCGGGGCTCATCCCGCTCGCGGAGCCGCTCACGGAGCTTCCGCAGCAGCTCCGGCCACGGCCGCCGTGCCAGGGAAACCAGCGCGGCCCCGCGAGCGGCCGGCGGGACGGGGGGTTCTGAGCCGACCAGCTCGAGGGCTGTGGGCGGATTTGCAACCGCCTTCAAGTGGCTCCAGGTCCCATCCCAAAGAACTAGCCGGAGCTGCACGGATTGCGCCACGGGCGACCTTTGTGTGCGGGACCCGCGGGCAAAGCGGGGTTTCCTCCTGCGTTTCGCTCCTCTCCGTCAGCACCCTCACACGTTTCATTTGCGGCGCGGCCTGTGCGGAAACGACGGCGAAGCGGCGCATGCGGCAGAGAGACTCGGGCCCCGGAGCCCCCGTTCTTAGACGGGCTTTTAAAGCACTTCAAAGCCTGGGCAGAGCCTGGCAGGGCCTCTGCACCGGGAACCCGCCCGGGCTCTCCAGGCTGCGCGGGGGCGGTCGCAGCGTTGAGCCCAAACCGCTCAGTTCCCTAAATCCCCACGGCGCAAAGCGCAAGTCGGATCAGGAGAGGAGCTCTAGGAACCCGGCGGCTCCGGCGGCGCCCACGACCCACCCGGGGCCGGCAGATCTCCAGCGCGAAGCTCCGGGGCCACGTGCTGGAGCGCCGCAGCCGCTCGCGGGGCTGCTCCGCCACTCCAGCTTGGCTGCAGATGGAGGCGCCGCCGGAGCCTCCCGCCTCGGATGCGGGCGGCACGTTCGCGCCGCCGCAGGAAGGCAGCGCAGCTGGTGGGAAGTGGCTTGGCCCTGGCGGGCGCCCGGCCGCGCGCGGGGCTGGCCGCAAGCTGGGGCGGCTCCGCGCGGGGGGCTCTCCGCCCGCACGCACACTCGCGGCTCGTTTCCTCCTTGCGCTGCGCCGGGGACGGTAGCGGGGCCCGGGGGAAGCCACCAGCTGTGCCCCACGCGTGCGGCTCCGGAGGCTCCTCCCGGCCCTTCCCCGCGGCGCTGCTCGCATATTAACAGCAAACCCCTCCGGCTCGGCCAGGGAAGCGGCTCCCCGGGACCGCTCCCCGCTGCACGCAGCCTCGTGGCTTCGTCTCTGCATGTCCGTGAGGACGGACCACAAGAAAGCAAGCGGCAGCGGGGAAAGCGGCAGCGCACAAACCAAACCGCCGAGACGCTCCGCGGAGCCCTCGGAAGGGGCACGTCAGACCCACCAGCCTCCGCAGAGGGTTGAATTTGTTCCCAGTCTGGGCCCGGCTCGACCGTCAAGTCCCAGCACATCCCCCAGCGCGTGTGAAGCTCCCCACTATGGGCGCACCGGGGCTGTCACGGGGAGCGGGTGCTTGGGCACCGTTTGTCCAAGGTGAAACGGGGGCAAAACCGCCCTCAGGAACCCTCCGCCAGCTCGAGGCTCCGCATAGGGAAACATCCAGCCAAGGGGAACTCAATGGGGAGCCCTAGAGCAGGGCAGGCAAAGAGGGAAGGGCAGTGGGAATGGGGCTGGATGTGGCTCAACCCGGACATCTCCACAGAGGAAGATGGAGGATTTCTCCTTGGAGAGCAGCAGCATCCGATGCAACCTCCACTCGCTTCCAAAACCCAAGCACGGGAGTCCATAGGAGGGAGCAAGGGGAGGGAAACATGAGGGGAACCCATCCTAGAGCCAACAAAGCAGGGCCTGGGTCACTCACTATGGACTGGCTGCTTATGCCCCTTGGAAGGGGCCAGTCCCTTCCTGGGTCTCCTCTGGCTTCCATGAGACACCGCGCCACTGTCCAAGAGCAGCCCCGGGACACAGAGGGTGGCACAAGGCGGCCCCGCGCCGGCCACAGCAACGGAGGGAAAAGCACCCGGGACGGGGTGGGGGAAGCGAATTAAGAAAGAGAGGGGAAAAAAAAAAAAAAAAGAGGCTGCTAATTTATAAAGCCATGGTGGTCTGAGATGAATTGGCTGCCTCTAAAAGGATGAAAATAAATATCCCTCTTTTTGAAGGAAATGCGCTGGCGTGCGGCCAGCTGGCAGGAAGCGCCGCGATACGTTGCGTTTACGGGAGGGTTTTACTGTCTGAAGCTGCAGCGGGGGGAGCCGCTCGTCGGGCGCAGCCTGGGCTTGATTAGCTGCTCCCGCGAGCCCCCGGTCCCGTCGCGCACGGGCCGGTCCCGGGGCCTCGCTGCCCGTGCGCCCTGCGTCCGGCCACGGTGCCGAGGGGGCACCTCCCGACGGCCCCGGCCCCGCTTGGGGCCTTCGTCACGGCAGCAGCAGCCTCCTCCTCCTCCCTCTGGAAGGGAATCAAAGCCGGTCGCCAGTGCAGATGTTGGAGCAGAGGCTGAGGGCTGGTTCTCCAAAGGCTCCCGGGATGCAGAACGTGGCCCGGGTTCGCAGCCAGAGGGACATCAGCCGCAGCCTTGTCCCCTCATGGACACGGGCTCCTCATTCCCAGGTTTTCAGCAGGGAAATTGAGTCTTCCCGGGTTCCTGGACACACCTAAACGCTTCCAAGCACAGGTAGGGGCCCAGGGGGATCCTTGGAGGCAGAGCGGGCAAAATTCATTGTATTTAAGCCCCGTGTCTGCTGAGGGAGGCGCTGCTGACACTTCCCACGAGCGTTTTCCTGCATCTTTCGGGGCTTCGAAAGCTTTGAAAACCCAGCCTGAAGACTGCAGGGTCTCCTGCCTGCAGACTGCAGGCTGAATTCGGGTTTCTTTTTTTAAGCTATGATTGAAGATTTGAAGTTTTCCCCCCCAACGAGGGTGTCACAAACTCGCACATCCGTGGGAAACGCGGCCGCTTCTGCGAGCGGTGCAGAAACCACCGCCCCCCGCCCCGGCTTCTCTGCAGTTGCTCCCGTTTCCAGGAAGGCAAAACTCAGGCCGGGGCTGTGATCTCACGGCCCTCCAACAGCCGGTGCACAGATTTCGGCGCCGGGCAGGGAGCAGCCGTGTCTCGAGGCCGCGGGTGCACGGGAGGCCTCGGCGGCCCTACGTGCGCCGGCGCGCGGCGGCACCCGGTTATCGCCTGCTATCTGCCAGCCCGGAACGGGACCCGCGCGGTACCGGTACGGCTGGTTTTTCCCAGCTCCGGGAACCTGTTCCAGTCGGGCAAACGCATCACATTCCTTTGGGCGCCGCGGCTTGAGGAGGCTCTTGGCGGTACGTGCAGCACCAGCACTCCCGTTGAGCCCTGCAGACCGGCTGCAACGCGGACCGAGGTGCAGGGATGCTGCTCCTCGGCCCTAGGACAGGCCTGGAGCCCCATTCCCTATGTGTTGGGATGCGCTCGGCTGCTCCGGCGCAGCCCTCGGCCCGACTCGGAGCACTCGAGGTGGTTCCCTGTCCTTCCTGCCCTCTCTGCTACGACAACGTAGGGATTCACTGGAAAGAGTACGATAAAATAATGCAAAATCATGTCTGAGCACCTTCCGCTGCAGGATATGATTGATCTCGGGCTGATTTCGGAGCAGGTGACGGGGCTCCGGCAGCGGAAGAGCGGGGTCTTCGGAACCGAATTTCATCTCGCTCTGAGTCAAATCCTCTTCCTCCCTCCGCCACATCATTGAAGCGATTGGCCGCGCTGATAAGCCCTTTCGAGAGGGAGAAACGAGACGTGTCCTGCCCTGACATCTGATGCGATCTTGTGGTTGGGTTTGATAGCTCTGCTCCCTTAGCTGCTCTCTTCCCTGAAATGAAACCTGCCTTTCAGCATCGACTTTTTTTCCCCCCTCTTTTCTTCTTTTAAACACACAGCGCCGCGCACAGCGCTCCTGAGCTCGCAATTCCTGCCAGAGGGAAGCGAAACCCGAGCAAAGCTGGGAGATGCCGGGGAATCCGTGTGCCCTCGTCACCCTCTGCCACCAGCGGATCCCACCCGGAGCACAAGACAGACCTTCCAGAAGGAACCAATCCTGGGAGCATCCACAGAGAATCCCAGAACATCCCAACACCTTCCTTCCCAGCGGCTCCATCCCTCGCAAATATTCCCACTCTCACAAAACACTTAAATCCCCAATTAGGATTTTTCTCCCCCAAAGCCAGAGCCGCTCTGCCCATTTTACCCCAGCGGAGAATCGTGCCCCAGGGTTTTCCAAAGCTTTCCAAGGCGGGAGGTATCGCAACCCCTTTAAACAAGGATTGCTTTGTACAAGGCAAGCACAAAATCCCCCTCTGCTGACTCCCAGCGCGGCTTTGCTTAGAAAATATTGGGCATTTTTAAGTGAAATGATTTTTGCAGTTATTATGCGCTGGGCGATTATAAAAGGAGAGGTGGAATTTACTGTATGCAGCAAATAAAGTAATTAAAGGAGTGAATTTACCGAAGCCTGGGTAATTTGGGCTGGCCGGTTAATATGTTTAAGGTCGGGGTGCAGACAGGGTTGGTGCAAGTCCCGGTGCGATCCTGCAGCATGGACCGAACATGCAGCCCCCACAGAGACCCAAGGGCCTCCCCGTCATGGGGGCTGCACCCTGGGGACCCCCCTGCACCCTGGGGACCCCCCTGCACCCTGGGGATTACGCAGGGAAAAGCGCCGCGAGCGCCCGGCCTCCTCCCGCTCCCGCGGGAACGGGCGCCTCGTAGGGAAGCAGAGCCCCCGCAGCCCCGTTCGGGTCCCCGCAGCAGCGGAGCAGCCCCTTGTCAAGCACCACGCCTTCAATTAGAACAAATTACAGTGATTTTGCACTGACGAGGAACTGGGCAGGAAGTGGCAAGGTCTGCACTTAGATAAATAAATCCAATAAGATCATTTAAGTATCTCATGTCTTTTTTTTCAGCACCATTTCCCTTTCTTTTTATTATTATTATTCCCGGACAAACTGGGAAACATTTGTCTATTTATAACCAGCTTAGGAGAAGCAGCAGGGGAGGAAAATAAACCAACAAAAACCCAACGACTACCCAGACCCATCAGCCCTGGGAGCACCCCAGGCCACTTCCAAGTACTGACCCTCCTTGCCAGGATAAAGATGGGCAACAGCCACAGGAAAGAGACACCCTGGGAGAATTAAATGTCCCTTCAAGCCCCATCGGTGGCTTTTCTAGGCTCCAAAGCAGCTAAACTGGCAGAGCCCCCCGACTCCAGGGCGCAGAGATGCTTCATCCCCTGCAATGGGAGCAAACGGGGGAGCCCTCGGCTGCAAATAGCTCCAAGGGCTCAGAAATCCGGCCAGCGCCTCACAACCCTTAAGGAAAACCGAATAAAATTACGGCCCAGCAGCACAAGGACCAACCACACAACGCGTTAAACACCTCGTCCCGTCAAACACGGCGCCCTGTCCCTTTGGTGGTGGCCGAGCCCTCAGGGGACGAAGCCCAAGCCCTGGCCCCTTGGCACCGGGTTGGCGCGGTGGCTTCTCCGGCGTCGCTTCCCAAGGGACAAGGAAGCCACGTGGAGGTTCCGCCTGCCTGGGCAGTGCCAGGGGGGCTGCTGGGTCTCTGCATGAGCCAGAGCATGAAACGAATTTGCTTGGGCTCAGCTCCCCTCGCGACACTGCGGGAAGAAGGGGCCAAAAGCAGAAACAACGGGGGAAAGGAGAGGGAATAAGACCAAAAAACAGGGAGAAAAAGGAGGAGAAAGAGCCGGGCAGCGTTTGCTGCTGTTCCGCAGGGGGATTTTGCGAGCAACGGCAGGACGGCATCGCGTCCGCGCTGCCTCGAGAGCGGCCGAGGAGAGAGGAGAAAATAGAAAAAAAAAGGAGGAAGCTGCCCAGGAAGCCGGAGTAGTTTATTGCTTCCTGTTTGCACAAAGCATGTCAGCGCGGCACCCGGCGCGGCGCGCGCCCCGGCGCGAGGTGTCGGCTCCGAGAAATGCCCTTTTCCTCCCCAGCTGGGGCCCATCCAACCATAACAACAAACAGCACGGCGCGGAAGACGGGAAGCGGCGCAGGCCCGGGGGGCAGCCGCGGGACCGCAGCGCTCCGGCCGGCGCTCCCTCTGCCCCAACAGGGCACCCGGACACCCGGCTTGGCCTCCTTCCCCAAATCCTAAGTGTTTCTGAGCCGGATCAGGCCGAAAGCTTCGCTCCAGGACCGGGATGAAGCCACTGGATGGGTGGCGGGAGATGACGGGATGCAGCAGCAATGCCGGGGAAGGGGGATGTGCTGGGACAACCAGAGCCAGAGCTCCCAGCTCCGGCCATTCCCTCACGGGTGGATTTTTCCCAGCAGAAGCCAGTTGTCCCTAGGACCAACCGGGCCTGAGATGCCGGCGCCAGGGAGAGCCCACGGCCCGGCCGGGGAGCTGTTGGGCTCCATATCTGCACACCGCAGGCCGAGCTCGCGGCGCCGTGTCGAAATGGCCGGGAGGAGCAGCATGATTCAGCCGGGACCCGGCCGAGCTGGAGCCATCCAACCGCGCCGCCGCGGCCGCCCCTCGATTACTATTTACGCCTCCCCGAGGACGGCGATGATGACGGTTATTAGAAAGGCCACCGATGCGGCCGATAGGAGCCGGGAGACCTGGTTGCTATTCCTGACTTGGCACCGTTGCGAAATTCCCAGCTCCCAAATCCCACAGAATTTTCCTCCCCCCTTTCCCCAGCCCGGAGTCCTGAAGAGCCAGTACCGGTGCTGCTTATATCTCATGTTAATAAAACAGGGAATTAATCTAAAAAAAAAAAGTGCACCCTGGCTGGAGCTGGGCACCCGCTTGGCAAGTAAAGCGAAATAAAAATCACGGAGGGAGGGAAAAGATAAATACAAAAATTCCGAGGAAACCAAGCCAAAGAGAAGGCTTGTGCCCAGAGCCCCGGGCAGCCAGCGCGTGGCCTGGCCCCACATCAAGGGCAGCAGCGACGGGAGGCGTTTGCTAGAGCGTCTCCAGCGGGATCGCCCCACTTCCCTCCGGCACGGCGGCCTCCCCCGCCACGGGAGCAACCCGGGCTTCTCAGCCGGTGGATTTTCCCGGGTTCCTCCAATCCCAGGGAAAACCAGGCCGAGCGCGGCTGACCTCGCAGCCCCGGCAGCTGCGTTGGTGGCATTTGCGGCTCCGTGGCGGAGCCGTCCCCGCTCCCGCGGCGTCGTCCCCCCCCCACGCGCCCCGGCCACGCGGCACTTACTGCGCGGCTCCCGCGGCCCGTCCACGGTCACTTTGATGGCTCGGTGGTAGGTGGCCACTTGCGTGGGGTTCGTGAACACGGTGATGGTCAGGGTGAAGCTTTTCCCTGCAGGAGGTTGGGGAGGGGAGAAAAACAGAAGCAATTTCACGCAAATGGCAGCAATTCCATGAGTGAGTGTGGACATAGATGTCCCAGAGGGGTTTGCACCCCAGCACCTCCATTAATCTTATGGAATGTTATTTTCTGCACGGCAATCTTCCCAAAACCCCCACGCCGGGATTGCCACAAGGAGAGGTCTGCCAAGGCAGCACGGTTTGGCAAGCAAACGTGACATTTTGTGCTTAAAAAAGGTGTTTCGGGGCCCACAGCAGCCCCAGATATGGAGTAGTCAAGTAGGTGTTTGAGGAGCCCCTCATCTCTGGCCACACTCCTCGTGGCACCCTGGAAGGGGCCCAGGCGTCCAGGCTGCGGCCACAGGGGCTGCGTGTGCCCGGCGTCTCCTCCTCCCCGCGGCCACGGGTGTTTGCACAGCGAGAACAAGCAGAAAAAAAAGTCTTAAATATTTCTTTCAGAAAACATCCTGCAATTATCCTAGGCGGAGAAATTTCCTTACTGGAGCATTGCAGCAGGGAAAAAAGCACCGGCTTTAAAGGAAACAGGGAGCAGCATTCATGGGAACCAGCCCTCTCCGTGCCCCACGAAGCTCTTAAAGCAGGACCCAAAACCACGCACGAGCCTTCAGATCTATTTTTCTTTTCCCCTTCCAAGCCAGATTCAATTCGGAAGCGAAACATCTGCAGCAGGAACCGGCCCCGGGGAGCGGCCCGGCGGCTCCGCGCAGGGGCCGCCTCGGAGCGGAGCCCGGGAGGGGAGGCGGCCGCTGGCTCCGCGCTGCTCCCGGGGGCTCCCGCTCGGACACCCCGGGCTGCCCCGCGCCTCCCTTTCCCCCTCTCCGTGGGAGCCGAACGGGGCGTTTCACCCCCTCTCCGAAATCCTCTCCAATGCGTTGGTGATGACGATTATTACGCAGCCCCGTTTTGCTTTTTCTTTTTTTCTCTCTCTCTCTTCTTTCTCTCTTTTTTTTTTCTTTTTCTTTTTAATTGGTTTTTAATACTCATTTCTCGCCTTCCGGGGGAGCCAGCGGGGGGGCTCGTCCCGGCGGGGCGGGATGCGGCGCTCCCGGGGATGCCCCGGGCACCGCGCTGCGCTTTCGCTTTACAGGGCGCGACGCGAGGCTCGGAGCAAAGGGGAAGAGCGCGCCGAAAGGGAAGGCGGAAAAAATAAATAAATAAAATAAAATAAAAGCGCCTCTTGCTACTGTGCAAAAAGGGGAAGCTCAAGCTTCTCCTCTCCCCTCGCACGCGGGAGTTTTGGAAAGGGGGGAGCACACAAGGACCTGCTTTCCCCCCTGTTTCTCCCCTGCCCAGGAGAGGGCTACTACCCACAGCCAAACTACAAGCGCCCGGTCCTGCCCCCTCGCAACTCGTTTTGGCCAGAGGGAGCCGGGATTTGGTTGCGGTTTCGCGGAGTCCGGCGGCCTCGCGCACCTCCCCGCGCCGCATTTACACACGCGGCTCCGCCAAAGCGTTTCGAAGCAAATGCGGGTTTCTGACAGCAAAAAAAAATATAAACGAAAGCGGCCCGGGGCTTCCCGAGATCAAGACGGCCAATGCGAGAGCAACTGCGGCGCCCGGGGAAGAGAAAAGACTCGATGGAAACGATTTGCGCCCCCGGCTCGTTGCAGGGGCTGCCCCGGCGGGGCTGCGGCTCCTCCCCGGGAGGGCTCGTCCGTCCCCAGCGGGGTGACCCCGTGCGCGGCCCCGGTTTCGCATCGGCCCCGCGAACGGGCTGTTCTGGTGCCGCTTCTCAAAGCGCCCCCGGCGAGAGCGCGGGAAGAAACCCGCATTTTGGTTGCACTTGCGGGGCTGCTCCTCTCGGCCCGCGCCCCCGGGGGGACCCAGAGCCACCCCCGCCCCGAGCCCAGGCAGGTGCTCCCACTACTCTCACGAGCATTTGCCAGGGCTCAGCTGGAGGAAGGAGCTCTCGGGAGCCTGCAAACTACTGTTATTTCGGCGCTGAAACACGGGGCCGCGGAGGAGGAACGTTAATAATGAATTCAAGAGCCAAACTGAGATTGGGTTGCATTCAGTTTGGAAATTTGTATAAGGAGAATGAAGGAAAAAAAAAAAGAGAGAGAGAGAAAGAAGAGAGCCCAAGAGAATAATTGATTACAGAAATGAAAGCTTAATTCATAAAAGAAAAAACATTTTCCATCCATCAACCTGCAACCAGTTAAGTGGAGAGTTTTAAAGAAACTGCAACTTGGAGAAGGAGCCAACAGGAAAAAGGAAATGTATGAAAGAATGTAAACTATTCAAGTTTCATAAAAAGGAACAAGTAAACAGTTATTACATGCAAATAATTCGTAACATCGCTGCTTTTAATTAATGCAGAGAAGTCAAAATATCCCCGATGTTCTATAGACACGCGTTTGAATAGCTTGAGAAAATGCTGCCGTATGACCATTAAAATAATTACTCATTTAGGGGGGGAAAATAGGAATCCTCTAAATGTCCCAATCTGCAGTGTGGGAAATGCTGGAAGGGGATAAATAGAGTCTGAAATTCAGGTGAAACGACGGAACGGGAGCCCCTCTGCTCTGCTGCTCGCCCGCCCCTTCCAGCGCTTCCCGCACTCCGGGCACATCCAGCCCCGAGCGCCTTCACCTGCCGCTCGCCCTCGGGAGACTCCCCCTCCAATTCCCTAAACATTCGGGCTGCCAAATGCCGGGAATCACCCGCCGCTTCCTCCCGCGGCACCCGCGGCGCGGCCCGCGGCCACCAAAGCACCTGCGGAACCCGCCGTTAGAGCGAAATGAAACGACCCTTCCAAAAGGAATAATAATAATAATAAAATAATAAAATAATAATAAGAGTCAACCGTTTCCCGGCCGGTACCTACCCCTGCCGCTTCTCCCAACAAAGCGGAGGTCGTTGAACCTCGCCACTTGGTTTTTCATCACGGCGGAGGCATTGCGGAGCTCTGCGGAGTAGTTCTCATCGTTCCCGGCCATCACCGTCACCACCGTCCCGTCGGGGACGTCCCCAAGGGCTACGACCTAGGAGCAGCACGAGAGAATTTTGGTTTTAGGCTAAAATTAATTGCGGCCTGAGCTAACCGGTCCTGCGATTCCGCCCGCCGCGCACACAAACCTCCCAGACAAAACCAAAGCAAAACCAGCGCGCGGCCCCGAGGAAGCTGCTTCGCCGAGCAAACCGGCGAGAGGAAGGGGGGGACCGAAATGGGACAAACAAACAGAAAACAACAACGGAAAAACACGCGCCCGGTTCTTGCCCGGGGGGCGAGGGGCTGCCGCGGAGCTGGGGTCGCGGCTCCCGCTTTTATTTTGTTTAATGCGCGGAAAAATTAAAAATACAAAAGCCCCGCGAGCGCGGGGCGGCCGCAGGGAGCCGGGGCCGGGCCCGACCCGCCGAGGGGAGCTGGAGGCTCCGCAGGGCCGCTGCGGAGAGGGGAGGGGAGCTGGAGGGACCCCGACTGGACCCCTCCGGCCCTGCAACTGCCCCTCGGCCCGGCGAGGAGCGCCCCGAAGGCCCCGCTTTGCCCAGACCTCCCCCTCTCCCCGCGGCGTCCCAGGGTACCCGGGATGGGGCCGCCGCCGCCGCCGTCCCGCCCGCCTCGATCCCGGCCCCGGGAGGCCCCATCGGGCCG
>PTEX01000061.1:2209390-2319167 GCA_003342815.1 Eudromia elegans | reverse complement strand
TAGGGTAGGGTAGGGTAGGGTAGGGTAGGGTAGGATGAAATAAAATGAATGGAATCAACCAGCACAACCCTCCCATCCCTCTCCTCCAAGAGCGCACCCACAGGGAGCCGAGGGCAGGGGTTTGCACGCCGTGACCAAGGAGCCTTCAGTCCCTGCTGGCTGCCACTCCGCGCTGGCACAGGACACTCCTAGGGGACACGCTGCTTTGCTCAGGACCGCGGGTCGCCCGCCCCACGGCCCCGGGGTGGGAAAGCAGCGGCGCCGGGACCCAAACCCGGCCTGCCGCGGAGGTCGGGATTCTCCCGCAGGACGGAGCCGCCGCTGCCCGCTCCGGCACGCGGCCACGGCATCCCACGGCCGGGATGCACCCGCTTGGATCCCCGCGCAGAGCGAGGCCTGCGAGGCAGAGCCCGGAGTCCCCCCACCCGGGGCACCCCAGCGGAGCCGCCGGGCTCCCTCCACAGCAGAGAAACCCAGGGCTGGACCCTTATCCAGCAAGAACCAAAACTGCCGCTCGTCCAGCTCAGGGCCACGAGCCCCTTTCAATTCCTAAATCTTGCGACGCATCGAAAGTCTCTTAAACCGCCTGCGCCGAGGACGCGGTGCGGTTTCCAGGGCATTTGCTGTTTAACTCGCATTAAAGTGTTGCAAGGAGTTACAAGTGCATTAGCGGGGCTGCTCCCAAATTGCTGTTATAACCTCTGCCCTCGGCCAATCCATCTTGCTGACACCCATTAAAATGAGCTCATGGTGCCGTTTTTATGGCCGGATTAAGTGGTAGCTCGGTAGCTCAGGCGGTTCGGTAAGGGCGTCGCACTGCTAATGATTTCTTTATTGATCTTTAATGATTTCCTACATTAGGACCAGCAACATTAGCCTCAACAACATGCGCCGGGACGGATCGACTAAATAATTCACTGCAGCAAACTGTGATCACATAACGGCCCGTCCCGACCCGCGCGGGGCCGATAACATGGGAAGCTGCTTCCTCCCCACGTCCCTCCTCCTCCTCCTCCTCGGAAGAAACTCCGGGCTTGTCAACTTTGCCCCAAAGGGCAGTGATTCACCCCAAAGGGCTCCCGGGAGGCGGGTTGGATCCTGGCGGGCTGCTGGGCCTGCGGCTGGGAGGCTGCAGTGGCCGGGTTCTCCCCAAAGTGCCCCAAAACGCAGGAAATTGAGATTTTTATTTTGTTGGTTTTCCTCGAACGGGGACGTGGCGCTGGGGACAGGGACCCACCGTTTCCTCCAGCGTGGCCGAGTTCGTGAGAAAAATCCTCACGGAGGCTCTTGCTGCGGCCGTAGAGGAGGAGGAGGAGGAGGAGGAAGAAGGGTGGCCCTGACCCCGGCCTCCCTTGGAGCTGATTCCCCCCCCCTAGAACATGCAAAATCAAAGGCTTTTTGGGCTTCTTCTCACAGCAGCAACCAGGCCGGGGTGCAGCTGAGCTGCCCAGGCAAACGAGGCCGCGTCCGAACCAGCCGGTGGCGGAGGGCGGCCGGGGCGCTAGGCAAACGAGGCACCGGCAGCGAGCGGGAGCCCCTGCAGCGGGCACGAGCAGGGCGGATTTAACCGGGCACAGGCGATTCCGACGCCCTTCCCACGCCGATCCCCGCGGACGCCTCTGCATCCGAGGCCTTTCCTCCCAACCCAGTCCCTCCGTTGGCACCCGGAGCTGCCGCTGGCTCCGCGTGGAGGGAGCCGGAGCGGCGGGTCGGAGCCCCCGGGGCCGCATCCTGCCGGGCGCCCGCGGTGCCGCGCGCGGGGCTTTGTCTCCCTCTAGTGCACGGCCCTCCGGCGCGGAGGCTCCGGCCTCGCCGGCCCCGCGGAGGCTGCGCCGCGGCCCCCGCGCCCTCCATGTCCCCACCCGCTACGCGCAGCTCTTCCCAATGCCCTGGGCTCCCACCACCTGATTGAGCTGATTCCCACCCCTTGTTTTATTCCTTATTCATCCCCTGGGAGCGCGGAGGCTGGTGGAGGCGCTACCGGCAGCCCCGGCCGGGATGCTCCGGGTCCCGGGACCCACCGCGGGGCCGCTTCGGGTGCCCCCCGCTGCCGGCGCGGCCGTTCCCGGCAGCGGCCGCCCCGTCGCGGCAGCCGCCGGCCCCACTTCTGCATCCGCCCGCGGAGCCGCCGGCGCGGCCGCACTTCTCCTTCGCCCCCCGCTCCCACTTCCCCGGCGCCGGCCGTTCCCACGGGCCCAGCGCCGGCCCCGGCGCCCATCACCCGGCGTTTGGGCGGCCGCAGAGCCCCCAGTGCCGAGCGGATCCCTCCGGCAACCAAACACCCGCCGAGCCGGCCCACGATGACCCGGCCAGGGCTGTTAATTATTGCACTAGTGAATCCCATTGCCAGCAAAACCTCCACCCAGACCAACGCCGAAGCCAGCGAAGCACCAACACGACCACGATGATGATGATGGTGATGGAGAGCACAGAAAGGAGGGTTATCCGCGGCCGGGAAGGCCCTGGCTCCCGGGCAAGGCCGCAGGGGTAATCTGGGCGGATGAAGCGGCCCTTTGTTTGCCGCCGTCCCGCGGGTTGCGCCGACCGTCACCCTCCGCTCCCCTGCCATTAGTGTCACGGCGGCTCTGCCAGCCCGGAAGTTAAGGGAGTCGCCGCCGCGGAGTTCTGATGCCCGCGGTTTTCCTTGACATCCCGTGACTTATCGCCGGGCCCCCCGCCCTGCCTCCCCTCGGAGATTTCTTCATTTTAGCCAGGAAAAAGGCACCGGGCGGCTCTTTCGGTGCCGCCCCCCGTGTCCCATCCCATCCCGAAAGGCCTCGGGGCTGCCTGGATGCTCCGGCGGCGGCTGCCGGGTGGTGCCCGGCCGGGCTCCGCGCGCCGCTCCTGCATCCAGCCTCGCGGCACCTCCGCGCAAGCCACAGCGCGCCCTTAATCCCACAACCAAATCAAGTCAAAGAGCAATTAATATGCTGATACCTGTGGCCGGCTGCAGTTATGTAGGGCTGCAGATTTCTTTTTCCATTTCGCTCCAACTGTGGTTTTGCTCTTTTTTTTTTTTTCCAGCCATTCTCTGGTCAGTGGTTTTCGGGGCACCGAGGTTCGCTTTTGTGGGTAACCTCCACCGTTAGCTGTTGATTTAATTAGCTCCGGCTCCTCTGCCTTCTTGACCAGAGCTGCCGCTGCGGGGCCGCGCTCCCGGCCTCGGGCATGGCTCACTTCGGGAAGGGATGGGATGGGAGACGAGGGGGAGGCCCCCGGACGGGCAGGTCTGGGATGGGAGACGAGGGGGAGGCCCCCGGACGGGCAGGTCTCGGCGGGCACAAGGATGGGCTGCAAATGGAAGCGCTTCCACCGCGTGCTCCGTGTGCACCAGGATGGATTTGTCACCGTTTCGAGGGTGCATTGGGAGAAATGGGGCTGGAAGTCTTGGGAACAGCAAACGCTGCCGTTTGTGCTCCCAGCTTGGCCTGGGATGTCGTGGAGGGAGCACAGCCCCGAGGGGAGGACGGGCCCCGGCGGCACCGGGAATGGCACCGGGAACATCCCACCAAGCTGGAGCCCAGCCCAGCTGCCAGCGGGAGAGGAGGCAACGTGGAGGGCACCCGGTTGCTCGGAGAAACCTCTCATTTCATGGAAAAAAATGGGGCAAATCGGCATTTCAGAGCAAGCAAAGTAGGGGACAACCCCAGGGAGATTCGGAGCAAAGGGGCCGGCAACAGCCCCGCTCCGGGGGCAGGTGTCAGAGCAGGAGCTGCCTCCATCTCCGGTGGGCCGGAGCCGCCCCAAACGCCCTCCCGGGGCTCTTCCCGCCCGGATCATCTCGGAGGTGCCGGGAGCGGCGCGGGCCGGAGGCGCGCGGGGAGCTCGGGGCCCTCGCCGGGGCCGCCTTGTTTTTAGCGACCTCATTGAAATTTAAATTGATTTGTTATTTATCCGACTGACAACAAAGAGAGAGAGCAAAAAAAAAAAACCAGCCCTCTCTGGATTCCTGTATCGCTGTCAGCTGCATTAAGCGGCTTCCTGGATCTCAATTCAATTAGGGCAGCATTCCCTAGCATTAATAAATCAATACTGCTGCCATTTTGATATATTCTGAATGTCTTTCATTATATATTTCAGGGCAGAGATTAGGGCCGAATTAGAAGTTAATGGGACGTGACAAGGCAAATCAGGCTGGGGAGGTGAAACGGGAGCGCCGGGCGCTGCCACCGCTACCATTCCCATCAGGAACCGTCCCGCGGGGCCCCGGGATGCCCCAAAACGGGTCTAAGTGCCCGTGGGAGACGCAACGTGAAAACGCGGCCCGCGGGCGTCGTGGCCGGGCAGGAAGCGGCCGCCGGGGCAGCGCTCCGCGTTTCGGAGCCCTTTGCCTGGCAAACCGGCGCGGACGGCGCCGGCTGCAGCCGGAGGCTCCGGCGTCCCGGCCGGCCGTCGCTCATCCCGTCCCCTGCGACGCGGCGGCGGCGGGGGGACCTCGCAGTAAACCAGGCACCTCGGAGCAGGGAGCGCGCGGGCGGCGAGGCCCTTGAAAGCATTTCCAGCGCTGAGTGGCCTGGAGGGAGTCGTTTCCCGCTGCACCTGGGGATGAATCAAGATGGAAAATAATAGTGTATCGACGGTGCCGCGCCGGCGCTGTGTTAATCCTGCGAGGATCCGAGCTGTTGCTGCCTCCAAAACAGCAAGGGCAAAAGATGTCTCTAGGTTGCAAGGTCTTAAAAGATGGAAAATTCATGGAAAAGGGGAGATTTCGCCCAGCCCAGCTGCACTTGGTTTGCAATGGGGTTCTGGTGTCCCCAAGGCTGCTCTGGACACCATGGGATGTGTGGGAACAATCCCTGCTGCTCAGCTGGGTCCTCGGCTGCTGGGCCAAGAGGCAGATTCAGGGTCTGACCGCCTGCAAAACTGGAAATGGGCTCAAAAACGAGAGGAGAGGGCAAAAGGGCAGAGCCGAGAGGCACCCGCAGCTGCATGACCGGGGTGTTTGTGTCCATTTTCCATAGTGCACGTGGAAAAGAAGAGGAAAAGCGTGATTCCCGCTGAGCCGTGGCCTTGGGAAGGCAGGGAGAGCCCTGTCCTTGGGCAATACTCCGGCCCTTCCCTCCCTGTGGAGGTAGCGGGTTGTCCGACGCGTGCAAAAAGAAGCCTGGAGAGAAACTCTGCGGTTTTGACCCAAAGTGCAGCTCGCTGCAGTCCAGGCGGCGCCGCTCCCGGCGGAGCCCCGGGCCCTGCAGGAGCGGGGGCAGCGGCGACAGGGAAAGGTCCTCGGGAGCCGCGGCCCTGGGGCCCTGGGGCCGCCTCCGCGCGCCCGCGTCCGGCCTCAGCCCCTGGGGGCCGCGGGCAGCCGGGACGCGGCAGCGCCGGCTCCAGGTTCGGCCACGGGGACCATCAACCCCCAACGCGGGCGCCGGGAGCGCGGGAGGGAAGGAGGACGCTCCCGGCGTCCCGCCGTGGGGCGGGATGCTCTTCCCGAGGCTCCGGAGCTTCCCGGCATGGAGGAAGCGGGAGCGGCCGCCGCCGTCTCCGCCGGCTGCCCCCAACTTCCCCGTCTGGGCCGGGCGGGACGGGAACCCCCGCGCGGGTCACACCTGCGGGCAGGAACGAGGACAAACGTCCCCGCGCAGCCGCACGAAGCCCTGGAATCCGCCGCCATCCCGCGGGACACCTGGAGCCACCAGCCTGGGGCGTCCGGCGCCTCCCGGTGCCGTCCCGCGGCCGCCGCTCCAGAGCCCGGCATGGGCCACCGCAGACCCAAACCTGCTCTTTTCCACCCCAAAAAAGCCTCCACTTTGGCTCGCCACATTCCCCCGGCCCATCCCACCTCTCCAGCTTCTTGCCTTTGCTTCAGACGTGACCTTTTGATTTCTCGGGTAGAGTGTAAATTACATGTCGCCAGCATAAAATATTAAATCCAATTTATATTTAATTATTGATGTTATTATGTATTCTATAGTAATGGGAGCAGGAAAAAAAGAAAGAAGAAATCTGCCCCGCCATTAAAGAGCTCGGTTGCATTAGCAGCTTCTTGAGGTTAGAGATCTTCCTCCGCTCCGGCTTAACGGCGAGATTGATGGGCACGGGGAAGTTTGTAAATAGTCTTCCAGAAATATTTTATCTGATTATTGTACCTATAAAAGGGAGCAGGGCGGGGGAAGAAGGGGCCTTTTCAAACCGCCGCTAATTATTCGCTCGGATAAAGGGCAAGCGGCAGAGCGAGCCGAGGCCTCTAATGCTGCCCAGCAGCCCCCGGCCGCTGCGACGGCCCCCGGGGCCGAGAGGGGCCGTGGAAACCAGCCTGGCTTGCGGAAAATAAATAAATAACCCAATCGCAGGGCAGCGGAGAACCACAGCGGTTTCTGCAGCTGAGACTTTAACCAGTGCGTTAAACTCCGGCGTGATGGTTTTACTAAAATATTAATCGCTTCTCCTTCGCCTTCATCAGCGCTCCTTTTCTCCCTGTATGTATGGATATATTTAATGGCAATGTGGCCCAAGGTGGCCTTGGTTGTGTCCTCAGGCGCGATGGGAATGACCGAGGGGCCTCCAGGATGGTTCAGGGAGGGGGGAAAGAAATGGAAACCTTGGAAAATCCCACCCGATGTCCCGCAAAGCGCCGCGTGGCCCCCCCCCCGTCACTGCATGTCCTGTGGCAGGGCTGAATCCCGACATGCTCCCGCCATGGGGGCTTGGGATCCAGCTGGGATGACTGGCGGCTCCCCAGGGACACTGGTAAGGAAGGAGGAGCAGAGGTCTGAGAATGCACCAGCACCCCCCTAAACACCCACCTCATATCCCCCTCCCTCGCCTAAATCCCACCAGCAGCCCAAGCGGAGCGGCTCCAATTGAGGGAAGCCAAGAGCAATGACGGGTCGGGGAGGCTTCCGAGGGCCGCAGTGTCCCCGTCCCCATCCCCGTCCCCGTGCGGGGTGACAACCCAGCGACCTGCGGGCTCCAGGGCGGAGGGGGGCTCCCGTTTCGCCGCTTTCTGCGTTTTTTCCACCTCTCGGCAGCTCTGCGGCACTTCCAAAGTAGGGAAAAAAATTACCAAGTAGCGAGAAAGGGGAGGGAGGGAAAAAGCAAAGGAACCCGGCGAGGCAGATACAGAAATAAACTCGGTTTTTTGGGGCTTGACGATGCTCCAGAACAGAAGGGGGAGTGATCACAAGGAGGGGAGAAACCCAAAGAGACGACGTCTGGAAACTGCAAACGACGGCAGCAGGGAAAGGAACTAAAAGCCAAGTGGGAAAGAGCAGGGGCAGGTGCCGGGCAGGGACCCCAAAACCAATGTGTCCCCTCGTCCCCTTCCCCAAAACAGCCTCCCCGGGGCCCTCCCGCGCACAAAGCCCCATCCCAGGCGCACGGACCCCGTCCCCAGCCCGTCACCATATTAAGCAGCCGAACTGCAACCTCCCCGCGGTGTCAAAACGGTTGTAAATGGTTCTAATTATAACCAGGAAGTTTGTGAGCGTGTGGGTGGAAAGGCACGCAGCAGATTAATTTAATAGCAGTTACCAGGCACAATAGTCCTTCAATTAGGCGTTCTTTCTGGCGGCTTGTCTTTTTTTTTCCTCTCTCTCTCTCCTTCTCCTTCTTCTCTTCCCTGTTAATAATAAATGTCACAAATGGGAACAGACACGTTACTTCATCGCATGCCTTGGCGTATCTCGCCGCCCCGCAGCCTTTTGTGCAGGAATAGTAGCTGAAAGGGGGATTTTATGGGGCTTAGCACTCACTCAACGCGGGGCCAGACTGGGGGGGTGGCACCTGCTGCGCTGGTCCCTGTCCGGCCATGGGGACGTCTCATAGGGACCCCGTCCCCATCCCCGTCCTCCTCCCTGCCCTGGTGCCGCGCGCGGGGGTTTGGCAGGGCCGATATCTCACGGATGCCCCCGGAGCAGGGGCGGGCAGGCAGATCCATCACTGCCCCGCTGCGGTCTCCGAGATGGTTTATGGCAGCGGCCTAATAACTCCCAAACCCAAATCGGCATCGACCGGGGGAAACGTGACGTTATCCTCCCCCGGCGCGGCCCACAGCGCGCCTCGGCCGTCCCCACCGCGGGGGCCTGGCCCGGAGGAGCCCGGGCTGGATTTGGGGACGTTTTCCCCAATTGCACCAGTTCTGTCCCTTGCAGGGAGCGGCCACAGGAGCCCTGGGCAGCGACACGGGCGACCTGCAAGGGAAGGCCCGGGCGTGCGGGTGCCGCCTCCTGCAGATCTGCCGCATTCGCAATTCCCACTGCTTTCCCGCAGGAAACTCTGCCAGGCTCCGGCTTTTAAGGGAAAACAGAGCAAAACAAACCAGGCTGCGGCCTGGAGCCCGGAGCCGCCCGGATCGGCCGCTCGGGAGCCCCGCGAGCGCCCAGGAGCGCCCGGCTCGACGGGTGCCGCCCGCAGCCGGCGCAATTAGGGCGGCTGCTGCGGGTGACCATTTAGCTGAAACCCTAAGCCGGCCCTGCAGCAATTTGGCTGCCGAGGAATTGATTTTGACCATCAGCACTTTCTCATTTTCAATAGAGTCAGAGCGTAACCAGGTTAATTCGCGTTAAGCGCATTACCCAGGTACTTCGTGCTCTCCAGCCCAATGATTATGTGTCCGAGCTGAAAGATTGTAATTGCAACCCGACGGGACACGAG
Source organism: Eudromia elegans (assembly GCA_003342815.1). Lineage (NCBI taxonomy): Eukaryota > Metazoa > Chordata > Aves > Tinamiformes > Tinamidae > Eudromia > Eudromia elegans. Next base: position 2,310,575 of record PTEX01000061.1, on the reverse strand, counting down.
CAGCCGCTGCCAGAGGAGCCGCGCGGCCGCAGAGCTGCCTCGGCCCCGGCCGAAAAACCCCGGGACCCCCCGCCCGGCGTCCCCGCGGGGCAGCGGCTGCGGGGGCGGCTCCGGCTGCGGGAAGGGGGATGCGCACGGGGCCCTCGGAGCGGTTCCGCTCGCCGGGCGCGCTCGGCACGAAAGCGGCTGGCTGGAAAGGGAAGCGGCTCCGCGGCGGCGGCACGCGAGGGGCTCGCGCCGCCCGGGGCGGGTTTCCCTGCGGGCCGCGGCTCCCGGCGCGCCGCGGGGCTCCCGGTTCGCGTCCCGCCGCCGCGGCGGACGCCCGATAAGCAGCGCTGCTCCCCACGCCGGCGTCTTCCCTCTGGAAAGGACAAATATAACCGGGATGAGTCAGTTCCTCCAAGCTCCCGGCCCCTGTACAAAATGTAACTGGAATTCCTCGTTTCGGCGCCACGGGGGAGGCTCCGCCGCGGAACACAATGGAGGCGGCCCCGACCCGCGCGCGCCGGGCCAGCGCTGCGCGCACGAGAAGGAAACGCATTTTTTAGCCTAAAAATACATTAACTGCGCGCGGTGGCGAGAGCAGCTCCGCGTGTGCCCCCGGCAGCGGGCGCGGGACCGGCCCCGCTCCTCGGCGCGTTGGGCTCCGTCCCTGGCTCCTTCTGGCGCCGGGGGTGGGTCTCAGCAGCCGCCCCGCAGCCCCCGCGGGTCCCCGGGGGAGCCTCACGGGTTGGTTTGACAGCAGTGACGGGGGCAAAGGGGCTGCGGACCCGGCTGGGGCCTCCCGGGACTCCTCCGGGGCGCGGGGGGACAGCGGGGGCCTCGTGTCCCCACGGCACAGGGGACACGGCCCCAATCCCCGCTCTGTCCCCAGACCTTCGCGGAGGGGGCACACACGGTGCCAGGGCCGAGCGGTGTCCGGGGACACGGGAGAGCGGAACCCGCCGGCTCCGCGGCCCTTGCGGCTCCTCTCAGCAACGCAGCGCGGGGACAGGGGCAGGGCAGGTGACAAGGGACCCTTGGAGCCCGACGGCGGCGGGACAACCCCCTGTGTCAGCGCGGCTCCGTAGAGCCCGAGCCGCCTCTCTGCTCCCAGCCGCTCTCCTCGGGCCCCCCCACTCGCGGGGGCCGTTCCCGCCGTTCCGCCGTTTGGCTCCGTGTCGGGCGACACCTCCGGGACAGCCCGGGGCGAAGCCGAGAGCGGCGGCGCCGCCCGCCCGCCAGGGGGCGCTGCCGCCCCGGGGCGGCCCCCTCCGCCGGAAGTGCGCACCGCGGCGGAAGCGGAAGTGCTTTGCGGGGAAGATGGCGGCGGTCGGCGAGCTGGCGGCTCCGGAGGACGCGGTGAGGAGGCGGCGGCCGGGAGCGGGGACGGGTCCGTCCCGTCCCCTCCCCTGAGCACGGGCTGTTTCAGGGCTCCTCGGGCGCGGAGGACGAGGCGGGGCCCGGCTCGGCGGCGGCAGCAGCAGCGGCGGCCGAGGCGGCGGCGGCGAAGCGCGAGCAGCAGCTGCGCAAGTTCCGCGAGCTGCACCTGAAGCGGGTAGGCCCGGGGGGACGCGGGAGGAGGCACCGGCGGCAGCGGGACCGGGCTTCAACCGCCGGTCGCACCCGCAGAACGAGGCCCGCAAGCTGAACCACCAGGCGGTGGTGGAGGAGGAGAAGAGGCTGAAGCTGCCGCCCAACTGGGAGGCCAAGAAGGCCCGGCTGGAGTGGGAGCTGCGCGTGCAGGAGAAGAAGAAGGTGAGGAAGAGGAGGAGGGCGGCACCACCCCAGCGCTCGTGACTCTTCGTCCCTTGACTGTAGAGTAGGGAGCCACTGCAAGAAGCCTTGTTAAGGCTTGAAGTTAATTGTCGTTAAAACGCTGTTTGTGCCGCCTTAGGAATGTGCTGCCAGGGGAGAGGATTACGAGCGGGTTAAGCTGCTGGAGATCAGTGCTGAGGATGCAGAAAGGTGGGAGAGGAAAAAGAAGAGGAAGAATCCAGATCTTGGGTTTTCAGGTAAGGACACCGAGTGTTTGTGTGTGTTCTCAGTTCCTTTTGCCAGCCCCGTAGCTGAACTGTGAAATTGGTAACTCCGTCTCTTGCCCAGATTATGCGGCTGCCCAGCTGCGCCAGTACCAGCGGCTGACCAGGCAGATCAAACCCGACCTGGAGCAGTACGAGAAGCTGAAGGAGCAGTAGTAAGTGTGATCGCGGCCACCATGGTCCACCCAAACTAGAGTCCTGGCTTGCCAGAAAGCTTAAAATTAACTCCTGGCAGCAGGAGGAGGCAACTTCTTTCAATACCTTAAAGATAAAACTATTGTAAAACTGTTGTAAACTTCTGCTCTGTTCCTCTTGTGCAGCGGGGAGGCACTTTACCCAACCTCAGACAGTCTCCTGCATGGAAGCCACGTGCCCTCTAAAGAAGGGATTGATAGAATGGTTGCAGATCTTGAAAAACAGTAAGTAAACTATAAGATTTAGGAATGTTTGGCCCTCTCACAACAGGGCTGGTTCTTGCCTTTCCTTAACTTTCCAGGGGTATTTCTGACAGAATGAATCCCCTCACCCCCACGGATAGGCTAGTGATTCCCTTCAGAAAGACACTGCTGAAAAAACACTTTTCTCTTTGTACTGACACCAAGTGCAGCGTAGTCATACACTGCAGATAAAGCAGTAGTTGCCAAACAGGAGATGGAGACTGACATGTCTTGTCAGAATAATGAATGTACTTTTAAAATTTTACTTCATATCATTAAGTTATAATGGCCAAAGTTGGGAATAATACTGTACTATAATTACACTTTGTAGAACTAGGAATATCTCTATTGTAGATGAAATCAGTCAGGATTATAACTTTCCTTACCTCTTTTTCTTAATTCTCAGGCAAACTAAAAAACAGCTTTATGGTATTTATCACTTAAAATAACAGAAGTTGACATATTTAGCTATAGAAAAAAACTGTAATTTGAAAAGAGTGGCTGTAAGCAGTATTTGTACAGGATTCTTCCCCGGGTCTTCAAGCACTAACATTTGTCTTATAGAATTGAAAAACGTGAGAAATACAGCCGGAGACGGCCTTACAACGATGACGCAGACATCGACTACATCAATGAGAGAAACGCCAAGTTCAACCAGAAGGCCGAGAGATTCTACGGGAAGTACACAGCAGAGATCAAGCAGAACTTGGAGAGAGGAACAGCAGTCTGAACTGCCCTCTCCAGGGATGCCTATGATACTACAACCTTTTTACATCTATTAAAGTTTGGTATGAAAATATTAAGGTGCATCAGGGAAAAAAAATCTTTATCGATTTCTCATTAAGTAGCATAAAAATCTTCTGTAGTAGTTGATTGTATAAAAGCTTGACTACTAACAACTTCAGCTGTATATAGCTTTTAGCTGCAGACATAAGCTCATTTTCACACTTCAAATAAAGACAAAAAATCTCTTACCACTCAGTTGAAGGTGTCTCTACTTGTCATTATCTGAGAGTACCTGAAAACAACTAGCACTAGGCTGAAGGAATGCTTCAGGAACACAACTCTACAGTGTTGTGCAAGGGAAATGGGAGCTGTGAGATCTTCAAGCAGCAGCTCTTGGATGGGATAGAGGGTTCTGTTCCAGGAAACAGGAATGCCTCTCTTCCCCTTCAGTGAGGGGAATCAACAGGAACAGTTCTTCAGAACTCAAAAGTGCTGCAAACTCTATATCCCGTGACTGGGTTTGGCAGGGCAGTCCTAGCAATTACGCAGAAAAGTCAATTCTTGATTGACTGCAGAAATTTCTGCTCTACAAGGCAGTAAGTACTCTGCATTCCATGAAAAATAAAGCCTGGAAGTGCTTGAAGGAACATAGGAGAATTTCCCTTGCACAAAAGCAGCCAGCTGATCAAGACCAACTACCAACAGAACATTGTTGTGTGGCACACAGCAGGCAGGAAAGAGGACCAGGGACCCATCCTCCTAAGGCAGCATTACCATCTTGACCGGTATTTAAACAAAATTGATGCTTTCACAGAACAGTATACAAAGTTTATTTACTAGAAATTTATTTTATACAAGATCCAGTTTAACTGCTTTACTCCTCAAAACCATCACCAAGGATTATGCAATACAGCATTTACTTGATTGTATCCTTCTCTTCACAGAGCCTTGGTGCAGCATGGAGGCAAGTGTGTGATACTGCTGAACTGTTGAGTTCCTGAGCAGTTAAAAGATCCTGACCAGTACTAAGCTTGAACAGCTGGTCTAATGTAACCGCCAGGCTTTTCTAAGTACATGCTTCCTGCTTTACATAATCTGCTTTTAAAGCAGCCTGAACCAAAACACAAGCCTGCATTAACTCAGATTAAGCCAGAAGTGACAGTCCCTCAGGTGCAGCACTCCCAGAAAGGATGATCACGGATTTACCTATGGCAGCCAGGAAATAATGCCAGCACTTTTCCCTTGTTGGAGGGTGTTTAATGAAGCTCTTCTAGAGGCCCCAAACTAGCCCCAGCCTAGACAGCTACTACTTGCAATAGCTACTTTCAAGTGGACACAAAAGTTCTCTCCCATTGCACTTTACCTTTATAGTATGGTGACTAATTGAAAGCTAAAACTGCAACAAGTCACTTTTACAGGAACTACAGAGTATGTGAACTTATTACTGCAAACAGGTCAATACTCGACACAGAGAAGCCAGTGCAAAACTAGAATTTATTTCCTTTGAATAAACAGTTAAACAATATAATTCAAGTGTTCAAAATAACAGCTACAATACTGTTGTCTAGAAAATTTACCCACCTGAAAGTTCTAGTCCATTAAATCAATACAAAAATATTTACAATTTTACACAAGATTCCCACCTGTAGCTTCTGGGTCACTGTGCTCTATATCTGAAAGAGAAATCTAAGATTATGAAATTAAATATTGCAAAATAATACTCAGTATTAACCAATCCTCAACCTGATCAGAGAACTTCAGACCTCACTACTGAAGTATATATAACATGCAGGTTTTGAGAGACAGCAAAAATATGCTAGCGTGCCCGGAACGGTGCACTTTTAGGCGAGAAGTTTAAAAACTTGTTCTCCTCCTTCTTGATAGGAACCCACTGCCCATAGGGACTTCCCTTTTTGTCATCATCTCTTCCTGGAGAGATCACCGTCTCTTTAATTGCATGGCCTGCTGGCTTCTGCAGTATTGGTTTTGCCATTGTATTCTGAAAAAAAAAAAAAAAACCCTCTTAATGATTAAAAAAAGAATTCACAATCAGTTTAACATATTGCTAGAGCACAGCAAGCTACTGCTGAAGCACTGTTCTGGCTTCCCCAGGGAAGTAGTTAACAAGCCATTAAATCCAAGTTGTTCTCACAATCGCCGATATCCCTTGCTGGAGAAAGCCTAATACAGGAGGGATACCAGGCTCATCTGAGGAAAGCAGACTTACCTTGGGGCTGAAAGAAATGCTTCTCTGTGGGGTAGCTCTCTCCATTCCACTTTTGGTTACATCTTCTGTCACTCTTCCCAGTTGCTAGAGAGGAGGACACAGAGCTTAAGCAGTAGGATACATTATGCCGTGCAAGTTAGGGCAGAGTTATTAACTTTCCAGTAATGTTGTTTCAGGTATTTACATCAAAGGTAGCTGTGAGCTACTGAACATGTGAACAGATCAGCACTGAGCTCACTTAAACACTTGGTATTTCATTAATCTCATTGTGTTGATTCACATGCGACCTCGTATCCATGCCCCAGGGGCAGTTTTTAAAGAGGATTTGAATTACTTAAGCATGGACTGCAGTCTCAAAATGTAGTGTTAGCAAGTTGTGTTAAGTTCTGCACACCAACCCTGCAGAGCTTTGGATAATGACAATAAACTTATCTGCAAGTGATGCAGGCCTCTTCTTCAGTACTCTCTCAACATCTGGAATATATTGCATATATTATGAAAGGGATGCCTGTACCATTTCTTTGTCTAAGAAATCCTTAGTAAATTTACTTCAATTTGAAACAGCATCTGATGTAATAGTTTTTGTACTCAGCATGAATCAGATTACCAACACACCAGAATAAAACTAAAATTCAGTTTAAATAACTTGACTTTTTTCCCCTCCCTTAAGTTTACAGCAGCTACTGCCCGCAAGTCCCTTAATTACCAACAGATTTTCTTCATCAATGTCTGGAACCATATTCATCATTTCTATAAGACAGAAATAAAGTATGTAAAATGCATTGTGTGCTTGGGTATGGAATTTCTGGGAACAGTTGTTGCATATGAAAAGTTTTGAACAGTTAAAGCTAGCAGATCCCTTGTTTTAGCTCAGAAACACATGACTAGTCTAAGGAGGTAATTTTAATATGCTAACCGCAAAAAATATTCTACATTCACCTCTCTCCTAACTTATCAGTACTAAAGGCTGGATGTACCCAAGGGGCCAGTCACTAAGTCTCGAAGGTACACATCCAGCATAAGCAAATTTACAGTGTTTCTGGCACTCTGGTCAATCTGAAGTTTGAATTCAAGCATTTGAATCCTCAGCCAAACTCCACAGCTAGAACTATTGTTTCTTCATGCAGATCACAGATTTCGTGTGTTTACCTTTTCATTGGGAATACTCCAATTCATACTTACCTCAGCTGCCTCTCCAAGATTTTCATGTTTTGGCTTTTCATTGTTTGTCTCTTTGGAAGGACTAATGACCTTCAAGCTTGCTGGCAAGACCACATTATCAGTCCCCAGAGCTTTTGCAGCATTAGCTTTTGCTATTTCCAGGAGTTCCCTCTTCTCTGCAAGAGAGAAACACAAAACAATGACACTTTCTAAATCAGCACTTACCTACTCTTACCAGGCTAAGAGCTGCAGGCACCCTAACAGTATTTATCTGAACATTAACTCTGAACAACTCTGATCAAAACTTCAGAAGTCTAGCTACAGTCTAAAATAATATGCTGTTTAGTTCTCACGTAACAACGAAACTCTGTAAGTACCTTTTTCACTCAAGTGCAGAGGTGACCTACTACGAGATCTTGTTCGTGACCTGCTCCTCCATCTCTTGTACGCCTCAGGATATATTGTTCGGCCAAACCCATAGTATCTTCGGCCTCTTGAACGCGACCTGCTTCTCGAATAGGACCTTCTGTAACATGATCTCCCGCGAGACCACGACCTGCTGCGTGATCTGTACCTTGGAGGAGAGCGGTAGTACCTCCTGTAGCGCACGATGCGGGTGCGGTACCTGCCTCGGTACCTCACATAGCCCCGTGATCGCGACCGGCTTCTGGAGTACGATCGAGAATTTCTTCTGTACCTTCGGGTACCACTTCTTCTGCCCCGTGATCGTGATCTGGACCGAGACCGGCTCCAGCTCCGTGAGGAAGTTGAAGAGGAACTACGTGAACTGGACCGTGAGCTACAAGATGATCTGCTGGATGACCTTGTTGATGACCTGTTACAACTTCTTCTGGCCCTTACACTGGAATCTGTCTTCTTAGGAGAGCTGAGAGTCAAATCATCCATGAAGTTTGTCATGTCATCAGTCTTTCTAACCATTTTCTCCATGCAGGTACTGGAAGCTGGCTCTGTTTTTACTGGTATTCTACAGAAGTCAGTTTCTGTTCCTGTACAGGAGTGGGGAGGGAAAAGGAGTGGAAGTGAAGCAATCCGATTACTTATACAGCAGCCACAAGTGTTATGACAACCATAGGCAAACTGTTTAAGAGTAACCAAACAATGACAATTCTCACCCGGTTTATCAGCATATTTTACCTATGACAATTTTGGTTTCAACATTCCCTCCTCTACAGCCTTCTACATGAAAGAAAAAACAGCTTCAGTTTCAGCTATGAGTAACACTGTAGCATTCTGAAAAGAGGTCAGTTTTTAATACTCCTTATTCAACATCAGCATGCTTTAATGACAAGCATATGAATTCCTATTTTCCTCAATAGGATTTTCAAGGTTAGGTCAGACTACTCTAAATATAGTTTACTACCAAGATATCTACAGGTGCCTCAAGTCACATGTCCTCAAGGTCAGTACAAACTCAATACTTCACATCTGCAATTCCACAGAAATTAAGTAGCCAACTTAAATAGGAATATTTATATAACCACGTCAGAACACTGCCACTTCAAGGTCTTCAGTATCATGTTACAAATTCTAGCCAGTACAGAATGTGATCACATTCTATGCAGTACGTGTAGCAAGCCATTTTATACAACTTGAGAGACATAGTTCATCACTGACACGCTATGATTTATTAGGAACAAAACACTACTTAAGGTGATACGTTAATACATAAAGTGTCTTCCCTTCTCTTTAGCAGCAGCCATTCTGCATACACAAAAGTTATTGCATTACAGGCTGCAACTATCCTATTTCAGTTGCCCAAGCTCATGTCACTGTTTACAGTTCAAGACAGACACTTAGCAGAAACGTGTACTCAGAGCTCACTGCAAACAAGAGTCATCAAGAGCACCGAATAGCTCTCTACTCTTCCACCAGAGATCGGAAGTGCATTTTTCTACGGGCATTTTTCACTACCTCACCTCTGAACACACTGAAGAGCACACACAACATGGAGCACTTGTTGATTTTGAGCTAATTCCACGTAACGCAATTCATCTTTCGCTGTAGTACTTACCGCTGGGGGCGGCCGGGCATCCCAAGGGCTGGTTCCCCGAGGGGACCTGGGCCTTCCTGCAAGAGGCAGAGCCGTAAGGGAGCTGCTGCTTCCCCGAACCCGCCCGAACGCAGCCCCACCACCTCTCCTTCTCTCCCTCCCACCTCCCGCTAGCGACAGGCGAACCACAGCCGCTGCTACGACCCCCCCCTCGCCCTCTACACCAACCCCTCCAGGCGACACCAGCTCCCAGAGGTGCTCGACCCCGCCGCCCCAAGCCCGGTGGCCGCAGACTCACCGGCTCCAGGCAGCCGGACCCCCCTCACACGGGTCTTGCTCCTGTGGCGACGCCTGAGGGGAGAACCCCGCTTCGCGAGTCACCCCCATAGCGACGTGCTGCCCTTCCCACACAAGCGGCACAAAATCCTACTGCACCGGAGCCCCTAGAGCGCGAGACACAGGCCCACTCACTCCCACCTCCCGTCACCGACTGGGAACGGCCCAGAAACTTCCAGAAAGTCCCTCCCCCGTTACATAACGACGCGCCAACGCGCAGACGCCTAGTACTGAAGCAAGTCCAACGCGCACGCGCAGAGCGAGATGGGTGCCACGCCCCCTTCCTCCCGGCGCATGCGCAGAGACTCGTGCCTCCACCCGACCCCGAGTGCGCATGCGCGCGGCCGCCCGCTCTCATGACCGCCCTGGTGCGCCTCAGCTGAGGGCCGCGCGTGCGCAGTGCCCGCGCGCCACCGGCAGGGCCGTTGTCCTGCGCTGAGGTAAGAGGCGGCAGCGACGGGAGGGTCGCGGTCCTGGTGTCCTCTGCACCGGCGTCTGCAGCAGCGCCGAGCGCCGCTGGCCTCGGGCTCCCGCTGCGGCCGGGCTGCTGCTCCTAGGCCCGCCGCGGCCGAGTGCTGCCTCCGCCCTCGCTTGAGGGGCTCCTGGACGCCGCGTTCCCCGGCCGTGTCCCAAAGCTCCAGCAAGGCCCGTGGTACAAGGGAGGCTCAGCACCAACTGCTGGTTTGCGATGAAGTTCCTCTTTGAAATAAAAGTTCTTTTTTTTCCCCCCCCTTCTTTGTTTTCTAGTTCCTCAGAGAGCGGAAAGATGTCCGGCTTCCTTGAGAGCCTGAGGTGCTCGGAGTGCGTGGACTGGGGAGAGAAGCGCAACACGATCGCCTCCGTTGCCGCAGGAGTGCTCGTGCGTGCAGACACTTTATTACCCCATCGAGCTTCTTACAGTGGCATTAGCTGGCAGTGAACTAAAAACCGGGCGTTTAGAAGCAAGAGGAAGGAGGGGGATATGTTGTCAGTGCAGGCAGCAGCACTTAGAGCCTAGATCTATGTATCTGCACCCAAAGGATGCTTCTCTGAACAAAAAACAAACTTGGAAAGCTCTTCTTTATTTCTTTCCTAAGAGAAAATTTTTCCTCAAAGGCTTTACATTTAATATTGTTCACAATTAACTTGATAGCAAATCTGTTTGTCTTGTAGTTGAAGTAAAAATAGCTTTGTGTGTTATTTTGATAAGGGACTCATACCGCTAAAAATCTTTTAAGCTCTGGTGTTTTTCTGATAGTTTTTTACAGGTTGGTGGATAATCATAGATGCGGCTGTAAAATATCCTGAAACGGAAGAATTCAACCATTCATATCATGCTTGTGGGGTTATAGCCACTATTGCATTCCTGATGTAAGGGTAATTTCTTGATCAGAACTATTCACCCCTAGAAGTGAATTATTCTGTTTCTGAGAATATTGCTTATAGACATTTACATCTTGCTTCACCTGTGTGACCTGTTTTCTTCCTCTCTTGCTCATACAGGATCAATGCAGTGTCTAATGGACAAGTTCGGGGTGACAGTTACAGTGAAGGCTGTCTAGGACAAACAGGTAAATTGATTGTATTTTTTAATGTAAACTATAAAGCCTCTTAAGCAAAAGCAAGTTGAAAGTTAAAGTATGTGTAGGCAGACAAAGGCACAAAACACTCATATGCAAAAATGTCTGTTTTAAGGTGCTCGGATTTGGCTGTTCATTGGTTTTATGATGGCTTTTGGATCTCTCATTGCTTCCATGTGGATCCTTTTTGGAGGCTATGTTGTCAAAGGTAAGATGCAGTATGGAATGTGACTTTATGCCCTTTCAATAATTCACTTTAAAGTTCAACAGGTGTTTAAAATATTTCAGAACTTGTTTATAGATTGTTTCTGTGAAGATCCACTTTCAGTATTTTGGCTCCCTGAGTGTCCTCTTTTCCGTTCCATGTACTACCAGCAAGATTTTTTTTAATAACTCTTAAAATAACTTTAAATAACTCTGGGCTATCTGGGAAATTGTACTGATTACTAAACTGCTTAAGTTATGTGGGAATAATTCCCTGGGTAAACATTTAATACTAGCATAAAAGTCACTGGTTTAATATACATTAATTCTTTTCAGCTTCTGCATTACTCAATTCATGTAACACTCTTTCCAAGTATTCTTCTCAAATTAAACTAGTAACTTTGCTAACATAATTTAGTGTTCAAAATATGTCAGAGGCAGGATAGTGTTGAGGAGAAAAAGGACTTCTCTGAAATTGATGAAGATGGTTTTGTTTTGTTTTGTTTTTGCTTAGAAAAGGCAATAGTATACCCAGGAATAGCTGTGTTTTTCCAGAATGCCTTCATCTTTTTTGGGTAAGTCTATTTTCCTTTCTTGGGTAAATTTATTTTCAATGATTAAAATTGAAGCTTTCTGTAACTGATTGATCGCCATATTTTGTAACTAGATATGCGTGGATGGACAGTTGGTAAAGTTGGTAGTGCTCTGGGATTGGTCTACCTGGGTCGCATGCCAGCATGGAGATTTACAAATACTGCAGTTTACTCCGTGAAAACATTAGGCATTTAACCTGTTCCCTTACATACTTTTGTCTCTTTGTTCTGTTTTGAACAGCGGACTGGTCTTCAAATTTGGTCGCACGGAAGATTTGTGGCAATGAACACCCCTATGGAAGTGTACTGGCCATGTCATTTTTTTTAACTGCACACTCCCAAAATTTTGTAAAACCGTTTTGTAAACAGTAACCTTCAATTGTGTCTAAAGATAAAAAAGGAAAATTTAAATCATAGCACTAAAAATCAGTTTCTATTCCATTTAAAATACTTTTTTTTTCTTACGTTTGTATCTTGATTTAAATGTTGTAATGTTTTTGACAAATGTAAAATTGATACAAGTAAGAATGAAGGTCACTTTTATGATAATGAAGTTTCCTACAAGTATAGTATAGTGGAGAAAGGATGTATTCAACCAGCTTTCTCTGTGATGTTATTTACAATCCAAAACTGTTGCTAAAATGCTTTCAAACAACTTTTTAACCTATATTTATTAAATATTTCCTATACCTTAACAGTAAGCATTCCTTCACTTTGAAATTTACTTGTCTGGCTTTTCTTGCATAACACAGAATTATGCTGCTTTGGGCTTCCCCTCACACCCAGTATTTCCTTTGGCCTATGGTGAAATTACAGAAGTCTCTGGAAAGTAACAACTTTCTGTTGCTGTGGATGACATCGTAGATGCAGTAAGATGTATGATGTAGAACCTGCTCTAGATTTAAGTAGCCCCTTCATGATGCTTGTAGTGGAAACTCTAATTTAACCACTGCAAAATAAGGGCATGGTTTTACTCCTCAGCTGATAACTCCCTATCAGGGAGAATTTTGGTTCTGAAGCTCTTGTATCTCACGGTTCAGGCAAATATTGCTTTCTGCCTCTTTCTATACCTACCTTTGGGCTAGTTGCTCAAAGAAGTGACGAGGAAAGAGATGTGATAGAGTGGAGGAAAGAGAGGGAACAAATAACTGTTCCTAGAAAACACAACTGCTAGAAATGATCATAAGCAACTTGTGTTACAGAAGTAGTGTTCAATGAGTCCCTAGAAAGCAAAAAAATGAAGTACACAGGTGAACCTGGATTAGAAAACGACAAAGTTGTTAGCGTGTTAACTGTAAGAAATGCCAACATATCAGTGTGTACACAGGGAATGAACAGAGGGGCTGTTATATGGCCTGGGATTGCCTATCTCCTCTGTAAGAAGTGTTCTTGATAGTTAGGGGAAGTGCAAGGGTTGCAAGCAGAGATCTACTTAATCCCTGATAAATGCATTGAGGTCAACATCAATTATCCTATTTATCCTTTATCTTCAATATTACATGTTTCTCATAACTTCATTTTTAAACAAATGTGCTGAATAAAGAAAAAAGAATCAAATCTTGACTTTTTTATTATGTAAGCGCTTTGACAGCCTTTATTCTTTTCAAGATAGTTGACAAAACCAGTAGGAACCACCAGGAGTTCCATGTAAAAACAATGGTTCAATTGCACAGAATCCTCTGCAAGAACAGGCCTTAACAAGTGCACCAAAGACCCAGGCTTTTCCTATGATGAGTTCTATACAAGCAGACGCCTGTGCTGTCCCATTTAAATCAAAAGCAAGACCTGTAAAACCATCTAGTTGTGCTAAAATAATGCCTTTTCAGCCTTTTTTTTGTCAAAGTGGCCATTTTCCCTGTACCAAAAAAAGCTTATTCTATGGCTTTTTTTTAATGTATGGTATATAAAATTTATAATTAAAATATGAAAAAGAAATTCAAAACAATGATGTACAACAGTCTTCCAGAATTGGGTCTGACCATTGTTTCAAAGAAGCCTGTTGTACAAAATTAGTCCCAATCCAGTTAAATCTGTCATCACAACTACCTCCATTCAAGTCACCTGGAATACTGTTTCTTTTAATAGTACTTAAAACAGCTATTTTTTGTGTCTGTCCATTCAGATGTCGTCTTTGAACCTGAGAAATGATTTTTCACCCATCCCATCGTAGTTTTTCTATAGTGACAAATAGAAAAATCTTATCTTGGTCTAGTGTTTCATGTGGGTTCCTCCATTCAAAATCCAACAGCCAAATGGGGAAACTGGAAAGACAAAAAGCAGTTTCTGTGTCAGAATATTTCATGCATCTTATGAAAGAGCCAGGCTACGGAGATCTTCAGCACTTTCTATTTCATTTTCTAGCTTCTAAAAGTCCCCCGTTTAGACACTTGGATCTCCTTAGGGATATTGTTTGTGCAGCATGGAGACCAAAGGTGTCAATCCCAGAGGATGTTGAGTACCTCTGATTCAGAGTTACAACAAAACAAGACAGTTTCAGATTTAGGCCTGTGCCCAAGAACAGCTCTAGTAATCTAGCTGATGTCTACATACACTTAGGACACGCAAGTTCAGAATGACCAATCTGGGACATTCAAAACTTGCTGGGAGATTAAACAATCCTTCATTTATTTTAATCATCTGAACAGCTAGAGCCCTTCATCCCAGTGAGTTAGCACTTCTTGCTTGGTGCTATTTATGCTCCTGCACAGTTAATTTTCTAGTGAAACTTACCTCCCAGTACAACTGGTCATCACAGTACTTCGATTCATGGACAGTCTTCAACAAATTGAGATTTAAAATGAGACCTATTTGTAAAAATACATATATCCAATATAAATACTGGTAAAGATCGAGGAAGAGGAAGACTGTAACTAGAGGTTTCTCAGCATTACACATCCAAATGTAACAGAGATCAAAATACAAACACAGAACTAAATGTTTCAACATAGCCCCTAGACTCAGGTTGACTTCAAGTGGGCAGAAATGTGCCAGGATCAATGCCTGGGTTCCTATTTTCCTCTAGGTAAAACCCCACTAAACAGTCTGCTGTATTCTGAACATACATCAAAAATCATTTACTTCTTGCATAGAAAAAATGTGCATTCAAAGAAAAGAGGTAAATATGGATTGCTAACTTAGGGTTTCAAATGGAAAATACCTAGCTTATTAAACAACTAGCTTAAACCTGAGTGTTTGATTATTTTAGTAGAGTTTATTTGTGTTTTCTTTCAGGCCACAGGGGTAGATACCTCAAAAGCCCGCTTGATTAGCTCAGCCTTTTAATTATACATCAGTTAGTGCAAAGGTTGCAGATAAATTAAAGCACAACAATTAATTTTAGAGTGTATTTCACAGCAATTTTCATCTGCTATCTTTCAATTTATTCAAACCAGAATTAATAGCTACCAAAAAATGTAGCTGCCTTAAAACAGACCAACTGTCACATGAAGGACACATTCCCTAACAACTAGTGGTAAAAGGCCTAGTGTCTGACTGATGTAAGTGAGCTAATGATGTTAGTTGGACTTCTGAGATTTATACCAACTGGCCTAAAAAGTGGTAAATGCCCTAGATAGCTTTTTTTTTTTTTTCCCCTCACCTGTCATTAAGCAATACCCAAATATAAAAACCTTTTCATCTTCCCAGGTCTCCTGTCGGCAACCTGAAAGCTGCTGTTGAGCAGCTGTTAAAAATAATCTTCACAAGTGAAAGAATGGTGCTGCTAGCTTGCCTATGATGAATACACCCCCTCTTCAAAGCCTGCCATTGAGGAGGCCTTGGCATTCATGTCTCCCAGATTCTTACACAAACAAGCTTTATTTTAATTATTTTAGTGCCCTAATTACACTGGTAATGTATGAAGGGCGCATGGGAGCAGATGAAGTAAGCAGGATGGCACATCCCCTGCCCTTGAGAAAATGAAGACAATGCTACTGAAACACGGTTTTCATACTGACCTGTAATAAAACCTGCAACCAAGGCCACATTGATGGTCAGGCAGAAGGCACCAATGTGTATCATGATAAAATATCCGTTGCTGAAAAGGAGGCAGTTGCTGAATTTAGCATTAAGACTGTGAAGTGGTGCATCTGTATAGCGTTTTACATCAAAATTCCGTATTAAATTCCACTGAATCCTATCTCAAATCTCTCTACAGCTCTGTTGAGAAGTTTTAAGGGGTCTTACTGGAAGTTATAGGCTTCAAATGACTTCCCTGCCCCAAAACCATTATTGTGGTACCAAAACTTCACTAATATTAGAAGTTTGATTCAAAGTCAGCTCAATTCTGAAAGAGTTTTTATGGATTTTTTTGGACTTCAGAGATGATCTTAGTTATCTGTTATAAGAGGATTGATCTATGATGACGTTCAGCCTTTATGTAGGCAGGACTTTGTGGAAATATGAGAATTCTTCTCAGGGCACACTACATTCATGATTAGCTAATTCTGCTGCTTAATAGCAAGAACTGGTGTACCTTGGCAAATCATTCCATCTCTCTATTATATAAAGGATGATTTGGGCAAGAGCTCCAAGCACAGCAGGCAAGCCAAAAGTGAAATGAACTCCAGAAACATCATGAATCTTGATAGCACGAGGCAGACTTCTCTGGAAAGAGGAAGAAGTTCAATTAATACATAGAAACACAATTTTACTGATGATAGCACATTGCCAATCTCTGAAAAATAACTCTGGCAATAACTTGTAATCCCACACCCTAGCCAAAAGACTTCAGGTTTCCTAGGTCCGATCTCTTCAAAATAAAGTTTTCCCCTGAGGCATCCTACAAGCTCATATATCTTACACAAAAAGGAAGTCCAAGATTTGAACATCACCTGTAAAAAGTGAGACCCTAATATGGCAATCACACTGGCAAGCAGACCCAAAATCATGGCAATCCAAGGATACTTAATGCTCTCTGCTGCATAGCCAACAGTAACCCCTCCAGCTAGCGCTGCACGGTGGATATGTGCCTGTAAAATAAGAGAAGATGGAGGGAGAAGTCAGTCATCACTTGTCAGCATAGACCACTATTTACATGCAAGAGGGATCTTCTTAATGCAGATTTGGGCCTCTGCATTCCTTGAATTACCAGCTTTGCGTACATAATGGCTAAGCTACATCATCAGTCTTCTGCCTGGAAGCATTTTCACTGCTGTCAGGACGAAGACTTGGCTTTATTTTTACTTACTAGCTATCATTCTTTCAGTGTGTTACAAGAGTAATAGAAAAACACAGTTTCTCCATGCAGTGGTTTTCTCTAACATCTTACCATACTGAGTTTTCCGTCTTTCGTGGTCAGAGCAGACAATGCGAAGGCAGTTACAGCACTTACTGCAAGTGCAAAGTAGGTGCTGTAGATTACATCATTCTTCTTGTCCATAGCAAATGCAGAATTGAAGCTTGGCCAGAATGTCCATAGAAAGAGAGTGCCTCGGAGACGAAGACAAGCGACTGTTAGTGACCCACTTTCCGACACCGTGAGTCCATCACAAGCTGTCTCTGGAAGGCTCCAGCTCACGTTCTCCATTCACCACAACACCCATATTGTGACCAACAGATATCTCTTCACAATGCAGCCCTGAGAGCTGACTGCTCTAGGGAAATCTTCCCAGAAACTTGGTACCGTGCAAAGCCACATACAGAGCCCAAGCACAGCTGTGTTGGGATCTTGAAGGTCCTTCCTCCAGAAAAGGGGTAAAGCCTAGAGACCACACAGCACGAGCTGAGGTGACCGTGCTTCATCAGCTTGGCTGTACACAGCTTGTGTGTCCTGCTGTTTGTAAGACCAAGACATATTATCATCCCCTGAATAGCTACTCCACAGGAGAGAGGTTCAAAAGAGCAATTCACTTTCCTCCTGTAAAAACTGTGGGCACTGTCACACTTCCAGCAGCCACACCAGGTTATTCTACTTCTGTAAGCTGTGCTCTTACTAAAGCTTCCTGCTGGGCAGTGTGTATTCCTGCATGTGCACATGCACATGTGTGTGCAGATCAGATTCCAACCAGCAGAGGGAAGTAAATGTCCTTGCACTAAGTCAGAATTGGACAACAAATTCCAGCACTTAATCTGCATCCGCCGCAGACAAAGCTACAGCCCTGAGGTGTTCAAAAAACCAACCTTATCATCACAGTCTGATACCAGCAAATGGAAGGTCTGCTGAGAGCTAGAGATGGGTCTGTCATAACCTCGACACGGGACAAAATTGCCATTTTGACAATTCAAAACCTATGGCAGTTGTGATGGCTGGTAGAATGATCAACATTAAGACTATTCTATCCCTGTTGACTAGCTACCTAGTCACAAAAACAAACAAAAT
Source organism: Eudromia elegans (assembly GCA_003342815.1). NCBI lineage: Eukaryota > Metazoa > Chordata > Aves > Tinamiformes > Tinamidae > Eudromia > Eudromia elegans. The sequence goes on along the minus strand of PTEX01000061.1, from coordinate 2,292,981 downwards.
AACCCCACTCCGCTAATCTCACTGAAATGATTACAAATAACTGCTCAGTTAGGGAAATTAAGGATTCACTTTAAGAGTTCAAATTTTCAGGGTGAAGACCTCAGCACTCCTCAGTCAGCCCTCACATGCAGGATGCTATAATTTCTTCAGATAGCCAGCTCTTGGGGACAGCAAGCTCACCTAAATTATAATGAAGGCCTAACAGTGCCTTGACGAGTTGGATTAAAATACCATTCTCCTGAAATTCTCCAGGAGATCGAGAACTCTGGGGACTCAAATGAGCTGTATTTACATTTCTCTCAAACTGGTTGAAGACTGACTGAGAATTACGTTATGAATGTATACGTGGGCCTTCACAGAAAGTTCTTAGTCCAGCTCATGGCAGTTTTAGTTCAACTGTTGGCCATAATAAAAAGGAAACCATATTGCTTCTTTCAGAACAAAAAAAAGGAACTCTTATGCAGTCAGCCTGTTATCACACAGATCCTTTTTGTGTGCCTGCTTGTAGAGCATTCCCCACCCTCCATGGACTTTTATCTTTCTATTTACACTACTTAGGCAGGGACTGTCTTTTTATATCTGTGTACACCACCTTGCAAAGCAGAGCTTGGGGCCCAGCGCATGGGAACTCTATGCACTTCTGAAACACAAGAAATGGCTACAGACTGCAATACATAGGTGCCTATGTACAGGTGCCTATACAAAGCAAAGTGTGCACCCCATCGGGCAGCAGCAACAGCAGACCTGCCGCAGCCTCTGTGCTGAGGCTGAGGAGGGGAAACCAAGTGATGGCCACGGCAGAAGGGGGTTGTGTGCCTGACAGGAAACATGCTGCAACTCTGCAGCTCGGTACTGGAAACACCCACACCAGCAGCAGCAGCAGCTTTTCTGTGCTTCGCTGCTTTGAGGCCTGCAGGTCGATGTGAAAGTTTCAGTGTGCGATGGCTAAAGTCCAAAACCACCCCTCGTGCTCCCACTGCAAGCCCTCCTCCCCATTGAGACGCTGAAGCAAATGCCTTACCCAGCACCGACAGTAAGCTCGATGTGGGGGTGCTCGCTGCCTTCTCCAAGCCTGGCTGAGGCACAGGGAAGGAGGAGGAGACTGCCACTCCGAAGTAGGCTCCAAACAGGTGAACATGCATCATATTGGCACTGTCTGCAACCTGTATCAATAGAATAACCAAATTTGTGGCTAATTTCATTGCACACAAACACTTTGATAGAAGTCCTGGCATAGCTGTAACCTCTCGATTTGTTTTTACAGTCACTTAGGCCAAGCATGAGTCATTAAGATACCACAAGTCATTAAAATAACACTCATTTATCACTGCTCATTTATGAATTGCTTAGTGCAGTTCATAAAAAAAAACAGAACAAAACAAAACAAACCCCATTTGTGTCAAAAGAGTTTAAGGGATGACTACACTATAAATTAAATGCAGCTCTAATTGTGCTGTCCAGCCCAGGGTCATATACCACTCGTACTGGAAATCTTCCAGGCTGAACTAAGAGGAAAGGGTAAAGCTTAAAGTCAGTTCTTAGCCTAGGTCAAGACTTCATGTATGTTGAGGATGAGCAAGGTCATTTGCACTACCACCCAATGCATCAGCACCTCCCTTAAGCCCCAGAAATAGACAAGTATGTAGATGTACAGTTTGCAGCTTGTGGTGTTCACAGTGCCCAAGTGCACTCCCAAAGTCACACTTCATTTCCCAGTGAAAGCATAGCCACAATTTTAACTTGATTCCAATAAAATGCACAGGAGTGCTTCTGTCAGTGCAGCAGTAACATCAAGTTATGAAAAAGCAGCATTTGCAAAGCCCCAGTGAAACCTTTCCCCATGTGAAGATGCTGGTACTATACCTCCAGGTACATCTTGTTGATCCATCTGCTCAGATGGAATGCTGCTATCTCCACAATTGTCATCACAACCAATTGGACAGGATTAGCCTTCCCAAGAATAGCTGCAAAGGAGATGACTACCGCAGTCACGCTCACAACAGCCTTTATTATGCTGCAGAAAAAGAGAAAAGAAGAAATAAAAGTATTCCAGAGCAGATCTGCATCATGAGAATGATCATGAGAATGGTCATGAGAATGACAGACGGCAAAATGTACTTAAAACTCCAAAGCTCTCCACAAAGCTGCCAAAACGACCGTGCTAATTTGTTAAAAGATCAATATCAGAAGGCACTATCTTTGACGGAAAAAAAAAAAAAAAGTCAGCATCTCTAGATTATTCCTGTTTCTAAATGGAGTATTTACCTTCCCAGATCATCCTTCTTTGCACCGCCGTACAAGAAAACAAAGCCTTCTATCAGCACAGACCATTGGACACCAAGTACAACGATCAGGAGACTGAATCCAATGCTGCTAAATCCATATCTTTTCAGGAATGACAGGAAAAAGCCGAGTCCAAAAACCACCATGTGGCTGACATCTTGAAAGGCTGCATGGCAGAGAAGAAGAAGACAGGAACGAAGTTATCACAGCTGCTTTTTGTCCTTCTCCCTCTTAAAAAGCCCTGACACTTCTCAGTGAAACCCAATGAGAGGGCATGAGCACCATGCAAGGGAATATTCCATTATTCCAACTGCAACTTCTTCTGCTAGGAAACATTCAGACATTCCACATCATTCAAGGCTCTATTCCAAAACACGGCTTTGGTTCTAAACCCCGTCTCTCTCTCACACACACACAGACACACTCAGGGCATGTCTAGCCAGAAGCAGCCTGGTTTCTGTGATACACAAATTAAAAGTTACTGCTAAAAGAACATGCTGGGTTTTACGCTCTGTAAAATACCAATGATCTTGGCAAAAACATCTGAGGACTCCTGAAAAAAAAAAAAGGTCTATGTCATCCCCTTGAAGATTATTCCCAGATCTAGCACGTGTGATTGCTTGATCGGGGTTTTAAGTAGCTCTTCTCATGCCATTATTGTTTAGCATATTTAAAGAATCCCAAAGCTTTCCTTCTGATCTGTAAGCAATCACAGAGGCAATACTGTTGCCTTGAATTTAATTTTACAAACCTACCTCAGAAAGGATGCCATGGCATGGTGTATGGCAGGACAGAGAGAGAGATGAGGAGTCAAACAGCAGGAGGAGAGAAATGAAGAATGACGTTACAGCAAAGAAATTAGAGCATCCGTTTCTCCTGAGAGATCAATTTAAAGAGTTTAAGCTGGACTTTTCAGGAAGCGTTATCGTGAGCTACTGCTTAACAATGCAGGTTAATGTCACACATTCCCATGCCCGCTGTGCTTGATATTAATGACTACAGGCATTACGTGGCAAGGTGAGGCACTTAAAGAATAGTAATAAATACACAAGCCCAATCACTCCGCACTGCAATGAAAGCCCTGGCTTCAGCAGCAAGGCTAGCAAGCTTACCGGTGTCGTAGAAGTTTGATCTGATTTCACCAGCACCCGAGAAGAAAAGGTAGAAGAGGATGATAAAAACTGCTTCCCAAGAAAGCATCAGCCAGGGCACACTGTTTCGGAAATTGCGGTATTTAGAAGGCATTGTGCACCACACAGTACATTAAGCACAAGCGCATTAATATTTTTCTTCTATAAGAATGTTCCGGTAACCTCAAACCAATGCATATGGGGCAAGGGGAATAAAAACTCAGAGAGATAAAAAGCCCCAAAGGCGTCAGCAAGGAATAGCTGCTTATCTGTGGCAGGTCAGGAGCTCGGGCTTAGCCCAACTGACATGGACCGAAGTCAAAAGCACTCATGAACGCAGACATACCCAAACGTCAATACTCCAGTGCTCCGGGACACTATCCATACTGTGCACAAGTTGCTGGTTGCCTTATAGAGCAGCACAACTGCATAAAGAATGGGAATAAATAACAGTTGGATACCCTGGGCATGTAGAGATAAAGGAAGACCCCTTTACTGCTCGACAGGTAGGTCTATGGCTCGAGGACAGGGCCATGGCAGCAGCCACGTGAACACTCGGGCAGACCATGGCAATCCCTGGGCCCGGCAGCAGCAAACAGGCCACTCCGTTCGGAATCAGATGTGTCTGTGACAGCCCGAGTGAGCTGCCAAGCCCCAGATCACAGGAGGGAACGGGTTATTCTGCATCTTCCTCCTCTAGCTGGGGCCCAGAGGGCTTGGGTGCAGGCAGGCTGCGGGCTTTGAACTAAGAACCAAACCACAGACCCACGTATTCTCGGTTCCCTCTTTCATCTTAGTACTCACTGCGCTGGTGGTAAATGGAACTTTCTCAGTTCAGCTAGTCTGAGAAGAACCCCTCAGTCTTTCCACTTTGAGGCCACCTCAATTTAAGTGCTGGCATGGGGGGCTCTGAGCCAGTCTCCTTGCAAACAAATGCATAGAAAGCCACCTACTGGTGAAAGAAATATAGGTATCAGACAAAAAGAGTATGCGAAATAATTGTCGTTCCCTCCTATTCCATAACTAATCCACCTACAGTCCCCCAAAGCTCATATATTCTTCAAAGATCTCCTGATAACCACGTTTACCCCATTCAGAAAATCCAGATATAGGGAAGCGCCAACAAAGTAACGTGGAAACAGGAAGCGGTGAGAGAAAAGGGTCAAAAATTTGCAACTGGAAAAGGAGAAGAGAGAAAGGAAGAATCTCGTCCGTGAATAAAAGCGGAGTCTGTGATATAATCTGTTATACAGTGCTGAAAACGTGCACTAAATAACCATCTGGAGGTGTTATTTAAATTAAGTTTCCTGAAACTCCTTCCAGCTCTCAAGTGGAGGAAGGGCTTGACTCGCAAACCCAGGCTACATGGCATGAGGCCACCCAGGAATAGTTTGTATTTATGGTGGTATTTTGCACTTCCTTCACATCCAACGGCCAGCGAAGACATTAAGGCCTGGAGACGTTAGGGACTGACATCGAGGTGCTGGAGCATGTCCGGATTAGGGGCTGGAGCACAGACCTTACGAGGAGCGGCTGAGGGAGACGGGTTGTTTAGTCTGGACAAGAGGCGGCTCTGGAAAGGCCTCATCACTCTCTACAAATACCTGACAGGAGGTTGTAGTGAGATGGAATCAGTCTCCTCTCCAGGGAAACTATGGCTAGGACAAGAGGAAACGGCCTTAAGTTGGGCTGGGGAGGCTCACGTTGGATATTAGGGAAAAAAATTCCACATGGAAGGAGTGGCGATGCACCAGACTGCCCAGGCCAGTGGTGCAGCACCCGTCCCCAGCAGTGCTCGGGAAACGTGCAGATGAGACGCTCGTGGACACGGTGTAGCAGGCACGGTGGGGATGGGGTTGCGCTTGGCCTCGATGATCCTGAAGGTCTCTCCAGCATTAACGATTCGGTGACTTCGTGGTTCCAATGGCGCTGCGTGAGCGACCGGACCGGGACAGGCCCAGGCGGTCCTGAGGCGGCGGGGGGGGGGCGGGCCGTGACTCGGCAGCCCCGGAGCCGTGGAGGCCCCGCCCTACCCGCTGCCCATTGGTTCAGTACCTGCCCCTCCCAACGGGCCTCCCTTAGGGACTGGCCTCCCATTGGCCAAGACTCTGCTCCCCCACAGCCTCTGATTGGCCCACGTCCAACCACCGTCTGTCCGTCTTTGGGCCGATCGGGGAAAGAGGTGCACGCTCGGCCCGCCCCCTCCTTTTTCCTGCATGCGGATTGGGCTGCGTTCCTTTCAGTCTCCCAAATCCCTTCGCTCATTGGTGGAAAATCTGTCTGTCACGCGACGGGTGTTTTATTTTGCGCTGTGCCTGCGGCCGTCGGGGCAGGGTTGTGTTGTGAAGAAGGATGCGGGTGCGGCCAGGTTTCCCTTTGTACCCGGACACGGCGTTTCCCTTCCCTAGCAGCCGATTTGCCAGCAGGGCTGTCAGTCAAGCGCGAGGGCCTTACTTGAGCGCCAGGGTGACAGGGGAAATTAGGCCCTCCTTCTTCCGCTTCCGACTGGATAGCTGAGCTGTCCTTTTATTCTTATTCATCTTTCCCATTGGCTCGCCTCTCTGTCAATCGCAACATGGGGCGGGACTCTGACGGGGAAAATAGTGGGCGGGAAGCCAACAAAGTCTGCTCAGTGATTGGTCAATCGGCTGTCAATTCATTAAAGCTCCTCCGTGATGGGTGGGCGCGGCTGTCAATCAAAGGCGCGGGAGGGCGAACCGGTAGCGCGGGGCGGGACCAATTTCTGGACGTCGCCACGGGCCTCCTTGCCCGTCAGTCTACCTTTCTCTGCTGCTGATTGGCCCGGCGCGCCGTCATTCTCGCGCATCCGGCTGCCCGATTGGGCAGTAGCGGGTAAGGCGGGACACCGCGCGGAGGCTGCGCGGGGGACGCGGCGGGGAGGGACGGACCAGGAATTATTTTTATTTCTTTGTTTCCCGGAGAAAAAAAAAAAAAAAAAAAAAAAAAAAAAAAAAAAAAAAAAAAAAAAGAAAAGAAAGGAGGGGGAAAAAAGAAAAAAGCTAAAAAAAAAAAAAAAAAAGAACCCGCGGGGCGGATGGTGCTGCCGTGAGCGGCGCCGGGCAACGCGGCGGGGCCGGGCCGGAGGCCGGGAGGATGAAGCGGCGGAGCGCGGACTGCAGCAAACTGCGGCGGCCGCTGAAGCGCAACCGCATCACCGAGGGCATCTACGGCAGGTACCGGCGGGGCGAGCCCCGGGCCGCGTGTGTGGCGCGGGGTGCGCGGGGGACGGGAACCGACGGTCGCGCCCCCCCCCCCCCCCTTCCCTGCCGGTGCCTTCCCGCCGTCGCCCCCTCTGCCCTGTCAGCGCGTCCCGAAATGGCGCCCGCGCCCCCGTGGGCCGCCCGGCCGCTAGGCCGCACCAGGCCCCGCCGCGGGAGGAAGGGGGGGAGCTGCTGGCCAAGGTGCTGCCGGCGCCGCCCGGAGGCTGCGGGCGCCGCTGCGCGGGGCGGGATTCACGTGGCGGCGGCGGCGCCCGGAGCGGGGCCGTGCGCGGAGCGGGGCGGGCGGCTCAAACCCGCCGCGCGGGTCGCCGCTCCGCAGAGGGAGCCGCGTTCCGGCTGCTCCGCCGGCTGCTCACGGGATGGTTCGCTGATGCTGGCCCCAAATGAGGCCCTCCGTGAGGAAAACCGTCGTGGCGCTGGGATCCTCCTCCTCAGGCGCGAGATGCGCCTCTACCTTCAAATGCATAACTACATCCGCGGGTTGCGGCTCTGCAGCTCTTTATTTATTTATTTATTTTATTTTTTAATGTGTACAAGACACCTAAACGCTGCCTGAGCATTTGTTTCATGGGAGCACGTTGTGAACACTGTAAAGAGTATTTCAGAGCTTTCTGTTCCTCGAGTATGTAGAGGTGCCACTCTCGACATCTCATGCGATAATTTTGTGTCTTTCATTGAAGTTTGTGGTGGGAGAGGCCGTAATACTGATTTTTGGAGGTTAAACTAAGGATAATCCCTGTTCTAGTTTCAATTGAGGTTTGTCTGTGCTTGAAGTGCGTGAAGACTTGGAAATATATATAATGCAGATGTTAGCTTTGCATAAGGAAACCAATTAATAATGAGCTTTGATTATTGCAAAATTGCAACAAAGTGCAGCTTATCCTAGTTATAATGAATCTCTGCTAGAGAATAGAGAATATTTTCTTGCTTTAGAATCCCAGTTCTTGAGAAAATGGTGTTTGGAGTGTCAAAGCAATACCATCTGTTGCTTAGAAGCTAATATTTGAGATGATGGGTTTCTTGACAATAATTTAAATTTAAGCCATTCCTTATATAATTGCTTGCTTTTCAAAGGGATTTTCAAAGCAAAGTGCCTTTGAGCTGGCTGCCTGCAGGGGCAAGGGGTGAGAGAAGGTGGAGAAAAAAGAAAAAGACGAGGAAAATCAGGTGGTATGTTCGGAGTTAAGCTTACAACTGTTGTAGCTGTGTGTATGACTGATAGAGACATGAGCTGTCTGTTCGTAGTTTCTTGTGGGACGCTTTACTTCAGAATAGATTTTTGGCCTTTATTTCATGCAGCATGTTGCTGATAGGCAGGAATAGTCAGGGATTTCCAAGTACTGTCCCAAAGAAAGAAGAGAGGAACCAGCATGAAGCTCCTTTGTAAACCAAACCAGAGAGAATAACTTTTATGTAGATCGTAGTCTCTTGTTCCTTTTGCTGCACTTCTTTTCTTTTTTTTTTTTCTCTCCCCATCCTTGCATAATTTGGTAGGTTATGATTATACAGGTAGCTTCTCATACACCTATAGACTTCTAAATTCTTCTAATTAGTATCATTATTTGTTCAATCTATCTTAATTGTGACCATCAGCTTGAATAAACCCAGTAAATGTGGTTATCAGTAGGTAATATCCCAGTGATATGAACCAAGCACCTGAGCTATACAAATAGCATGGCTGATATACTTGACTCCTCTAAGGTTTGTATTTGCTTTTTAAATGAGGCCCAATCTCCCCATGCTTGTTTCCCTTCCAATCTTTCAGTGCAGAGCTAGTCACAGCTGTCAGAAATAACTCCATGTGAGCATAGTTGAGATTTGCAAAGCTGAAGTGTTTTGGAACATTTGGAGGAATGAAAGAATTGTCCTGGAGCAAGAGAGTGAGCATTTTCTACATGTGTAAATCTGAAGCAGCTGATGATAAATGGCAGAAAAAAGCCATTAATATAATATATACATTAATCTAGAATGGATTATTAGAAATGTAAAATCTTGGGTTGCATTGGTCTGAGTAGTGCTTTTTTTTACCAATTTCTGCAGTGTCCTTTTTCACAAGCTGCTCTAAAGAGTTGCAGCCTTTCTAATCTGAAAGTATGCAGCTATCCTGCTTAGAGTGCTCTCCAGCATTCATTCCCTAAATTAAACAGACTGTTTGGCTTTATCCAAAGTCTTTTTTTTTTTTTTTTTCCCAAAGAAAAAGTCAAAGTTAGTCCTGATCAATCTTACCCTTCACCCTCTCCCCGCCCCACATTAAAATTTCAGCAGCTGCTTCTCTTTCTGTTGTTTTCCCTCTTGCTCTTCCTTCTATCTGCTTTTTTTAATCACAAACAAAGTGATGGAAGGAATCACAAGATTGGTTGTTATTTCCACAGTGTGTGTTAAAAAGTTGGCCTTTGTACTTTTTAAGATATATTTGCCAGTATTTTATGATGCTCACGTGGTTAACAACTTCTTTGACAGTGTGCATGTGTTAAAACCTTAATTGTTAATCGAGGTATTCATTGCATCTATTAAACTTGGGCAATTAAAGTTTACTTGTTACTGCTTGTTCATAGTGGTCTTTGCAGTATTCATTGATGTTTTTAAAATCCTTCAGCTTTAGTGCTGATACTGCTTGTTTTGGCTCTGCTCAGTAACACTGGCACTTGATACCCATTTTGCAGCTGATTAAGTTTTGAGATGAATTCCCCATGCAATCATTGCAATTGGCTTAATTTCCATGTCAGCTGACTCTTGCTACATGGCTTAATTTCCTGACAGTAGTACTTAAACACTTTATTTTTCCTCTAGTGTTAGGATTTTTTTTAGCCCTATGTATTTCTCTTGATCGTAGGTGTTACCTGGGATTGCAGCCAAATAAATACCTAGGAGGATGTGTGTGTGTGTGTGTGGCTCTAATCTCCATGTGGTTACCAAGATGCCCCTGTCATGAAACAGAGGCATCCTGTGGCCCTGGGCATCCCACATCCAGGCAGCTTGTCTTGATGTCGTGATCCGTTGGCTAAGATGCTCATTTGATTGTGTGCTGCCTAAGTCCTGATAGGACTTTTTCTGAAGACTCTGTTTTACACTCTGCTAACAGCTGAATAAGCTTTAAGAAAATAACAATTTGTGCAACCTCCAGGAATTTGGCCCCTTTTTAGATTTTTTTTTTTTCCCTTAATCCATAATGATTCTTCCTACTGCCTTATTCTGGCATTTTCTTTATAGCTTCTGATCCTGGGAAAAATATTTTTTTTTTATTGTCTTGACTGCCACGGAGGCCAATAACAAACCAGTAGTACTACCTTTTATGACCTTAAGTTAAATGCAGGTCTCCAACCTAATTTAGTTCAAATTCAAATGTGTTCTACTGTATCAGCTCCAGTGGTACCTGTGAAATTGCTTCTCTCTGCCAGGAGCTTTGGCTCTCCTGCATGCTGTAGTTCCCCTTGTTTTAGTTCCTGTGCTCTGGAGTTGAGTTTTTTCAGCCCACTTACCATAGTGGTTTAACAGTCCCTCTTGTTCCAGTACTGTGGCACTGATTGCTCGTGATAGACCTCTGGTTCAGCTAATGTATTACATTTGCTTCCAGAATTACTGTAAGAGATTTATTGCTTTTCTGTTTTGTCTTTTCTTCTGAATAATGAAGGTTTCATGGGATTCTTTAAAATTCTCTTTCTTTTTGAAAATGCACTTGGCAAATATTTCACATAATAGTTTCCTCTATGCATACCACGTTCCAGCAGTCGTGTCTTCACTCCTGTGTGCTTGCTGCCCTCCACCTGTACTACTTTTATATTTGCTAATGATACTCAGATATGTATGCAAACAAAAATGTGCCCAAATCTCTGCATTTCTGCATTTATAATGCTTTTCACTTGAAGATTACTACTGATGTTCTCTAAGCATCCCAAATACTTTTTAAGCAGTGATTAGATAACCTTGAGATTTTGGTGGTTGCTGCTTCAGCAATTTCACATTAATACTAAATATAACCTTTTTGAAGCCTTGCTCTGCATGCGGTGCCCTGCCAGGCTCGAGGGGCTTCTCCCCTCTGCTATGGTTGTGAGTCAGGCTGCAGAATGAAACATGAACATTTGCAAGGCTGCAAAGTCCTTGCAGACTTGCTGATAGTAAAGGGATAGAATAGAGGCTCAATTTGCTACCATTTTGAATTTGGGGTATATGGTGTTTTTTTCCGGGGGTATTTCTTGAATGCTTTACCTTCCAGCAAGCACAGTATCTGATTGTGCGGGGTACTAAACGGAGAACAAAGAACAAAATGGGGGGGGGAAAGAGGAAATGGCATCTGGTACTTGGGGAGGAGGAGCAGGGAAGGGAAAATTAAGGAGGAATATTATTTGCTTGAAAATTCCAAGGAGGAGAACAGACCCTGTGGAATTATGAATAAATCTTTAAGTTTTATATATAGAAGTGATTGATGAATGTTCACAGAGCTTGCAGTACTGTAATCCAATCACTAGTCCTTTCAGCTCTATACCCTGCTTCTTTCATGAGTATTTTTTCCTTCCTCCCTCCATCCTGTGTTATCCTACAAGATTAGATGCCATGTGCCGGTTTTATAGGAAAGCTCTGCCCTTCTTAAATGTTGGACAGATCACTGAAGTCAGCTTTTATTCATTTATTTATTTTTGATGTGTATCAAACCAGGAAGTTAAATGCCTAAAATGTAGGTTATGTATTTACAATCAATTTAGTCATACTTTTTCCTTCTGTATTGAGAACAAACTTGGAATTAAAATGCGTACTGTAGAATATAGTTTAGCATTTCTAATATATGGACTTGCTTGGGTTAGGAAGCCTCTCTGTCTGCTGAACATTATGTGAGCGTGGGGATGCTGACCAGGCAGCTCTCAGAACTGGAGAAATGTGTGGATGTGCCTAGACAGATCAATAAGTTTCAGAGCGTGACGAGAAGTGTCTAGAAGGAATGAAGAACTTGAAGAATAAAGGTGAAGAAAAGGCTAGTGCAAAGGAGAAGAAGGGAGCAGGGCTATTGCTAAATTAGTAACTTCATTCGTAAAATAATTGAACAGTCTGTTGTGTGAAGCAAGATAACAGAACGGTGGCTGCCCTGTCAAAGCTAGAGGTCTGTTAGAGCCTGTGTTTCTTTCGGGTTAAACTCCAGCCGGCCCTCTTGCAGATATATTTGTCCTGAGCATTCACAGAAGAGGTGTGTGCTCACTAAGCACGTGCAAATCAATTTATAAAACTGTACATTAGATAATAGTGCTTTTCAGGAACAATAGATCTTGGTGTGCAGCATTCCCGTGTGGCATAAGGGAAATCAGGATCTTCATTCCTTTCTTCCTTCTGCTAGGGATCATTGCCATCTGCAGCCCGCAGTGTGCTGCAGAGAGAGGCTGGAGCTAGATTTAAACTGGCCGTGTGGCCTCGTGCAGCTGAACACATATGTAGAATCTATTATACAACAGCAAGTTGCTGTTGAGGCCAGCGTGAATAGATGAAGTTCTTTATAAAAGCAAATAACTGTCTCGTGTCGTAGTCTTGTATTTGTGAAGCTCTTAATTGCTTCTGAGTTTAGGTGATTAAGAAGTAGGTTCTAATGATGATGTGAAAGCCTCATTGTGTGTTTTCAATTACTACTCTTCCAGTTCAAAAAATGAGAAAAATCAGCATGGCATCCAGATGCAGAATAGTGTCTTCCATCTTGTGCTATAAATGGAGAAAACACTTGCAATCAAAAAGTGGTGGTGATAGTGGGGAATGCATAGATGGGTTAACTGCAGAAATATTTCCTTGTTTGTTTCTTAGATCACGGAGTTTACTTTCAGCAAAATCTATCTTTACTTTGTAGTGGTTTAAGGCATGTACTCATGCAAGTGCGTTAGTGAGCATTGATTTGGAGCGAGTACCTGGGCAGCAGTGGCCCTTTTGGGGAGAGTTGGGTAACGAGCTGCGAGTTAGAGCAGCTCAGCACAAAGGCCCTTGAGTGAAAGTGTAGAAATGTAACTGATTAACTGCGAGAGCCCAACCTTGACAAGAAATCAAAGTGGAGGCTGTGTGTTTTCCCAGGCCTGTGGTTTGGATGCTGACCTAATGTTGCAAGTAATTTCAGTGATATTTCACAAAAATCCAGTTGTGGATGTGTATCTTTCTGGCACTTTTCTTATTTTATATCGATCCCTAGGGATATGAGGTGATGACTCTGGGGCTCGAAGCAATTTGCTGTGGCGTGCCTACTCAGCTGTACTCCGTGCCTCTCCAGCGAGTGGTGAAGAGAGTATTTAAAAATTTATAGTGGATAGTATTTTTTGTTGTTATTGTTTTCCGTTTGTTTTCTTTTTTTTCCTGATTGCCTAAGGTTTAAAACTTAAGCACTGTCACTTGAAGGATAACTGAAGTATTTGCAGATTGGAGAGGTTTTGGAGAAGACTAGATCTAATTTGAGAGTTTCCTAATGGGAAATCTTAGAATAGCTTTACATTACGCACAGAGCAAAAATGTTTCATAGGTTAGTGGTAAAACCAATACAAATGTACTTAATAATGACTTCCTGTGATAATTTGTTTCATCATCTTGAGATAGGTACCTTATGGCCTCTTAATTAAATGGACGAGAGTATTCTGTGTGGTGGGAAGTGGAAAGCCTCATTAATGAATTTGCTGAGTTGTAGTTGAGTTGGTTGTAAACCTTTGCTTGCTTGTAACACCCCTCGTCGGAGTTTGTACAGACTCATTCTTGGCAACTTATCAGCAAACATCCCAGGGCAAAGTTCCACTGATGGTGCTGGCGGTAGGACACAGAAGGAAAATGTTGCTAATAGGAAAAGACTGTCCTTAATTAGAAAGAAGGCCAACACCCTTGTTATACAAACCAATACAGTGCAACAGGGTGTTTGTAGTTTGGGGAATCAGAGTAACAAACTAGGTATCGAGGTGCTGGGTTTTGGGGAACAGCTTCTACTTCCTCTGCAACAGAACAGATTGATCTATTCTCAAGTGCTGCTATATTAATCAGTGATTAAGTGTTTTGAGCTTTGCAGTAAAAAGGATTGTCAGTGGTTCACAGTGTAGGGCTAGGAATAAAGGGACTGTACTCTGAAATAATGAGATCACCTAGTCCTGCACCCCCACACAAGCAGGGTCACCAGTTCATATGATTTCTGTGTTCATATCAGCAATATAGACCTAATGCCTCCTTTCCTTTTCTCTTTACAGTACTTTCCTGTATCTGAAGTTCCTAGTGGTGTGGGCACTTGTGCTGTTGGCAGATTTTGTCCTGGAGTTTAGATTTGAGTATCTGTGGCCATTCTGGCTCTTCATCAGGAGCGTTTACGATTCCTTCAGATACCAGGGTTTGGTAAGTACAACCTAAAGTCAGCATGTCTTTGTGGAAAAATTCTATAGTGTTTTATGGTGTGTAGCATAAGCTATGGGTGACTTAGTGCTTCTGCTGTTCGTTTCCTGAAACTAATGTTGATGGCTTAATTGTGATAATATTGCATCAGCAGTGTAAATTAAATTCTTCAAAATAATAGGTGGTCTTTTTCTTTGTCCTGATAACAACTAAGACTTAGCCTTTCTGTGTTGACATCACCCTAATGTCACCATTAATAAATAATAAAAAAAGGTAGTATTTGATGGAATAAACTGAAATGCTCTTCTCTCTCCTTCCTTTCCCTTCTTCTAGGCCTTTTCAGTATTTTTTGTTTGTGTAGCATTCACATCAAATATAATATGTCTGCTCTTCATACCAATCCAATGGCTGTTTTTTGCTGCCAGCACGTATGTATGGGTACAGTATGTCTGGCACACAGGTAGGTCACTTTAATTACAACTTACTGATTTGAATATAGATTTTACAATTTTTAGTAACATACAGAAGCCCTCTTCTGTTCATTGCTGCAGGTGTTTTAAGGTACTTTGTTACAGGTTAAATAAAAGGTAGACACAGAAAGTTTTCAAGATAGCATGGATCATTCCACAACTTGTTGGTAAAAGCAGTCATTTTTCTGACAAATTAGTGACTTAAAATAATGGTGATGTGGGAGCAAATGGAAGAGACCAGGAACCAGTTGTTGCTCAGATGAAAATATGTTAAAAAAATGGAGCTGTTATTAAGAGACTCACTACAATCTTGTGAATTCATCTCTTTAAATGCTCATAACACTATAAACAGCAGTTTTCCATTGGCCAGGAGGATTAACGCCTTCTTTTTGCATGGCTGCTGTTTTTCATTCTCATCGGCAGTGTTAGAGAGATCAGTGCAGTATTCCTGAATGTTGCCCTGTTGCAGAGTTTGAGTCGGACACTGTTGTCTGTGCTGCCCTGTATGGAGTAGCTCGTTTTGTGCTTACTCACTTCTGTTTTCTCAGCTGATTTGCTCACATCTGGCACTAATACTTACCTAACTTGGAGAGAAAAAGTAGTCCACGCTTGCCACTGCTCTGATTCAAGGATCACAAGCTCTACCATTACCTCATCGGCTGCAGTCTCTTCCATTTGTGCTTCTTCCCTGCATAGGGTTTTGTGCCAAGTTATTTCATTAGCTGTGCATCTGTTATTTTTCACTGGTCCCTTGCAAAAGTAATAAAGCAAGATAGAGAGTTTAGAACCCTCTTTAATTAGGCATCTGAAATAGTTTTTTGCAAAAACTTTTACAGTTCCATACACATCTGACTAAAAATTTCCTTTAACTTTTTAAAATAACTTAAAAGTATCTACTTTTTGTGATACATTACTCAGGCTTCTTTTTCTTTATTTTTTTCTCCCTTCTTCCAATAGAGAGAGGAGTGTGTTTACCAACAGTATCACTGTGGATACTTTTTGTTTATATAGAAGCAGCAATTCGATTTAAAGATTTAAAAAACTTCCACGTAGACCTCTGTCGTCCTTTTGCAGCACACTGGTAAGTGGACTTCCCTTCTTTCTTATCATTCATATCACCAGATAAGTGCTTAAGGATTCTTGTTTTGGTTGAATGTTAGACTGTTTGGTTTTGTAAATGGATGAAATTAGTGAAAGAGTGAGTCCAGACAAAAGACTTGAGAAGAAAATATCTGTTTCTGGAAGAAATGCACTTTTATTCATCAAGTCTTACTGGGGCACACATTGATGAGAGTAGGTTCAAAGTGAGTCCTGCTTTTCATGGAGTCTTTTGGTCCAGTTCCCTGTGATACAGTCTTGAATAAATTAGACATCTGTCACTTTAATTTATAGTGTCTACATTGTGCAATAAATCCCTTAAACACTAATTAAATTCTGTAGTAGATTACAGAAGCACTTTAGGAGCAGCAAAGAAAGGTCTTTCTGCTGCTGAATTGGATGCAAACATTTCAGCTTGTCACCAGAGTTCCAAAATTGTAGCTACAGCTGCCGTTACGCAGTGTGACAAGAGCAGCATTGGCAGAGAGAATGTCAGACACGCATGCAAACGATTCCTGCATTCCGGTCGCATATTTAGCACTCTGGTTTGCAGGGTGCTATTGCTAAGCAAAGAATGAGGAGACTTTTAACATTTAATACAGTTTTTATTGGAGTCTTCCATGATCTGGGACTCCTTTAGTGTTTAAAATGTAACTTGACTGTGCTTTCTTAAAATATGTGTCCAAGGTGCATTTATATTTATATGTGGACATTTGCCTGCTATAGAAATGCTGAAAATATGTATCACTTCTTATGAATATGTAAAAATCTTGTATTTACAACTAAATATCTTACTGGTTTTCTGATGTGGTTGTACTCTGGTTAATAGAGTTCTTTTTGTTTTGTTTCCCTAGTATTGGCTACCCTGTTGTGACTTTGGGCTTTGGCTTTAAAAGTTACGTCAGCTACAAAATGCGTTTAAGAAAACAAAAAGAAGTGCAGAAGGAGAATGAATTCTACATGCAGCTTCTCCAGCAAGCTCTGCCCCCAGAACAGCAGATGCTACAAAGGCAAGAGAGGGAGGCAGAGGAAGGCAAGTTATTCTTATTGCTTAATGGGCTTGCTGTCATCTGCAATTTAAAAATAAAATGCCTGCTAAGGAAGAGCTTTTACTAGTCAATGTCATTTTGACCAAAGTATTTTGAACTTGGAGGAGCTGAAAATAACTTCATTTTGGCCACAGCTGTAGGAATGAATTACCTTTTCTGTTCAGTCCCCTGATTAGCAACTGCATTAATCTAGCCAGTTATTGCTCTATGAAGGCATATTTATTACTAAATCCCTTGGTTACTGTGTCCTAGAAAACTAGACTTAAAATACCACGTGACTTCTATTTTTTTTGCTAAGCTAAGATAGACTCTAGTAATTATTGCTTTTTGCAGCAATGATTGATGTGTACTTAATGATTCTTCTTTGTATGTCACAATATTGATTGACTTTAATAAACTAAGTGTTTTTTATTTTTGGTATTGCAGCAGCCAAAGGATTATCTGATATGGATTCCTCAATACTTTTGCAGCACAATGGAGGCATTACAGCCAATAAGAAATTATCTGCAACATTACCAGAGCTAGAATATAGAGAAAAAGGGAAAGAAAAAGACAAGGATGCGAAGAAACACAACCTTGGAATAAATAACAATATTTTGCAACCTGTAGACTCTAAAATACAAGAAATTGAATACATGGAAAACCATATCAATAGTAAAAGATTAAATAATGATCTTGTTGGAAGTACAGAAAATCTCTTAAAAGAGGACTCATGCACTGCCTCATCCAAAAATTACAAAAATGTCAGTGGAGTTGTGAACTCCTCGCCTCGCAGTCACAGTGCAACTAATGGGAGCATCCCTTCCTCATCAACTAAAAATGAGAAAAAACAGAAATGTGCTAGCAAGAGCCCAAGCACACATAAGGACTTAATGGAAAACTGTATTCCTAATAACCAGCTAAGCAAACCAGATGCGTTGGTAAGGTAAGTTGGATATGAGCATCGTGTGACTGTTTCTCGTTTTCTCTTTTGATTCCATTACATCAACACTTTTTTTCTTAGAAACAGGTGAAATGATCCCGTAAAGAAAACTGAATTGTGTAATGATAAGTCACAGCGGAGTCTTTTGGGTCCTCTGCTTTGCTGTGCAACCCTGGGCAAGTTACTTGCTTTCTATCTTGGAAAGCAACACTCACCTGCCTCACAGGGGGGTTGTAAGGCACAATAAATAGCTCTGACAAATATTTGATAGAAGATATGAGAAAAGTACGGAGTACTCTTGCTGCTGAGCTTGATTAATGTATTCTCTCCCTTTGGTTTATCTTTACTACTCCAGGGAATTCAGTAGGTGATGGTGCCTGCAAGTTGGGGGGTTTTGTTTGCTTATTTGCTTTCCTTTCTGTGAAGTGTGCTGGTTGTTGTTTTTCTTCTATTCCTCTATTTACAAAAAATGGATTCTTGGTGTTAGCTGGCATGTAAGTCAAAAGTTGCTCTGCACAGAGAAATACCTTAATTGTGGTGGCACCGGTGCACATACCCTAAGGGCCGTGCTTCGCTCTGAAAGCGAATTCAGCCTCTCCACTCTGCTGTTTGTTTGGACTCTCTGCGTGGTGTGTGGGTGTGATGTGGCTGTTGTGCTGTAAATTCGTGCAGCTGCTTATTGTGCCCTCGTTTCCCCATGCAGGCGGGACACGAGTGCCGAAACATTGACTTTGTTTGCTGCTGCTCGCGCCGTTTCTTATAAACGTAGATAAGTGAAAGCGTTCACAAAATCCTGCCTATCATCTGCCCGAGTACCTTACTCCTACACTAATAGATGCATTTCTAAATACGCACACCAAAACAGCCATTTGGGAAAGAAACTTATCTGACAAACTGTATGGGATGCAATGCCCTTAAATGTCATGTTTCCTTTTGTTACTTGTCACTTCTGCTCTCCCCGGATTGCAGAACATTTGTTCTTCTCTGCTTCCAGTGTCGTTACCCCGTTATTAAACCTTTAGTCTGCCCTGAGACTGCACTCTGGAAAAGGGCACTGTGAAGTCCTGCCTGCGTGTGTGTCTTCCAGCTCTCAGCTGCTCAGCTTCCAAATAAAGATGCTTTTTATAACTTCGTGTCCAGCAGACTCGCTGTAGGATGTCAAAGCCAGGCTGCTTTCCCTTTGTGTGCGCAAACGAGTTCCCTGACTAACCAGTATTAAATGTCAAGTATGTCTTATGGCTGCTTGGGACTAAGGAATAGCAGTAGTTATCTGAGACAATAAATGAGACGTAAATTGTAATATTGTGGGGCTTTCTTGTTTTTAGAACAAGTCTGTCTCGTACTTTTTAAGCTTATGCTTTGTTTATATATTACTCAAATTATGTAGCAGCACCTTTTTAGCTGTGATATGTTATCTCATCTGTTCAAGAAAAAAAAGCTAAGTGAAACAAGTGGTTTTTTTCTTCTGCTGGGTAAATGGTGTAGGTAGTATTTCAGAAATACCTTTAAATGTTTCTCTTTTCTGAGACAAAAGAGAAAATGCTGCCTGTGAAACACATTTTGACAGTCTTTACTGTTTTTATCTATCCTCATGTGCTTAGTTTTCTGGTGATGACATTATGGGTACCCATTTCCATGCATTTCATTCAAAGTATTAGGTTATTACCATCTTGGTGGCTAGAGGGGAGAGATACCAGAGGCTCTGCCCTGCTGATCAGCCTCGAGAGGAAGCTCTTTGCCCTGGGTTTGTCGTTAACTCCTTCCTAAGAATGGGACTGGTTGTCCTTGGAAGGGATGCTGAGTTTGGCCCTGTCTGATTGGCAAGCACTTGGTCATCACCCCGCGTGTGTCGTGTTTTTCCCAGCACTCCTTCTCTGGGCTGCTGGAGTCCAAACTCGCCGTTGCTCTCGTAGCACTTCCCAATCACTATCACTATTTGTGCCCTAAAAAAAAAAAAAAATCTGGCAGTGCAGCTTGGCAAAACTCTGTGTATCCACAGAAATCTTGCCTTTTGGCACATGAGGTGTTGAAACAAGCTGTCTTATGTGCTAATTAATCTCACAGATATCTCTGATTGCTTCGAGCGATTGGAATAAGGAAAATATCCATGGAGCAAAGATGAGCCTGCCATGTCTGTCTTTGCTTTCCTAAAACTTGCTGTTACCTGCAGAGAGAAATTGGAAAGTTTTAAAGTAAACTTATGCCTATCTGATACTAATTCCATCTTCTGTGGTGCCACAGATGAACTGAGAGTGAATGTTCTTCCTTCGGACTGTTGGGAAGCTGACTCTTTTAGGCAGTAAGGAGTATTTATTTTCAGAAAACTCCTGCTGTGGTATTTAAAGCTATAGCAGAGACTACAGCATAATGAAAAGGACTAACTGAAATCTGATAAACATTACTTTAAACTGATGAGTTTGTTCAGAAATTATCAGTAGACAAATTTCCTATGGTTTTGCCTGCTGCTGACTTGAAAGATGTTGTTTTTCTCTGTAATAATTCTGTTCTGGCCCTTTGGGGATTGCATTGCAGTAGTTGATCCTGCACTTGAACTGGTTGGATCATGTTTCAAACATGTAACTGTATCTTTGGGCTGTTTAGATCATATCCTCAGCACTGACTGGAGTGATTTTTCTTTTTTTCCTCCATAAAACAGTATTCTTTGCAGCTTGCCTGAGTTCTAACTTTCATTCCAAGACATTTTCCCTGTGTTAAACAGGGAACGTGACACAGAGAGCACTTCATGTCCTGGAAGAGGACTGGAATTCACAATCTCATTTAATTTAGTCGTGCTGCTGGCACAGGATTTCTGCACTGTCCGTTGAAGGAGCCTCTGAGGCTTCGGTGGCTCCTCCTGGCTGGAAAAGCAGGCATTTCTGTGGCTTATTCCCCTATCCTGCTCGTGTTCCCGTAGCTTTCTGGAATGGGCAGCCTTGGCTTCGGTGCCATCCGAACCAGCCTGGGCGCGCTGCTCGCCCAGGGATTTCATTGAAAGCAGCAGGAGTGCCATGAACCAGATGGCTTCAGAAGCTGGAGCTAAAGACAACGCTATGTTGCCAAAAATGCAAATTCACCGTGTCTTGTGCCAGCACTTCTGAGTTGTGCGGGCTCTACCTGCTCAGAGCTGCTCTTCTGGGATTTAACCAAGACCCAAAGCACAGCGCAGTATCGTGTTGGAGCAAGCAGGGCTAGTCGCAGTTACAGAGCAGATTGCTTTGCTGCTTAAAGCTGTCCTATTTTCACAATTAGCACTCGGACATAGAGGGATGTGTTAAAATCATTTGTGTATATGTGGTTACTCGCCTGCCACTGTTCGTCGCTACTGAGCGTAGTGAGAACAACACAGCCAGTCCTACCCGACGGTGTCTGGGCCCATTTGGGTTTGAATGCACCATGAGGTCATGCAACAATTTGCTTTAATCTGCAGTACTGCATGTCACCATTCACCTGTGGTTTTATTTTTTGGCATTTGAGACTAACTCTCCCCCAAATTTTAATGTTTTTGTTAATTTTACATAGAACCTCAGGAAACATAGAAACATCTTTAACTACTTTTTGGATACTTAAAAACTCTTAAATCAGTAACTGATTGAACAGGTGAATTGCACATGAGTAACTGATAGTCATATTTACTTTCATAGAAGTGAGTATATAACACTGTGCTTACAACAGATGTTCAACTTACCTACAGTGTGTTTTTATTCTAAGAGCTGATAGTCTTGTTTTGAAAATAGGGAAAATGAAGATGAGCTGCATGTCTTTCTTTAGAAATTTGTGTTTTACTTAATTTTGGTTCAAAATGTTTTAATTATTAGCTCGCCTGAATCTTCAAGAACTTTTTAAGGCTGTAATTAAGTGTATAGCAGATGGTCTCTGTTTAGGAGAAATTAAAACTAAATATCATGACTCATCAACTGTGAACGACTTAACATGTGCTGTTCATTAAACACATAGATCACCTGCTTTAAGATAGGTGAGAATTCAGCAGTGCCCTCCATAACGTACCTACTACTAACAAATTAAACTCTGAATTTGCTGAGAAAGGTAATATTGGTTCCAAGCACAGCTGCCACTGTTTGTGACTTCTCAGACTTGTCTGTTTTGTCTCCGCTTGAAGCAGAAAAATATAATTTCAAAGGATTTATATTACAACTTGGGTGTCCTTTGAGGAAAACAAATGCCTATGGGAGATTGTACAGTATTGTAAAGTTATATATACCTAGTTCTATATTGATAGTTACAGTGTGTTTGTTTTCCTTCAAAGCGAGTGTCAGACTAGAACCTAGAAAGGAGTTGTGTGGTATGTGAAAAAGGGCAAGCCTAAACAGGGAATATAAATACTAAGAGTAGTTGATATGATGTTTATTCTGTGCTTATTTTTATTAAGAACTGTTGAACCTTTGGGTAATTGGGAAATACAGTTTAAAGTGTTCTTAAAAATGATTCTTCTTTCTTAGATTGGAACAAGATATCAAAAAATTAAAGGCTGACCTGCAAGCAAGCAGGCAGGTTGAACAGGAGCTGCGGAGCCAGATCAGCTCCCTGGCTAACACAGAACGGGGAATTCGGTCCGAAATAGGACAGCTCCGGCAAGAAAACGAACTGCTTCAGAACAAGTAGGTATTTCTCCAAAGCTGTGTAAATTAGTTTGTAACTACTGTAGTTTCCTAAAGGGAAATATCATCTCAAGGCTCTACAAGGGGAGACATTTGCCTGCAGATCCAGCCAGACCGATTTGGAACCAATACAGTGCCAGAAATCTGTTTAGTTTGCTTTGGTTTTTTTAATGGTCAAGTTCTCTGTTAAAACCTGTACCTGTCACTTTCCAGATTACACAATGCTGTGCAAATGAAACAAAAAGACAAACAAATGATCAGCCAGTTGGAGAAGAAACTAAAGGCAGAGCAGGAAGCACGAGCCTTTGTAGAAAAGCAATTAATGGAAGAAAAGAAAAGAAAGAAATTAGAAGAAACAACTGCTGCACGTGCTGTTGCATTTGCTGCTACAAGGTACTTGCTTCTACTCCTAAAACGTAGCTATTGCCACTAAAACTTGTTCAGATCACTGTTTTTCCTTTTTCTTCCCCCATGCATCTGTTTTCTGTGCAAAGTAGTGTGTGTGTGTGTGTGTGTTGTGTATTGCAATGTGGAACCTTAGTTTATGCAACTTTACTTGTATCTGAGCAATGGGAGATAATCTTTTTGTAAGGTTGGTTCTCAGTGTTCATGCAGAGATGCTGTACCATGTGTGAATGCTCCCAGTTAAAAAGAGGAACATCCCCTTCAATATTTGTATTTCATGATTTAATTCAAGATTGATAGCTCCATTCTTATTTCACCTTCTCTTCCTTTAATATTTTTTTGACAGAGGAGAGTGTACTGAAACTTTACGGAATCGCATCCGAGAGCTGGAGACAGAGTGCAAGAAGCTAACAATTGACATAAAGCTGAAAGAAGACCAGATTCGAGAACTAGAAATGAAAGTGCAGGTAATGAGAAAGGCACCAAGGGCTGGGATTGGCATCCCAGTGAGTGCTTTCAACCCCCTGAAATTAGTGGATCAACACAGGAGACAGTCAACACCTTCAGGAATTGGGCAGTTCAGGTGTTTGTCTTGCATCAGGGCTTGTAAGAATGTGGATATGAGAGAGGCTAATAGTCTCAGCTCCCCACCAGTTAATGTTTCAACATAATACTGCTTCCTTTTTAAGGACTTTTTAAAATCCACCTTATATTACTTGTGCACTTGTTTATAGTATGACTAGAGCTGTTCTCAACTGCATATGTGTCTTTTTTTGTTGTTGTTACAAACTTTAAACTGTTAGAAAAACTGTTTTTGTTATAAGCATTAGTATTTCCCCACAACTAGATTGCTTCTTGATTTAAAACTAATGAATATGCTTTTCTTACCATTTCAGCTGACTAAGAAATACTGTATTACATACATCCCAACCACAGTGTGATTTTTGTCTCTTAGGTACAAAGTATTCACTCCCTCCTTTTTCTGTTTCTAGATTTGCAGCGCAATCAGATTCAGTAGGAGATAAAAAAAGAAAAAGCCCCTTGTCAAACAGTTATAATGGCTTTATAATGTTTATTTTGTATCACTTTCAACTGTCTAATAAGCACTGTACAGCTTCTTAGATGACATTGGGAAGTAATGAGGAGGACCTCTAGAAGGAAGTTTCCAATGATATCGATAGAGAGCTGGGAAGCGGAACAAATATATTTGCTTGCTGCACTGTAATTATGCTTTGTACAATATGGCTTTAATCACTTGTATGATGGTCATGTATAATTACTGGCAGTAATATTACAGTGTCCTTAATTAACCATCATTTTAATTTTACAGCATTAATAGCAGGCCCAGCAGCATACTATGGGGAAAGGGAAAGGCTTCTCAGCACATCTCATGTGTAAAGTCTGTGTGAATATTTGTCTTGATTATTTCTGCAGGAACTGCGGAAGTACAAGGAAAATGAGAAGGATACGGAGGTGTTAATGTCAGCACTTTCAGCCATGCAGGATAAAACACAGCACTTAGAGAACAGCCTGAGTGCAGAGACAAGAATCAAGCTGGATCTGTTCTCTGCATTAGGAGATGCAAAACGGCAGCTTGAGATTGCCCAAGGTAACATGTGGTAGTTTAATTCAACTGGAAGTAAATGGTGGAAACGTGACATAAAGAATACTCTGCCTTTTAACACGTGTGGCAGTGGGTTATAGCCTCAACTCACCAGCACTTCAGGTGTCATGGGATTTTCTTTTCCTTTGTGAGCATGAGCCTAGACACTCAGCTGATTGGCCTAGTAT
This sequence comes from Eudromia elegans, assembly GCA_003342815.1. NCBI lineage: Eukaryota > Metazoa > Chordata > Aves > Tinamiformes > Tinamidae > Eudromia > Eudromia elegans. The sequence continues at coordinate 2,268,652 of PTEX01000061.1, read as the reverse complement.
GAAACCTGATCTGAAGGCAATATCCCCACATCTTGATATTTAAAAGACTTCATGATGATAATCTGCATTTTTGCAGGCAGTTAGTTATACTTCAGCTTTTTTTAAAAAAAGACAACTATTGTTTAAGCCTGTGTTCTTGAGTCTTAATTGTAGTACTACTGTGATACCCCTGAAGTAATTAAAAATCCTCAGTTTAAACCTCACATGAGGGGAAGATCTGATGCTGCTGTCCTTGCTGAGCTGCTGTAGCAGCCACCAGAGGGAGCGTTAAACCAGGATAAACTCTTCAACTGTGCAAACCATGAAGCAAAATGAAATAACTTTTAGACTCAGTATCTGTTTACCTTCCTCGTGGAAGTCTGCTTATTTGCAGGACGTTTTGATTAGAGAGAGAATCTTCATTTTGTTGTTACTTTTATTGGGGTTTCTCTTTGCCTTATTATATAGATTATTATAATGATATTTCAAGTGTGGACAAAGGGGATTTAGAAAACTGCTGAGAACAGGCCAGCTTTAGAAATAAGTAGCACATTTAATAAACTCTTGGACTCTTGCAAGGTGCTTGTAAAATGTGAAAAGTGCTGAAAAAAATGAGCTGTAAAAATACTATTTTAGTACAGGACAGCTCTGTACCAAACAATTGCAGAATCCGATAGGCCTATTTGGTCATTAGAGATAATTAAACACCGTTCATCAGCGTAAAGGGGAAGCTGCATGGATTGCACTGTTACTCATGCCTTAGAAAGCTGAAACTCTTCTGGGTGTTTCTTTTCAGCAGCTCTTTCACTGTGGATTATGGGCGGAGGGGGTGAATATGCCACTGATTTTAAGAGATGCTATTTGCTGTTTCAGGGCAAATCATTCAAAAAGATCAGGAAATCAAGGACCTAAAACAGAAGATAGCAGAAGTCATGGCAGTAATGCCCAGCATAACGTACACTGCAGCCACCAGCACTCTGAGTCCGGTTTCCCCACATTACTCTTCCAAATTTGTGGAGACCAGCCCTTCTGGACTTGATCCCAATGCCTCTGTTTATCAGCCCTTGAAGAAATGAATGCCAATTTTCTTTTTGCCCAGTAAATTTGTCATGCTGAAGGCATCACACAGGAGTGTCTCTTGCAGTCAAGATGAAATTGTATTGTGTGAGACTGTATTCGTTGTCATTTAAAACAGGGGAAAAAAAGAACATCTGGATTGACTAGAACTTCCCATCAGTTTTTCTTGTAAATTTTTAGAAAACCTCACAGAACTTTTGCAATTTATTTTCCTTGGCCAATGCATTAAAAACAATTCTTGGTTTCCAAGTAGCCAATTTTGCCTTTTTATGTACTCTTGCATGGTTTCCTCTTGAAAAAAAATACAGGGCTTTGCTTGATTTTGAACCCTTTCTTTTTTTCTTTTAAATCAAGTTAAATTTGCAAATCCGAGTTAAGAAAGAGTGAGGAAAAACTTTTAGTTTTTAGAATGAAAGGGTTAAACAATCTAACAAAGCTTTGATTTATAGATGTATTAAATACAAATATGTGATGTTGCAGAAAATAATTTGGTTACCCCTCAAAGGACCAAACAAATTTTCAGGGGCGTTGTTTAAGGGAAAGAATAAGAGAATAGGTGATGATGTGACGGTGGTTGTCGTGTGAAATATTTATATTCCCATTGGTGTTTTTAGTCATTGAGAATTGCTAACAGTCTTGTTCACAGTGCCTTGGGAAAAGACATTTCAAGAGGAAACTTGATAGTTTAAACTATTTTTCCCCCTTCACTGTCATCTAGCTTATATATCAAGCTCATTACAGAGTCTACTGCAAATTGTACATGGTAATTTGGATGTTTATTATAAACCAAGGTTACATCTTCTGTTTATTTTGATATAAACTCAGCAGTGTTCTGTAACTTGCCTTGATTATACTGCATCGTGGAAGGCACAATATTAATAGAGGAAGCGTTATTGTGAAGGCGGAACTGTGCAATGTACTGTATACAAGAGACTGTAAAGCTGGCTAATAAAAGCTGCAGTTCTGGGTTTTTTATTTTATTCAGCTGTGATTTACACTTTATATCACCTTGTGTTTGACAGTTTAAATGGAGCTGAGTACTTTTCAGCTGTCATGCCAAGGAGTTTTTAAAGAGTTTTAAAAGAAACTCATAAATTGCACAAAGGCTTAAGTTGAAATGTATATTATACATTGATAGAAAGTGTTTGCACTGGCAGCTTCTGAAGTGTTTAGGATTCTTTTTTTTGGCGGGGTGCGGTGGGATGGAAGTTAAAGGGGTGGGATGCAAAATTGTATTAAAAATGAGCAAAATTAAAGCCCAATATTATGATTTTGCAAACCTGCAGTGGACTCTGAAAGGACACGGTTTTTAAAAGAAATTTTTTTTAGGAAAAAAGTTTCATGTTAATTGGCATGTATGCCTCATTCAGAAAAAAATACAAAGTAGGATGCAAATTGATACAATAGAAGTATTAAAGATTCATCATTTTAATCACAGATATTCTTTTGGGATAAAACTTCTAGCTTTAGCCAGGTGTGCATGTTGCTGTCATTTGCATTTTTGAATCATCTTGTGTAATTGTCACCATGAAAGTGTTACTCAGAAATGTCATAGGTTTTTCATCTTTGTGCAAAACATGAAATATTGTCACTTTTTGTGTTGAGGTTCCCCCATTTTGCTGCCTATTTTGGCACTATTTTCGTTAAATACTTGGTCTTGGCTGCATTCTTTTTTTTCTGTGGGGTTTACAAAGAATAAACATTTTCTTGCAGATTAAAAAAAAAATTGCCTTTTTAACTGACCTGTTTAAGCCTGGTATAAGGAATTCATTTTGTTTAAAGAGCATCTTAAAAAAAAAAAGTTATCTTTCCGTATGTATTTTCTCTGTTACTCCAGGTAAGTCCTTCCTTCTTGCAGCAGAATTTTACTTGCCTGAACCAGAAGGAAGAACAGATGCTTCTTCTGTTCCGTGTGCAAACTTAGCAAACTTACCCCGTCTGCGGGCTTAAAAAAAGTAATTTCTTGAGGATTGCAACAGTCTGTCTTTAAGTTCAGCCTCTGTTCCTTTTCAGCCCTTCTCTTCCCTGTAAAGGTGAAGCCAAGATGGACAGTTTGGAGATTTTTAGCATATCTAGACAAAAAAAAAAAAAAAAAAAAGAACAAGTTGTCCCTGATTTCAGTATATCTGCTTAATTCTCTTAGTCCCTCCAGCTTTTTCTGTAAAATATTTTTGTTGCCCATTCTACGCCCGTCATCTTCAGGGTAAGTGAACTGTGTTGGGCATCTGGCTTTAGCTGCTGCCAAAGCTGCTCCTGGCTTGGATGTTGTTCTCTGCCTACTCCTACCTCTGCTCGGACCCTCAGCAGTTGGGCCTGCAGGTAAAACGTTGGATTGGGATGTTGAGAAATTCCCTCCTCAGTTAGGTTGAAATCCTTGCTTAGAAAATGTGGAATAGTTTGCAGGCACCATTCTCCTATGCAAGATAAGCAATGCCAATAGGAGGAGATAACTTAGACATTCATAACTTATACCAGCCACCCCCTTGATCTTTAAATATCTAAATGTCTGAAATGGGAAATATTTTAATGACTTGTCATAAATTGTGCTTGTAATGTTAATATAGGAGGAACCTAAAATATAAGATTGCAGAGAGTTTACGTATTTTGATTTTTCTGTAGTGATGAATAGCTACTATGGAGAGATCTGCTAAAGAAGCTGAAATACTCAAAACTCTTTCCAGGCAGCATAAGTCTAGGAAGAACAGGTAATGAGAAAAGACATTCTATGCAATGTTTTTGAGCACCTCGGGATTATCCTCATTAAAATGTTCAGTAGAACAGATAGTGCTGTGCAATTTGGCTTTGAATTCCTAAAGAAATGCTCTTTTGTTCATTATTACCATTCTGTACCTGGGCTGAGATGAACTGGATTTCCTGATGCTCCTGCTTTCTGTCTTATTTCCTGGTGAGGGGAAGGAGATACTTCGCTGCATGTATTGAATTGAGTCTGGCTTCACCAAATAGTTCCTAGAAGGCAAAAATTGCTGCTCTCCTGCCAGCTGCAGGTGCATTTCCTTCTACCTTAAAGTAGCTATTTCCTCCAATGTGTTCAATGAGAACAACAAACCTTCTGGTTTTGTTGCTTTGGGGATATTTTTTGTTTGCTTTTCCCCTAGTTGCTATAGCAGACTTGGAAATTGCTGCTTACGCCAGCTCTGACTTAAAGCATTGGAGTCGTGCACCAGAGTAAGTGACAAGATTAGATGCTCAGCCCCAAAACCAGATGCTTTTTAGCATTTCCTCGTGGCAGGGAGTTAGCTGCTCTTAGTGGGGACCTTGGTGTGCAGCATTTTTTTGGCACTTTGAAATCAGAATCAAGCTCATTCCGATAACTGTAGATAGAAAACACTGTAGAACAAGCTTAACCCTGGATTCCTTTACCTCTAGTGTCCTCTGTTGAGAGTAAGACTGCTTCTATGATTAGCATCTAGGAGTGGAGGGAGTCCCTTATCCAAAATAAGGGTCTACATTTGACCTCCTGCAAGCAGGATTGTGTGTTACCGGCCCCGAGCACCACTACAGGGCAGCAGCTTTGTCGCCTGCAGCAGTAAGTTCTTGTTTGTTGTGTTTTGTTTCTAAACTTATTATAATCATAAATCAAAATATTACAGAAGTTTCAGTTCCGCACGTCTCTCCTTCAATGAGGCAATGGGATACCTCAATATCGTGACTGGAATACAGCTACGCAAACATTCAAGTAAATAATTTCTAATAATGTGGAATAGCTGGGGAGAAAATCTATTTCGGTCAAATTTGAGTGGAAGTGGCTCATTTACCTATAATTCCTGTGAGCAATAATTACGCTGTTTCAGAGCATGTTGTCAGGTTCAGAAAATACTGCTTTTTATTGCTTATAAAAAAAAATTTAAACTGTAGGTCTTCCATAGTTAACTTGGAATTATTAAAGGTTCAATTGTAATAAAATAAGAGCCGCAGTTAGTAAAGTGAATTCTGCTCTCTTTACAGTCTTGGAAATGCTCCAGGAATACCACTTTTTTTTTCTGAGGAATGCAGGTTTTCTTGTTCCACCTGAAGCATGAGCTTAGCCGTTTCCTTTATTTAGCAAGTGCAGTCATAACGCAGTGCCTTGATCCTATAGAAGGTGTCAGCCTCGGGTGAATCTTCTCATCCCTTGTTTTCACGGCAGTCCATTTTGGAGACAAAATCCTATTCTGGCAATACACAGAAAATGCACAGCAAGCAGTTTAAAGGCAAGCTAAAACTCCCCTAAAACCAGTGGATTCTTAGAAGATGGAAATAACTGGCATTTTATAACCGCTGTAGTTTCTTAATTAATCTGGTTTCTCGAAACATTATCATTATATCCTGACAAGTAATCTCTGATACTCCTAAATCCATGCATGCTATATACTGTAAGGAGGAAATAGCCATTTAAAGAGAGATTCTTTATTTAATAAAATAAATTTATTTTCAATAAGGCAAACAGAAAATGCAAACAGGGCTGTTGCTGATCAATTTATTTATGGCTTTGAGTAGTAGTTTCTGCAGTCAGATGATCGAAACCCTCTCTTTCAGTTTCTTCATCTGCAGAGAGACCTATTTATATGCTACCCCTAATGCTGAATCCTCTAAAATACTGAATTATTCTGACTGGGGGAGAGTGGGGAAGAAATGCAGAGTAAGGCTTTTTTTGGAGGGTTGCCTAAGTTAAAAAAGCCACCAGAAATTCCTGAATAATCCCAAGTATATTTGGATCAGAAACTGAATATTGTGGTTCATAGCGATTTTCAATGATTGCGAAAATATTTGCTCAGGATTTGATAGAATAAACAGTACATCGTGAAATTTTTCTAATAATGAAACTTGCTGAAAGGAAATTTAACTTTGTTCCCTCTCTGAAATAACCACAAGAGGGCCCAGAATACCTGCAGTAATCCAGGCCCTGATTAGAGAGCAAGTCATGAACGTTCGTCGGTGATTAAAATACTGGGGGGGAAAATCATTTTTGTTCTGAACCGGCCTCTGAGTGTCATATCTTGGGCCCGGTAAGGGAAGACTATGGAATTCATCGTGGGAAGTCTGTGGAGCTGAGAAATGCATTGATTTCTATGATAAGAGAAGTGTATAATCAATATATAAATATTTTCTCTGTGCAAGACAATATAGAGATTCAAACAACAAGAAAAAAAGGTCGTTTTCTTCTTTTTTCTTCCATATTCTGAAACTTTCCTGTTAGGAAAACTGAAGCAATGCAGATCCTTGGTTAAAGTTTGATGTAAATACAGGAAACTTTGCACAGTTTTTAATGCTGGCCCAGTGTCTGGTTAATAATCCATTCCCTGACTCCTTAGGGCTAAAAACCCTGTTGCTGAAATTCTCCTTTATTTGCCAAAGAACGCAACGTGCATCTTTTCTTGCTCGGAGGAACCGTTCTACGTTTCCATTGAGATGAATTCTTTTTTTCCAAGAGTTTCGTACTCTTTAGGTTACAAATTCTCTTTTAGACAGCTGAATGTTTTATATTATAACATTGGAAAAAAGAAAAACCTAGTGCTAGGATGGGCACTCCTGGCATCCTTTTTTTGTGGCTTCATTGGATTCCTAATTTAAAAGCAGTTAATTTCCCCTCCTTTAAAATCTCTGTTTTGCCTCGCTGCTTTGGGTGTAGAGGAGACTTTAGGAGAGCTATACGGAAAACCTGAGCCTGGGTGCCAGTGGTGGGGAGGTTATTCCTTTGAGAAGATGAGGAGGATTATGGAATGAATCTGCTTTCTCTTTTTTCCTCCCTCCTATTTATTTTTAGCTTCCCTTTTATTACTTACATCAGTGATCTATAAACACAGATCCTGCAAACACGGTGAGAATAGGGTCTATTCTGCTCTGATTTGCTACAAGAACTTCATTTTCTGTTTGGGATTAACAGTCAGTTCTGAATTAACACCGTCCTCATATATTTTGGAGGAAATTATTTAACTTCTCTACGTTTACTCATCTGTAAAATGAGTTTTTTCTTTCTTGATTACTCGGGGAAATATTTCAAAGATCAGACTTTTTTTTTTTTTTGCTTCAGGCATTTAAAGCCTTGTGAAAATGCTCAATATTGCTGAGGGGACTTCACTCGACTCTGATATACTGTGATACAGAGGTGTATTCAGGGGGGAATTTCACTGTGAGAAAGAAATAGAAAATATTTGGCCTCCTCCTATGTCTTTGTCTTGCCCATAGAAACAGAATATTAGTAACAATAGAAGAAAAAATTTTAATGTATGAATATTATTAACAAAAGAATCTGATGCCTTCTGATCTCTCTCTTTTAGAAAAATTGTTTCTGATTTGCCATAGTTAGAAGAAGAAAAGGAAGGAAATGTAGTAACGCAATGGAGAAAACAGCAGGGTCTCCACTTAGGTATTGATAGGGGAGAAGCCGGAGGAATTGAAACCACGAGTTTTGCTGTGGTTTATGTGATGAAGTAATACGCCAGCGGCGTGGCTCTCGCGCTGCGGTGCTAAATGGGAGAGTGGGAACGCTCCTCAAGCGCCCGCACACAAAGGTGCTCAACCCTCCCACCGCTCCAAACGCCTCCAGAGGGAGCGGAGTCCAGGGCTCCAGCCCTGCGCAGGGCTGTGTTCTGCTCCCAGCCCTGTCAGCGCGACCTCACGTACAAAGGTTCTCGCGGAGCAGCAATAAGGTATCTTCGTGCCCCATAGAAATTAACCTGAGGAGATAACGAGAAGATATAGACGGGAGAAGGATTAAACAGGAGACTTCTCACCGCTTGTTAATTTTTTTCGGTGTGACATATTTAATATTTAACTTGCATTAACTTGAATCCCTCTCCCTGTAGTTAACCGTTTGCTTTGCAATTTTATTTTTGTGTTCTAGTTGTTCCTGTAGTGTGCCTGTGCCACTCTCAAAGAGCTGGTGATCCACAGACAGGAGAAAAGTAAAGGTAAGAAATGCTGTTGAGTGCTTCCCAACCTCTTTATCTGATGGAAATTTTATTAAATTTTTTTTTTAAACTCACTTCAGCATTATCCAACAGCATCCAGAAATTATTAGGCTGCTCTTTCAGGCTTTAGGATTGATCCATTGATTCCACTTCTGGTAACAGGCTCCTTCAGCTTGCTTTTCACTGGAGGGATTCCTCTGGGCCTCCTCTCACCCCCTGTGCCGGGGATTTAAAGGCTGAGAGTCATGCAAGCTCATGGAGCACAACCTAGAGGGAGCAAAAGTGTGGGGAAGAGTCAAAAGAGTTGGAGAAACAAGCGACTTGCCGATCGTATTATTTGATGTAACAGGTTGGGCTACCTGATGACAGACAGGGCAAACAATTAGAAATGATCAGGATCGTGTTGGACTTTAAAAGCTGGATCGGGAGCTTTTCGCCTTGAGAATGGGAGGCAGCAGGAAGATTCCAGGTCAGGATGCAGGACGTAAATCAGCAGCCGCTTGTTTTGCTGACTCCCGAGCCCTTTGAGAGGTGAATAGCTCAAGAAAGGAAAAAAACCTTGGATTAGCCATTCCCAGGAAATGCTGCTGCGCCCTGGCCCTGGGGCCTAGGGAATGCTGCTAAGGGCCCTGACTGACCCAATCCGGAGCACTCACTGGGAGGTTTTTTGTCTCCCTCGCCTTTTGCAGCTAATAATTGCTGATGGAGTTTCAGCCCACTGCAAGTGGGTGATCTCTTGATTGGATTTTGGATTGCATGGCTGCTAATAACACTATTGCCCAAAACTCAGCCTTCAGCAATTGCTTAGCCTTATGTGTGGTGGTTTAGTTAATAAGTCACGTAATTACAGTTCTAGGAGCCGATCCAGTACCTTTAGAAAGAGCAGTGGCATCTAAATCCCTCCTTTCTCTGCCTTGAAACTGCGTTCATTTCTCCTCTAAATGGCAACAGAATTAATTTTGGAGGACCTGTTGCTTGAAGTGGAGCCAGTGGATTAATAAAAGCATTAATTATTAAAGGCTGCAAATGCTCCCTAGTGATTGTTTGCTGCAAAGTTAATGTTTGATTGGAGGTCGTCCGTAAGCCTGAGTGGAAGACCTGTGTCTAATAGCGGGTGAAGGCAGAGTTACCTTCTCGTGACATGCACTGGCGCTCTCTGCCACGCTCCCAGGGAGCCTGCAGGAAGAGCTGCCTTGCCCTAGCACCTCTGCACCCGAAAGGTCCCCCTTTTGAACCAGGAGGGAGCGGTGCATCTGCTCCTGTGCCGCTGAGCACGAGGCGTGGGCAGCCTCGATGCCTCCCAGGGGCCTCCCAAGGCCTTGGTTTAGCTCGGGAGCAAACGAGCGGCTGCTGTGCTGAAATACTCATGGTTTGGGCTGATATACCCCGCAGACCCCAGCACCTCGTGGGCATGCAGCCTGCCGCGGGAGGGACATCCCCACAGCTCTGCGTGCAGTTGCCCGTAGAGGACATTCCGGTGTAACTCGATTGTGTGGCACTAGCAGGAATCCTCCCTGAAAAGGAAGAATATCCATTATCTGAGCCGGAGAACCGGCTTCTCTGTTAATTTGGGGTCCAGGGCACGCTGCTGGGCCTCTCTGATCTGGTTTCACACGGGCAGGTTACCGCCGCGCAGCCGGGGGCCGTGCCGCTGTTTCAGCTCCCAGGCCCGTGCTCCGACAGCTCTCCGCTACTGAACACTAATTGCAGGAGGCATCAAGATCCTGCCTTAACGTTTTGATTTCCCCGGCACGGTGACTGATAGTACCAAGGATGGGAAGACCCCTCAGGTTTTCCCGACCCCGGCACTCGCTTCCTTTGTGGTTTCAAGCAAATTATTTAACCTGTCTGTGCTTTTGAACTTTTTGCTGCTCAAAATGAGGATGATAAGGTGCAATCTCCCAGAAAAAACCCTTGGGAGCCTCGTAGGAAGGGCGTTACTACAGTGCTGCCAAGTCCCGCGGTTGTTAGGAGAGCGGATGTTTAACTTTGCTATTTAAAAATCCTCTTTTGAGGAAGGCATTTCATTTAGCTACCGGGTTTCGAGCATTAATAATGTTGCAAGTCTCCGCAGACACCCCCTCACTCGTTGCTCCATCAGAAGGATGAAACTAGTAGGGTTTGCAAAAGGAAGCCTATTAAGAGAGGAAACAAAAGCTAGAAGATAAAAGCCAGAAGTGATCAGGCAAAGAAAAAAAAGAAATAAAACTGGGGAGAAGCCAAATGCTGTTTCTGTATGGCTACAACTCAAGTGAATAAGGGACATGACATGTGAACCTTCCTTATACTAAACAGACTTGGAAAGGGCAGTTGCTGACATGAAGAAATCAAAGCTGCTACCTTACCAAAGGCCTTGGAGGTGCTTATTATAAAGCACTGTTCCTCAGGAGGAAGGAGATGAGGGTTTGAGGTACTTCTCTTGACTTGTGGCATTAGAAGAGGCTGTATCAACCTGATAAAGAGCTGAGAGAGGTCATTAGGCAGGAGAGAATGGAGAAAAAAAATAACCCTTTGATCCGGGAAGGTTCTGGCGCTTAGTGGGCTATCTGCAATTTGTTGCAGCTTTTTTCTTTTGGGATGTCTTCATTTAACCTCTTTGATATTTGCAGGCCAGCTCAAAGGAGCCTCTCTGGGCCCTTGTTCTGCAGCTTTGAAGGAGCCAGTGCACGCAGATGGGGTAGAGCCCAGGCTGCACGGGCTGCCGTCGTGGCTGAATATAGAGAAGAGCTTCCTGACAGGTTCTGACGACAGGAGCCAGAGCGCCTGGAAAACGGAGCCGGAGCAGGGAGAAAACACACGCGCTGAGCGGGACCCCGGGCGTTTGTGTGTGCTGCCGACTGAGGTTTATGAGCTGTTTTTTCTCCCCATTATAATTCCTGGGGACACGGGGGTGTTTCGGTTGCCACGATATAATGAGTGAATAGCAGTTTGACTCTGGTAGTTGGGGCAGTTCTTCTCGTACCTGTGAGTACAGCAGGCTCAGAGTGAAGCAGCCTGTGTCTGCCTGTTCGGTTCCTCCTGCATTCCAGCTTCTCAAGCCTGTTTAACAGCAAGGCACAGCTCCTAGACATTGTCTTTCCTTCTTACTGCCTTAATTTACCCAAGTTGCTGATCACTTGATGTCCCCCTTGGAACATTTTGCTCAGCAGAAGGGTCAAGAAGAAAGAACGCAGCTCTTGACTTGCCCATCTGTGAAGCTGGGAAGGAAACGTCTCTTGCAGATCCCTTGTGGATCTCTGCAGCGCCTGGTGAAGGGGTTCAACGTTTCACTGTGAAACGGCTCAGCACTTTTGAGCTGTCTGGAGCAGAGCTTCCTGTTTATGGAAGGACGTGGACAAGTGCCAGCGCAGGACCCGGCCTTCGGATGTGAGTGATGTCCCTGTGAAGGGCAGCTCTGAGCTTAGGGGGATGATCTTTCTTCCCAGGTGGATGATGGTGGGGTGCAGGCCACACTTTGCAGCAGGGGATGGGGATGAGTGCGTAGTGTTGTCTTTTTTGTAAACAATCTATTTAGCAAGAAAAAAAGGCCAGAAAAATGTCTCAGTGGAGAAAAGGCTCCAGATCCCATATCCAGTTGAAGCTGCAGGGAGAATGAAGGTTCCAGAATGCAATTATCTAACCTGGAACTCGTCCAGGACCCCGAGGCTCAGCCTCCCCCTCTCAGGAGGAATGCCGCTGGGTATTTGATAGCTGTATTGGGTGCACCCGTTTGGTTTTGTGTCTCCCCTGCAGGCCGGCCTTGCTGGAGCAGGATGCTCCCCTTGCCCTTGTGCTGGAGCCAAGACTTGGAAGCGATGCCTGTGGAATCTCTTGTAGCCACCGCTTGCAGCCCCTGGGCTGCCCTGGATGATCCCTACCCCATCCTGCAGGCTGAGAGGCCCTTTCCTAGCAGGATTGCAGCCCGGAGGCTGCAGGCTCCGCAGCTTCATGGTAGGAACCGGACAGCGAGGGAGGGAGAGGGCACAGGGTGCGCCGGCCACCAAAGGGTCCCTCTTGGCCACATCCAGCCCCATGTGGCGAGGCAGGACACATGCCCGGTGCAAGGAAGGACCTGGCCCCAGGGCCTCGCTGCTGTGACCATGCACAAGCCCTGCCTTGCACCATGACGGTCAAGGGAGCCGTGGCACCAGGGGGACCTTGTGGCCCCCTCTGCCCGACCACTGTCGGCAAACGGGCCCCACTCGCCACGGGGGACCCGCTGCATCCCTGCTGGGCCCCGCCGGCAACGTTCAGTCCGGTTCCTCACTGGGAATACTTCTCAGGATCCAGGGAAAGCCCCGCGGGGACCGTTGCCGCTGCGTGCACTCTGACCAGGGCCCACGTGGATGGAAGTGGTGCATTAATTATTATGAAACAGCGCTGAGAAACAAGCACGGGTTGCCATGGAAGCACCGGCAGCGACGACAATGTCACCTCGTTTCCAAGATGCTTTTGATGCTCCAAATTGCAATTTCCCATCTCTCCCAAGTAAACAGTGGCGAAACACCCCAGTGGGTGGGAAATGGGGCTGTATTCCCCAGCGTGCAAAACTCGACTCCCTCTCATTAGAGCCGAGGGATCGGATTTGTGCCTCAGCAGCAGGGAAAGGGCCATGGGGATGGCAGGGGGTGGAACAAACCCAGAGCCAAGTGAGGGGCAGCCGTGGGGATTAGGGAATTGGTTGTTCCTTCCCCAACCAGGCCTGTGAGGGATGGGGATTTATAGGGTGGGAGGCAAGTCCTGTAACCCCCCTCCTTGGGAGGGCTGAGGTGTGTGGGGAGAAGGGTTAAATGTTAGAAGAGGTTAGGGCAGGGACATGGGAAGCCATCTCCAAGGATCTGAATGGAGTAAATTGGGATCTTGCATGAGAGAGGAAATGAGGCGAGCCATAATCTTAAGAATTAACAATGTTGATTTAATAAATTCAAAAATTTGAAATAGCAGTGCAAAATACTATAGTAAATGCCTGGAAGCCACGTTCTCCCTGTCCCTTTCAGCCACCTACATGCAGAAAAAAGTGACCTTTCAACCTATCTCATTTTAATGAACCTTTTGTTGCCTGCTTTGCCCCGGGACCTTGCAGTTTGGTGCACATGAGCTGGCGCTGGTGAATCTAGAAGAATAACCTATTGTGGCTGAGTCTTGGCTTGCCCGCCCTCGGATAGCACACGGATACGAGCACGCACTCACAGGCGGTTGGATTTCAACGGTTGTGCGGCACCATCTGCCAGCAGAGCCACCTAAACGGGCTGCAGATGGGCCCCGTCCTTGCCCAGTGAGAGCTGATCCCCTTTTGCTGCAATCTGGGTCCTGTCCTCTTGTAAATGGGTCCATGTGAACTCGGGCACCGCTGACGGGCACCAGCTGAGGGATTTACAGAAGCTCTGAAATGTGGTGAGCTGCAAGCCAGTGTCCTGTGCTCTTCCAGGGGCTGAGGGCAGAGATAGGAAATTTCTCCTGTTCTGGCTGCTTGTCTTGAGAGCAAACCCTTTCTGCCTTCAGAGTTGCATTTCCTTTATTTTGATCCTGCAGTTAGTCTTTCAGTTTGTATTTGTTCTCTTGCAATTGCCCAATTTCTTGATTTTTGCAGCCCTTGGTTTAGGGATTTTCCTATAGTTCCATGACATGCTTGGAAAACTACACACATGATTCTGTGTACGTATGAATATGGATGTATGGATATTTCTGTCTGCTAACTGAAACTTTTCACTGTGATGACGTCTGCTGGCACACTGGGTGTGCATGGAGATGCCCCGTTGCTAGCATGGAACACAGCAAGTTTCACTATGTTGAATCACGGTTTGGGAAGTGGACAGGGTCTATCGGACACTGCACCCTTGCAGGAAAGTATTTGTGTCCCTGAGGTTTCCCCCCGGCTCTGGTGGTTGCTCCATTGCTTGTGATCGGCTTGAAAATCTCTCTTGGAATAAGAAATATATAAGGGAGCACTGCTACCCATAGCAGGGAAAAAAAGCTTGATAAAATCATTCATTTTCAAATTAAGCTGCTCAAAAATGCATTTGAACCAAGCAACTAACAGCATAATGAATCTCAGCGTGAGTTTTGCATCATTTGCTTCTGAGGAGAAGTTTTATTCTAGGCCAAAATGTAAATCAAAACGTAACTTTTTACGGTGTTTTCCAGGGCCCTTTGATGACCGCCTGCAGGAGCACGAGTCCAGCGTGCCACCCGTTCAATGGAGCGATTGCGGATTTTGATTCCTGCCCTGAATGGCAGCGACGTCTCTGCAGTTATAGCGCGAGCCAAAGCCCAGGCAGCGGGTAGCAGGCAGGCCTAGCTGAAAAGTAAGTGCTCTCCTCGGGTTCATTTTAATTCCCTCCGTATCTTATGATAACTGCTAAATCATCAGCACTAAGAATAGCGTTTGCAGTTATTAAAAGCATCCGTCAGTCCACTTAGCCCCTGTAGCTGCTGCTAACCCCAATCTGTCTGTCTGATGCTCCTGCTGTGTGGACTCCACACCTGTGGAGCGAGCATCAGGGGGGTGCTGATTTAAGAGGGAGAGGCAGAATGGGGCAGAAAGCAGAGAGAAACCCACAGAGTCTTTGAAATTCTGCTTGGAAAGGAGAAGAGAATGAAAAATGGATTTCTCAAAGCTGGCCTAATTCCCCTGCTGAGCCTCGGTCCCTGTCCAAAAGAGAGCGGGGACGCTGCTCCCTGGGTTCCCGCTGCCGACGGGTTTCATGGCTGGCCATGAACGGGATGGATTCGCGCGGTCTCTGGCACGTGGGCTGGAGGACTTTGTAAGAGGGTTCCACTGACGGGGTCTAGCAGGGTCCCCAGTTTGTTTGGGCTCTGCCCGGCACTCGGACAGCGAGACCACCCTAAGCTGTGTGCCAGCGAGGGGCTGTTGATGAAGGCAGCAGCCTCCTCCTCCTCCTGAAGAGCAAAGGTCAGGGTTGCCGAAGCTCAGGAAAGGGGGAGGAAGGCCCCAAAGCATCAAAAGGGGCACTGACGATCGAACATTGATGGGAGCAAACGGCTCCCTGGCAAGGCAGCCTGTGGACATTAATATGAGAGCAATTGTTCTACAGAAGCACAGTGGCTTTTTTGGGGGGTAAACCACATTTTAGCGGCTAAGGACAAGCCTGGAGTCATTCATTTAACTGAAGAGCAGGAAATTCAGAAATCCTGGTACATTTTTGATGTTTTTTAAAAAACCGTCAGTTTAAAAAAAACTGCCTCTGTTCGTTTGAGTTTAAAAAAAGTTCCTGTATTTCCTATCACTTCCATCGCTGACCTTAACGTGCAGCCGCTGCTGAGAAGTGAACCCAGTTCAGTGTCCGGATGCCATACAGGTTTGCAGAGCCAGCAGCAAGTAGTTTTTAATAGCCTGAGGGGGCGATGCCTTTGCTGTCTGGTCCTGCAGCCCTGCAGTGCTGATGGAGTCTGCTCCCAAAGCAGGTTTGGTGCAAGGAAGGGCGAGCTGCGCAGGAAACCAGCGCTGCTGCTGCTGAGCTGCCGCCGGGGCGAGGGTTTGGGGCGCTTGTGACCCAGCGTTGGAGCGCCTGGTGAGGAGAGTGCTGCAGCTTGGGAGAAAACGTCACGGAAATCCGTACCTGGACTCTTCCCGTTATTAATTAACCGCATAATCTCCCTCCTGTGTTTTCCGTTGGTTCATATGTCTTGTTCTCTCCATTTGGCAGATTGGAGAAACTAAAATGAGAAGGATCAACGCTTGACTCATTCATCCATTGAGCCAGTCTGCAGAAGCCAAACTATACCCAGAGTCTCTTGAATCCAGTCCAGCTCCTTAAACATAAGGTAACACCCCTTGACATCCAGCTTTTCCTATAGGACTTGATAAAATCAGTATTATTCCTCTTGAAGGGCTAAAGTGCTACAATCAACTGACTCCCAAATGATTTCTCAACTTATCTAAAACTGTGCAAATCTCTGCCAGCTCTGGGGAAAAAAAAAACCCAAAACACATTGTTCGATGCCCGATAAGGAACAGCTTCAGTGGAGCTGGAGCAGCTGCAGCCCAGGAAATGGGAATTTGGTACCTCTCTGCCGAGGATGGGCGACTGTGATGACTCGTCTGCCTCTCTCCTGAGAGTTTTGTCCTTAGTTCCTCAGGAAATGAGACTAAGGTAATCATATTTTTACAGTGGTCACCTAACTTTGAACCTGCCAACAAACTGATTTGTCAAACGTACAGAGGCCTCAGAAGTGTCTGAGTCCCACGAGCTCAGCAGCGGTCGGCAGCTGAATAGGATCATAGTTCATGCTCCCAGGGAGGAAGAAGACTGCGAGTGAAACAGTTGTGCTGTTAGATATCAGGTGCTCTGTGTAGGACAGATCCAGGCCCCCTGAGTTCCTTGGCTTTGTGAACTTTCCCTGTGGTTTTTGCCCTGCCAGATCAGTCCTTCCTGCTTCTCCTGCTGTCTCGGGGACCGGAGCATCACCGATCATGCTGCTTTTGGAGTGTTCTTGTTCACCATGGCAATACTCTAAATTCTGTTTGCTGATATCAGGCACCGACTAGACCGGAATTTCACACTGGGTGGCATGGGCTGTATATCCCTTCCTGTGCCCTACGCAGTAGCTCCGGGTGTTTCTTGTAGACTGGCACCCTGCACCCGCCGCCTGGAAAGTGCGCTCGGAGCGGCGTTCCCGAACCGAGACACGATGCAGTGAGAGCCCGGGCGCTTCTCCGGGCAATCCAGCAGCTGGAGAGGACGAGCAGTGACAAAAGCTGCCCTTACGGGTGTTTGCTTCCCAAGGGAATGCACTCAAGGGCTCTGGGAAGCGTGCTGGCGTTATTAAAAGGATGTGCGTGGGGGAGTGCTTGTCAGCCCGAAGTGAAATTGATAAAAAGATGGTTTATGCAACAGGCTGTATTTAAATCTAAGGGACAGTTTAAGCTGCTATGTGGGTAATAGCACATCTTGGATTCAGAAGCCATATCTTAAGTATAGAATTAGACAAATGGAGTGTACTGATGACCTTGTTTTCAGGGAAGGCTCCATCGTGGGTATTGTAGGAAGCAATGGGAGTGGATATGCAGCAGAGTGACTGTAACCCTTCAGTGGCTTTCACCTGAATCAGGACAAGGTAACTGTGTCCATCGAGGAGCTGAGTAGAACCAGACTGGGGAGGAGAGGAGCAAATGACCAGCCACAGGTTTTTAAAGGTCTGTTAGTGGAAAGACATCTGTGCTAGGCCTGGGTCCAAAATACTCTCCTGGCTAATTGCATTTTGCCTGTGCAAGATGAGCCTCTGTTTCAAATGACTATCACATTCATTATCGCTCCCTTTCTGAGCTGTCATCTCACGTTACTGTTCCCTGCTGCACTCCGCCCCAGAGCTGCCTCCTTTTCTGGGTTCCCTTGATGCAGTTTGGCATCTCTCTGGGCTAAAAGTGCTATTGCTGCCACCCTCCTCTATCAATATCCCTTTCCTGGAGGGCCCTTCTGCCTTGACGCTCAATATCATCAGCTCAGTAATTAGCATCACATTATAATCGAATTGTCAAAACGAGCTTACATCAGGGCTGAGCAACCCAGCAGGGTTACTGCTGTCTCCCTTGGTCTTTGGTCATCTTTCTATTACATTGCTCTCTCGTTTATTAGGCAGGATCACACCTAGGGATTAGCTTGGGAGCCTTCTGGAGCAGGTGCTAAGTCTCCAAATACCTTCTGCAGGATGCCCTGAGCCTGGCTGTGTTAGCTGGATGTTAAAAAGGACCCAAACAAGCCCTTCTCCAACTGCCCTATTCAGGAGTTGCCCCCCATTTTCCTCCCCCTATTCCTGCTCACCCTGCACTGTGCTTCTGGCCCATGCCCTGACCCCAACACCTCCCATGGGAATGGGAATCTCCAAAGGAGCAGAGGGAAGAGCCTGGAGCCTGGTGGCACAGCCGCTTCCCGCGGTCGGGTGTGAAACAAGTTCGCTGCTGCCTCTTGTCCTCTTGGCCACGGTTTTAGGGTTTCCCTTTTGGCAGCAGCAGCATCGGGTGTTTGCAGATGGAAAGCTGCACAGCAGGAAGAAGGCTGGAGCAGGAAGAAACGCCGCGCTGGGTTCGCCCGGCCCCGCTGAACGTGCTCTGCTCTTGTCTGCTGCTTCCTGCAAGATGAATGCAGAGAGCACGCGGAAATAAACACGTTTTCCGTCCGCCTGGGATCCCAAATAACTTCTGTTGATGCTCCTGCTCACAGCCAAGCCACAAGCTCTCGGAGCACCACTGGGACCCGTTTACAGTAGCGTTTCCAAAGGAAGGAGGTGCTTCCTACACAGCAGTTTGCAGGGCTGAGAGAGGGGACGGAGTGATGTGTTGTTGTCTTGTTTGCAGGTGCTTTGAGCTCTCGTTCCCGTTTTGCAATGACGCTTTCGTTCCTCTCTGTCTTCAATGGGAGGCTCCGAAATTCCCTGGGGAGGGTAAATTGCTCGGCTGAAGCTGCCCGCCGGTAGCACAACCGCTGTGCACGGAGCAGGAGGATCTGCGTGAGGAGCCAGAGAGCAAAGGCGGCTCGGGCTGGGCTGAGGGCTGCCTAGGCAAGAGGATCCCATCGTCCGCAGGGCTGCAGCTCACGCTGGCTCCTTTTCCAGCCGAGCTGGGCTTCCCTGGAAGGTTTGGACTGAGTTTTTGACTGATTTGTGTAGAGATAGAGGGCGGTTCTGTAAAAAGCGTCTGGGAAGGTAAAAATGCCCAAGGGTTAGAGCAGAAGATGCAATTCAGGTGACACTTTCTCAGCGTCCCTGGCAGGCCAGGACAAGTCCCTTGGTTTTACTGCTACCCGAGTGGGTGTTGGATGCCCCAGGGAGACTGCGAGGACGGGAGGCAGACAGGGACACAGTCATTCCTGATGTGGCGGAAAACGGCTGGAGAGGCACCTCCCTGAGGAGCTGCCCTTATGCTGGATATCAGCAGCGGGACAAACCCATTAAAGCCAGCCCCAGTGCTTGGATTCTGGACTGCTTGTGGCAGCAGAAACGGGCTGTAGAGCCTCTTTCCCTCACTGTTGGATGCGGGCTGCTTAAAGAGAGGAGGCCTCTTGGAGCGGGCTAGTGCTGAGCTGTCGGAGCCCGTGGCACGCGTGGCCCGGCTCTGCATCCCTCCCTTTACACACAGACCGGCAATTAGGGAGTTGATGCAAGCAGTATTGCTGCAAAGAGTGTGCAGACAGGGGTTAATGTGCTGGGTTAGCAGCGCTTTATCTGGTCCTGGTTGCACACTGATGAGGTACTTTGCTGCTCTGTGAATGCTGCATCTTCCCACCGGCTGCCCGGTGCCTACGAGCTTCTTGGCTGCTCTATTTCTTTCCTCATTAAAATTAAAACACCCAGACCTGTGTGTTCCAAAACCCTTCCTGTTCTCGCATTCATCGAGCTACCTACCTCTGCCCTTCCTTTCCCTGGGCAAGGGTTTGCTCAGGAGCAGAGGGCTTTGCTTTGCTGTTGCTTTGCCTTGCTGTTGGCTGGGGGAAGTGAGCTGCTAAATGTCTGGAGGACAGAAGCGTGCTGAGAATGATCAATATTTTATGATCTCTTCCCAACCAGGCAGGCAGGTCGGGCGGTCTCGACAGCCTCGATGGAGCCACGTTAGCTCCCAGCAAGTGGAAGTGCCGCCTTCGGAAGCCACGAAACGCCACGTGCCCTCGGAGGGAGGGAGATCAAGCACTCGTGTCACCCGCTGCAGAGCACCGGGCTCCTCTGGGACCGCCGAGGACGTTTCTCTTGAACATGGTGAGACTTGTTGGGATTTTTTTGCAACACCAGCAAAAGGTTCCTGGCTAATAATAACCTTTGGAGAAAGGAGCTCTCTTGGGCTAGATAAAAGGCCTGCAGGGCTTCAGCCTGCAGAAGTGGCTTCTACCACTTCCCTGGGGAAATCAGCTGGGAAATCTCCCGGCCTGGCTGCACCATTTGGGGGGTTACTCCATAACGTAGGGATCAGGCAAAGGACCCGTTTGTTGCTGCCACCTCAGGCTGGTGGATGGAGAGGAGGAGAGAGCCAAGGCTCTGCTCCCACGTCCCTCCTCCTCCCCTCTCTGGGGGCTCCCTTAGCCAGAGGCCCTGCTGAAGAGCTGGGCACCCCTCACAGCTACCAGCACCCTGCTGCATTCAGTTCTTCCTTTACACTGCATCCCAATTTGCATCTGATTAATTAGCAACCTCTTATTGCTGTGGAACTGCCACCTCCCTGCCTCGCCTTGGCCCTTCCTTCTTTCCCTTTCCAGGTAACCTTCCTTCGTTCTCTTATTTTTATGCTCTGATACGGTGGAAAAGATAGAAAGGGGAGAGGGTGCCGAAAGGGGGATCTGGAGCTTGTGGCAAAAGAAATGGAGTTTTATAAATACATAGCTGGCTTTTGTGTACAGTACAGCAGAAATAATCTGCTTTGGTGACGGGGAGCTGTGCAGCCCACGCAGTCGGATGGACGGAGCTTGCAGGGAAGAAAGGCAGGGGGAGGAACGTGGCGTGCGGGGCGGTGGCGAGCAGGGCTGGGGCTGGCCCGGGGCGCCCGCTGCTCCCTCCCCGCTCTGCCTCCGAGTCGGGCGGCCTCGGCACAGTGCGAGGAGCCGGCGTTTGGAACCGGCCGCGCTCAAATTAAAGCCGCAAATCAAACCCCTCGCGTGCTGTTGGGGTGGTCACACGCTTGTCAGATGATATTATTGTTATCTCTCCTAGAAACAGCGCCACAAATAGCAGCAGGGCTTTACACTGCCTCGAACGGCTTAGCGTGGGGCAGATCCTCCATCCTGCGGCAGAGCCGGGCAGGGGCTGCCAGGGCCCAGGTGTCCGGTCCCATCCAAGGGGCCGACCCGGTGTGCAGGGAGTCGTGTCCCAGGATGGGAGCGCTCGGGAGAACTCCCAGCAGCCAAGGCCCGTTCCCGGGAGCCCTCCCTTTTGCCAAAGATGCTCTTGAAAAACGTGATAATCCCTGCCCGGGGGACATCGTTATTCGATCGATGCTCAGAGAGAATTATCTTTCTTCTTTAAAGTTATTAAGATGAAATTATCAATACCCGTGTTCTGGTTAGTCGTACCTTTTAGCAGAGTTCAGAGTAAATAGATTTTGAAAGAAATAGAATTGATTTGGTATAAACACGAGCAGGAGAGCATCAGGCTGGGACGTGGGTCAGCGCTGGCCAGGGCATCCGCGAGGGTGACGCAGGCGGCGGCTCTGCCCTATGCCTGGGAGAGCAGCAGCCCCACGAGGAGGAGGAGGAGGAGGAGGTGGTGGTGGTGGTTGGGCTTGGGGCAAGCTGATTTATCAGGTGCAGCTGGCGTGAAGTCATCTGAATTGCAGGGTGCAGCCACGTTAGCAAACACCAGCAGGGAAGACTGGGTTGGTCACGCTGAGCTACTGAGCAGTACAAGCCAGGGGACTTGTCTGGATTAATTCCCCCTTTCAATTTATCCTGAATCCAATTCCTTAGGCTTCACCTTCCACTCACTGGATACGATCCCTTTGTCTCCTAGGCTGAAGAGCATCTTCTGATGGACACTCTGGTCCCCTCCATGCTGCGCTCCAGGTCCAGACGGGTTAAATTTGCTGCCGATGGAGTCTGCAGCACCTGGTTCAATTGCCAAGTCTGCCTTGGGGTGAGAGAAGGGACCTCAAAGCGCTTCACAATCACCAAACACCTTGGTTTTGCAACACCGAAAAGGAGGAGAAGCCAGCAAAGGCCAAGGTTATTTTCCAGCAGAGGATTCACAGAGGACCCGGCTTCTCCAAAGGGTCAGTGGCTGCTGCTCCCTCTGCGGGCTCAGCCGAGCTCCCTGCCCGCGGGACCAGATTCCAGTATTGCTATTAAAAGCTCAAAATCCCGGAGTCAGCTCCTCCCCTGAGCCTCAGATTAAAACAAACAAACAACAAAAAAACAGGGCAGGATTCTGGGCTTGCCGTCTGGATTTTAACCTCTGCTCAGGGCATTTGCAACCACAACTATCTGGAAACCTCATTCTTTAGCGGAGATGAAGACTTGGAATTTGATAGCGTAACCCTAGGGGCCCTGTGTAAAACGCCAAGGGTTGCAAGAACTGCTCGCTGCAAAAGTCACTGAGCAAATCCCAGCCAAACCCAGAATCAAGTGGAACCCCTCCACTCCACTCCTCTAGAAGCCTTCATTGCAAAATGTTTGTTTCTTCTTATTCTTAACTTTTCGGCATCTTTCAGACCGTTGCGACCCTGCCTGCCCTTTCTTCCTGGGAAGGATGAAGGATATTTTGCCAGGGTAATAATTCCAGCTAAAGTCTAGGCCGGCATGCCTGGGAAGACCTCCCCGAAGGCCGCGTGCGGAGCATGCAGGTCTGATGGAAACGTCCTGGCTGCAGGGAATGATCCCGTCACACAAGGAAAACAACAAGCCGGGCAGGAGGGTAAGGAGATTATAAGGATTAAACCAGATGAAGAGAGATGTTTACAATTATTATTAGCTTCACAATCTTCACAGCTCGAGCAGCGAGGCACTGCCCATCTGTTGTTTTACATCCACGCTGCCTCAGTTTTGCTCCTTGCTGCACATAAAATTGGATGTTCTGGTACAGCCCGAACTTAAAGCGCCCCCAGCACATGCAAAATCTGATGCTCAGGTGTTGGAGCTGGCTCCCAGGAAGCAGCTGGAGAGGAAAGGACCTGGAAAAACCCTTGGAGAGAGGGAAATGGCATCTCCAGGGTAGTAACATAACCCCCAAGAGGACAGACAGGATTGCTGGGTGAATCAGAAGGCAGTGCAGGCCATTCTTAAGGAAAAGCTTAAAAATGGTTATAAGTGAGAACACGCTGGGTTGGGCTGGGTGCTCATACTGCATGAGGCCATCGTGGCTTTTACACAGTTCCAATGGACTCTTTTGGCCTTGGCAGGATAAATCCCATATCTGGATGGGCCCTAACCCGGCGGGGAGAGGGAGAGCTGCCACGCTGGGAAGAGGATGGGAGACGAGGGGAAGGGAAAGTCTTCCCGGAATGTGCCCTGGGAGGTGGCAGGAGGATGAAATCTCTTTAAAAAGCAGATGTGTGAGCGTGACGGGATGCATTTCACCAGCTCCTGCCTAAGGAATCTTCTCCTGAGCCGCAGGGCTGCTTCCTGGAGGGAATCTGCTTTGAAGAGGGAAGGGGCCGGGCGCGGCGTGGTTTTTCCGGGTCTCCTACACGTGTCTGAGCCTGTCCACAGGCAGTGACTGAGACGCGGCCTCGTCACCGCTCCCCAGCTCATTCTATTCAATCCCTTCCCAACACAGGAGGAAATGACTCGTGGTGTTGTGACACCCCCCCGCCAGGCTCCGCTTCGAGCCCGGCGCCCGCCCCGCGGTTCCCGGGCCCGGTGCCTTGCAGGGCGCCCAGGTCCGTGGCCAGGGTGCCAACCCCGCAGCGCTGCTCAGTGACGGGAGGCACAGCCCGAACAAGGTCACGCGGGGAGCGGAGCCCCGGAGTGTCACCTGGGTCCCGCTGGGGGCTCAAACCACTTGGTTTCAGCTGGGGGGTTAATGTGCAGAGGAGGGTCCGTTTTGATGTTTTATTCAAGCAGGGCAGTTCAAAGAATTGTCTCAAAAAGGGTTTTTTTTTTTTTTGCTTTGATAGTGAGTAATTTTAAAGGGCTAAAAAGCTTAAATAGCCTAAAGGGAGGGGAAGAAAAAGCATTCTGAAATAACTGGGGGGTTTTGCATGTTTGTTTTGGTTTTTTCCTTTCAGAAGTTACTGAAAACCTGTGCAAACCTGAATTGAGTTTGGGAAAAGGACTGGTGTTTCCGCTCGGTCTGAACTGTTATCAGCGTGCTGGTGTTTGCAGGCTCGACAGGCAGCAGCAAAACAAGCAGGTCAAGTGCCTTGAGCAAGACCACCTTGCAGGTAAGGGCCGGGGACGGACATAGCTCGTGTGTCTCCTATCCTGTGTCTCCACCTGACCATTCTCGACTCTAATTAAGCAATTACAAAGGCTGTTTCCCTGGCAAGGTGATAATCAGCTTCCCTGCTGATTGCGGCGAGCTTTCCTCGCCTCCCGGGACGGAGGCTCACGGAACAGAGACGCGTTCAGCCGCTGTAAATCAGCCCGGCTTCGCATTCCCGTCCCGCGAGCCGCTGGTTCTCGCTGGCCTCGCGGAGGGCCCTGACAGATGCAGATCCAAACTGGACCCACGGAGGGCTGGGAGGTGCCCCCGGGCTGTGCCCTGCCCTGCAAACGGGCAGGGAGGCGGCAGCAGAGCAGCGTTTGCAGCGGGGATGCGGCGGTGCCGTTGGCAGCAGCGGTCCCCGTCGGAGGGACGGGCGGGTGGGTGAGCCCAAGCGCCAAGGTTTAATCCACCACTTGCCCCTCTCAGCCCGAGTCACGTTCTGCTGTCTTTGATCCAGCAAAGAAAGTCTCGTGGGCTGAACACAAATGACCCAGAGCTCAGAGGCCCCCCTGCAGCCTGTGCTCTCCCTTTGGCAGAGGGAGAGACCGAATCGAACCCTATTCCCGGCAAGCAGAAGCCACAAATGCATCGAGGAAGGAGGAGGAAAAGCATTCTGAGGATGAGAAGAGTGCGGCTTGGTTTAGATTTGACAGTGGGAACAAACTAATCTTGACAGTGAGGCCTGAATTCCAGGAAAAGGCCAGTGCTCTTTGTGCAGCCTCCCGTCCGCCCCCATCCTCTGCCAAGTGCCCGGGCTCTTCCTGGGTATTCAGGCCCTCAAAGAGCAGTCGAGGAGAGTAAATTGTCAGCACCTGGATGCGAGATACCGGGAACTTCATGTCAGCTTTTACTGCTTGAGTTAGTCTGGAGTCTTCATTTGAGCAGCTGAAGTTTCACACTCTGGTTGTGGAGACTTGCAGAGAGTTAATAGGGAGCCTGGTGGGGGGCGGTTAGGAAAGATCACATCTTCCAACAGGCAGCGCGTTCTGATATTGCAAAATACGTCTGGTTTTCTCGTATCAGGTTAAAAATTCACAGTGTGCCCTTCCCCCGAGCCCAGCATTAATGCTCGAAAGGACCAGGTTCAGAAACAGGCAGGCTCCCAAAACCACGGAGCTGAGGTCGGCCACGGCAGTTAAATGCAATGTGCACATGACCCGGCGATGCTGTTGCAATGAAAACCCCAGCTCCTCTCCCAGATGTTCTTGCACAAGAGCCCGTTCCGATGGGGGATGGCTTGGAAACTCTCCCGCCAGGAGCTCTATCGAAATCCACGTGCTCCTGCAAAACGGTTCCGTTGTCCCGAAATGGCGTTTCCCCTCTAGAAAACTCCTCAGTTTGAATATTTCTTTGTCTCTGCTGATGCCTCCTGGGTTCATGCCCTGCTTCCAACCCTGTCCTCTTTTGTGACCAGCATGTGACAAGGCTTAAATAAGTAATGATTTGTAAAGTGCTTTGATATCCTCTGATAAAAGATGCCCCAGAACTCGGTGCGTTACAGTAATGTGATTGCTCTCCCTGGTTCTTTGGGAGGCATTAAATGTGTGGGCGCTCTGCTTATTTCCTCTAACAGTTGATATTTTATGCCTGATGTATTTTTATCTTTGATGCATTATATAACTAAGCTATCCTGGTGTCGATCCCAGAGCTCTAGCACTGTCACTAAAATTAATCCAGTTTACCACCAGCCTAAGACCAAAACCGTAGTGCTTGCGCTATAAAGAATGATTCATGTAAATAAGTGACTAATTTCCTCAAAGAGGGCCTGGTCCCACTGTCTCTACCCCAGGAAACTCTAATTAAAAGCAGTATCTGTTGACTGTCCCTCTGGGCTGTGTCCTCAGCATCTTGTACCCAGCAGTTCTCTCTGGCTAAAAGCTTTGAACCCGGCGAAGCCACTGGAGGAGTAGCACAAGGGATAACTTTCCCTCTCCGCCCGCGTTAAAGCGGGGCAATCTTTTCGGTGAATAATAAATTCACCATGAAATAAGACATATCCCATGGAACGAAACTATTCATGAATTAGATTTGCGTTTGCCAAATCAGGCTGGTCAAACAGACCACAGAAAACGAGAAGCTTTAGGAGCTGGCTGCTCAGGGCTCTTGCAGGTGGAATTGGGTTCACTCTGGTGCTCCAGCCCTTTGCAGGGAGATCTCAGTGAGCCCAGGGCTTTTCCTTGGAATCGGGCCCCTCTCCAGAGGGGATCCATCTCCCCTGGGGTCTGTTCACCCTCTGGAGATGCTCCTGGCTCCCGTAGCTTCAGAGTTGCCACGTCTGCATTTCTTCTTGCAATTTCAACTGCGTTTCTGCCTGCCGCGGTTGTGAGTCCATAGGGAGACAAACCACGAACACACGCGCTTAGAACAAGCAGTAGAGCGATTTCCCTGGACAGGAGCAGCACTGACGTGGATTTTCCCATCCCTCACCCTTGCATTTCTCAATTCCCCAGCTCGACGTCCTCCTTGATGAGGGAAGCCTTTATTTCCCCTTGGAAGAAGAGGGATGCGTTTGAGGGACGGCGTGTAGACGGTGACTACTGCCTCCACCACGAGCACAACAGAAGGGAGGTTGCTCCTTTAATGAGCTCCTGCCTCGTTTGCAGGTTAGTTTGCTGCCAGGGCAAAGCAGGAAGCTCTGTCTGTCTCAAATTTTAGCTGAATTATCCACTTGTGGTGGCCTTGGCCACAGACAGCAGCGAAGGTGTGGGCTGCCCTGTGCAAAGTTGTGCAGGGCTTGCACAGAATTGTGCAGAAGTGAGATCTTCCTGGTGCTCAAGCATGTACAGAACTGGGCTAATTAATATAAAAAATCTGGGAAGAGACAATAAGTCTTATGCTGTAAGGTTGAAGCCAGCCCCTAATTACTAGGGATTAGGAGATTTCCTGAGCCACCGTCTCCAGCGCCCGGCTGGACGCAGGACCCATGAACACGGTCCCTGTGCCTTGGTACTGCCGGCAGTGCCCGACTTTCCATGCAACCTTCCCCAAAGCCGCTCGGATGCAGCCGCTCGGGCACCTTCATGAGGCTGACAGGCCTTGATTGCAATTAAGTTGCTGTTGCTTATTGCCCTGGGCTGTCTCTCCATCAGCATTGGCAGCTGAGTGGGATCAGCTGTCTGCCTGATTATATCTGTGATCCAGGCAACAGGAGCCAGGCTACGAAGAAGGGAGAATAGCTTGAGAACGTGATACAAAAGAGGTAGCAAAAGAATCGAGTTATAAAGTTTAGGGAAAGCATGGGAGGATCTCGCTCGTGCTGGGGTGGCACTCAGTGCATTCAGTCGCCATCCCAGTAGCACGAGCCGGCTGGGATGTGGCTCCAGCCTAAGAGCAGCTTCTTGGGGATTCGGCTGTTATCGGGACAAACGTGTTTCATGACAACTTTTATTTTAAATCTGCAGCCTGATGCCGCTTTCTGGAGCAACTAGGGCTGATCCTGGGCACCTTGGGGTCGAGAGGATGCAGGAGATGCTTGAGATGGTCCCGGGTGAAAGTGCAACTGCTGCAGCTGAAGGAAGGGACCGATGACACAGTGACCGAGCGAGGAAACGCAACCCGCACCGGGTGCTGGAGTCAGATGATGTTTGGCGTTGCAATATTTATACTATTTAGTGTGTGAAAAGTACTATTTAAGAGCCAGCTCCTTAGGTGTAATCCCCCTGGCAGGGCCCTAAGCTGGGGATGGAAACTGTGTAGAAACACAAATGCACCTCGGTGCCGACCAGCTCCGTGCACGGGGTTGGCAGGAACCGGTCCCTGGAGACGGGATACATCCCCCTTGGAGCTGCTTCCTTAAGCAGGGGAGCCCACAGCAGTATGGCCAACAAACACCAATGAGAGCAAATTTGTAGCTGCTGCTGTTGTTTGCTCCGTAATGAAATGTCAAAGGAAGGGAAAACAGCAGCAAATGTCGGCAATTGGTCTTTTCCCACGCGCTCCGTTAGGCGCCGGCCTCGCCGTGAGCACCCGTTTGTTACCCACAAACCTCAGAAGGGCTGGACAGAGTGGAAGGAGCTCAGGTTCCCATTAGCAATCGCGTCTTAAGCAGCCTTGGACGTGCTGATTTGCTGCAAACGTTAAGATGATGGCAGGAATGAATAAAACCTTGGGATCGGGCACTGTCCCCGACCGGGTGAAACGGGAACGGGTTCGTTGGCTGCATTAGCGAGGGTGGGGAGCAAATGAACCTCCACCCGTGCGGTAGCGTGTAATTATGGTTGATGAACTTAACTCTAGGGTAGCGCGTGTGTCTCGTAGGGCAGTTCCAAAGAAATTTGGGATAGTTCATTCGGCCGTGGCCTCTCCAGCCTGGAAAAAGCCTTGTCACTGCAGAAGAATGCAGTCGTTTCCCTGGTGAAAAGCTGCATTTATGTCACTGAAATTCATGGGCACACACACTGCGGCTGACAAAGGCAACAGAGCCTTGAAGGGGTGACACTGGTGACAACTCCTGTGCGTCCTGTGGACGGAAGGGCAGAAATTGGGAGTATTGGCAAAGAGCAGCCCCGTTGCTGCAATGCTGTAGACACAAACTGGTGTATTCTGGTGATGCTGCAGAACTGAAAATAGCCTTGAAGAAGCACGTGCCGCAGGAGCTGGTGGCTCATCGGGAGCAAGGACAGTTGAGGAGGAGATGGATGGTGGTGACGGGCACGGCAGCGGCCGGGGAGGTCACCGCGCCGCGCGTGCAGCTCGTGAGCAAGCCAGAAGTGTCCCAGGAAACTCCGCTGCGCTATCCTCGGTGCCGGAACGTGGATAAATAGATCTGGCTTCGCTCCCCTGGCCCGCAGGAGCCGTCTGCGCTCGCCCGGGCCGCTCGGCACCGGTGGATACGTCAGCTGGGGCTGCGGCTTTGACACGCCGGTGGCTCTGCCTTCCTGGGCGGAGATGACACCAGTAATTTCTCAGCGTTACGGGGATGTTTTAAACTCCAATTACGACTTTGAGGGAGGCTGGCTGAGATGGCAGCGCCGCGCTAGAGACCTTGGTTTGATTACGGCTCCGTCGCAGGCTGCTGTCACGGTCCCCGGCTCTGCAGCCCCTGTGACGCTTGGAGAAACGTGTCCGGCTGCTCCCCCGCAGCAGTCAGCAAAGCGAGGGGAAAAGCGGCTCCCCTTGGGATTCGCTGGCGGAATACCGGCCTGCGGAATCACCGCGGAGGAAACGGTGGGAAGGAGGCAGCTCGCGAGTGCCCAGCTGCTGCCCAAGCTAGGAGGAACGTGGCTGTAGATTTAGTCGATGCTGATGCAAAACGCAGGGAAAATAAGTCACTGGCGTGTCAAGTAGCTGCCGAGCGGCTTTCTGGGGCCGTTTCATCAAAGAATTAATTGCGAAGGTGTCTGCCTTAGCTCACGGGGTATCGGCAGGCGGGGAGCCCTCCGGTGAGCCGCAGGCTGCTGGGGGGAGCTGGGCTTCATCGGTGATTTAGGGAAACATTGGAGCGTGCGCTTGAAACCCCGGGCTTCACTTAGGTCTCAGCGTACGCTTAAAAGTAAGCACAGCCGCTTAAGCAAATTGCACGGGGATGGAGCTGTGCGTGTGCCCAAACGTTGCTCCCGCCACGAGGGGCTTTGTGCAGGCTGCTCTTTAGCAGCTTCCCCGGGAGCTCTGGCCCAGAGTTTCTCCAACCTTCGCGCTGTCCGGGCCGCCCGCTCGTGTCCTTACGCGGAGGGGAAGGTGGCTGCTGGGCTGGGCCCTCCGGCTTCTTGACTCCCGCCGGATCTCAGTGCTCGAAGTTGCAGCCGCCAGGGAGAAATATTAGAGTTTAACTAAAAAGGAATTTTCAATTACAAAAGTTTCGGTGAATAATAGGCTTTGCAGGGCGTTATTCTACAAATCCCAAATAGGGGGGTTAACCTCCTTGTTATTATCCCTTTAATTTCCATTTAAAAAAAAAAAAAAAAAAAAAAGAAGCCTTTGAGGCCTTGATCTGCCCCGCACTGGTGTCCGAGCGGCATGAAGAGCAGCCCGGGCGCGATGGTGACGCGCGGGGGCACCCGCGTGTGCCCCTTCATTAGGAGCCCGATTAAAACGGGGAGCAGCTGGCGGGGCCCAGAGCGCCGCGGGTTCGAGTCCCGGGCAGGGCGGCCGCGGGCTCGAGGCGGGCCGGGCCGGGACGTCACGGCCCCGGGCGGCCGCATTTACATAGTTATCGCCTCCCCCTTCCCACACGCGATCATCCCTCGCCGAGGGCGGCGCCGGGAAAAGTTTGCGGAGTTGGGGCCGCCCGGGCCGGGCCGCGCTGCGATGGACGCGCTCAAGTCGGCGGGGCGCGCGCTGCTGCGGAGCCCCAGCGCGGCCAAGGCGCCCTGGGCCGGCGGCCGCCACCACAGTGAGGCTCCTGACCCCCTTCCCGGCCCTTTTCTGCCCCGCTTCCACCCCTGCCTTCCTCCTCCATGCCGGCTCTGTCCGTCTCTTTTCCAAGCCCTTCCCCGGTTCCGTTTCTCCCCCTTGCAGCCACTTCTCACCCCCGGCTTTGCTCCCTGCGCCTCTGAAACATCCCCCTTGTTGCTGCTGCTTTTTTGTCCCCCGTTTTCTCCCACCACGTCCCCCTCCTTGTGCTTCCTTTCCCCCTCTTTTGCATCCCTGTCCCCCGTGCACCCCTGTGTCCTTCCCTGCTTTGTTCCTTCTTCCCCACTTTCTGCAGCCCTTTCTCCCCCCAGCTTTACTCCATGTTCCCAACCGACCTTTTCCCTGCTCGGTGGGCCCGGTGCTGGGGAGAGAGGGAGCGCCATGTCCCTGCCCTGCTGCCCTGGGGACGTTGGGGACTGAGGTGGCAGGGACAGACTGCAAAGGGGTCACGGGACAGCCCCCGGGTGCTTTGGAGAGAAGGAAGGGACTTGGCTTTGGCGGGCGCTTCCCGGCTCCGTCCTCACCCTGCCCCTGTGCGGCGCCCGCTCTGTCCCTCGTGCCCGCGGCCTCTGGTTTATTGGTATTTCCCTCGCTTCTCCGGGGGCCTCCGAGCGAGGCAGGTACCGGGAGCGAGAGGGATGGAGCCCAAAGCGCCCGGCAGGCGTTTTCTGGCCTCATTCCACTGCCTGCTCGGGCACGTGACAGCGCGTGTGCTCCCGCCCGGCGCGCTCCCGCTCCCGCGGCGGCCGGCCCGGCTGGCCCTGCTCGGCACCCCCGGTGCCCGGCACCGCCTGTGCCCGGCTCCCGGCCCCTCCGGCTCTCTGCAGCTTTGCTCCTGGTGCAAGCGGCTTCCTCGGTGCGCGGGGCGCAGGGCGGCGCTTTCCGTGCCCGATCCGTGCCCATCCGGCTTGGACGCTCCCGCGCGGCCTGTGCCGCGTTCCTGAGCCGCTTTGGGCAGCAACTGCAGTCGCAGTGCCGGCGGATCCCTGGTACCGTCCACCCCATCGCCAGTTCATGCCTCATCCCCTTTCCCGGCGGAGCCTCCCAGGCTCTGGGGCGCTCTGGGTGCTCCGAGGCGGGTGCTGGGGGACGTGACGAGCTCCGCACGCTCTGGCTGCTCCCGGGAAGCTCGTAGCCCCGTTGGGATGTCGCAGTGGGCAGACAGCACCCACGCAGTGAGACCTTGGTGCCCACGATCCAACTTCTTGATTTTGCTAATCTCCTGATGGGATTTACCCTGGATCCTTGTGCCTTTCTGTAAGGATTAGGAGGCCAGTGGCTGCAGGGCCTGAAATCCCGAGTTCTGGGGCTTCCCTGCCGGCTCCACCGCTCGCTGCCCGTGCGGGGACGAGTGCGTGGGGCGGGTGGCCCTGCGGGGCCGCTGACGGGTGCGCTGCCCCCGAGGCTGCCTGTGCCACGTGTCACGAGCGGCCTCGCACGCCTGCCCGGCCCCGGGGGCCTGAGCTGCGCTGAGGTGGGGGCTAAGTGCATTTGCTCGCGTTAAGAGCCGGGGGGTAAAGCGTGGTCGGTGCTGCGGGGCAGGATGTGCGGAGGAGGCTGCGCGAGCTCCTCCGCTCTGTTTGCACCGTTTGAGCCCGCGGGCTGCGATCTGAACAGCCCTGCGGTTTCCTGCCCCCTCGCCTTTGGCGGCGAGCTCGGGTTTTGTCACCCTCCCCTGGCTCCTGCGGCGCAGCAGAGATCCTGCTCGGCAACGGTCCCTGGGGACACCCGGGACCCTCAGGCAAAACCTGGCCTGGCCCCGAGCTCCCCTCGGGGAGCACCTGGGTTCCTGGGCTGAAACCAGCCGCGTTTCAGTCCCAGCCCTGCGTGCACCAGAGCTGTCGAAACCCAGACCTTGCGCTCGCTGATCGTCCCGCAACACTCGAGGTGCTGCAGGAGGACGTGGCCGGAGGTTCGGCACGTGTCTCACCAGTGCTCAGGTCGGCAGCGGGGCGGGAGCTGCCGAGCGTGGTCGGGAACGGCAGGATGCTGCGGGGCGGGAGGCCGGCGCAGCCCTCCCCGACACCGGGATGCTCCGAGGGGGCTCAACGTGCCGTTAAACCACAGGGCTCGCGGCAGAGCTCCCTTTTCCACCCGTGACCCACCCAGCAGATCCGCTCCAGGCTGGCAGGAACTTGCAGCCCGGCCGGCACGGGCGGACGCCCCTGCGGTGCTGCCGAGGGCTGTAACCCCAACCCCAGCCCCCTGCACGGGGCTGCACAACAGGACGGGGAAACGGGCATCAGGGCTCGGGTGCCCGGGGCAGGTACTGGCTTCCTTTGCGAACTGCCCTGTAGGCTCTTCTCGTGCACAGGACAGCGGGCTGTCACGGGAAGGAGGTTGCAGCCTGTCACCTCCTGCAGGTGGGCGTGTGGCAGAGCATCACCCGAGCTACCTGTGGAGATGCTTTCTGGGGCCTCAACGGGGGAATCCTGGCGTGTTTAAGAATCTAAGATCGTTTTTGTTGCCGCTTTAGAGCTCCCGGAGAACTGGACCGATACCCGCGAGACGCTGCTGGAGGGGATGCTCTTCAGGCTCAAGTACATGGGCATGACGCTGGTGGAGCAGCCCAAGGGAGAGGAGCTCTCTGCTGCCGCCGTCAAGAGGATCGTAGCCACGGTGAGCGTCCGTGCCGGGGCGCCCGGGGACCCCACAGGGCACAGCCTCGTCCTGCCCGGACAGGGCTGGCGGCAGGTTTGCAAGCTGCAGGTCTGCAGGAAGAGCTCTGTGCCTGCAGCCTTGTGGGGACGGGCGCGAGCGCTGGCCCTTTCAGAGGTGACAGGGCCCCTTTGTGCATCTGGCAGGACGGATAGACCCGCGGACAGCGGCGTTAAGAAACCGTCCCCGCCGGTGGCCAGGCTGCAGACAGGTGATATTACGTGTGTGAGCTCTGCTCCGCTTGATAAGCCGGGGTGGTCCTGGAAGCAGCATCTGAGCTGCTGAAATCGGCCTCCCCTTGGCTGTGTCTCCGCGTGCAGGACAGTGGCCGTGTTTTGTGCCAGCCCTGGGCTTGTGTCCTCGCTTGTGGTTCTGGCTTTTGCTTCTTCTCCCCAGAATTTGGGGAGTTAAGGGGGGAAGGAGCGAGGACGGTTTGCTTCAGTTCCCAGCCAGTATAGGCAGGAGCTCGGCTGGGGCAGGAGGGAGCGATGGGCAAGCCGTCCTGCGACGCAGAGCCTCCCTGGAGCCCTTGTTCGCCAGGCTCCCTGAGTAAAATTAATGCTTCTTTAAGCCCTTATAAAACGGAACGAGGCAGAGACCCAATTGTACAGTTAGCCGTCGTAAAACTCAATGGGGTGGTGAACTGCATTGGGTAATGAGGGCTCCTTTCCTGGCACGTGCTGAGCTAACGGGGAGGCGAGCGGCCTGTGTGAAACCGGAGCTGCTGCTGGAGCCCTGCACGTCTGCTCGGAGCAACCCGGGATGGAGCCTTTCAATGAACATGGCCTCGGAGGGCAGCGCTGACCAAGCGCGGTCCAGGAGAGCAGGACAGGGGCTCTCGGTCTACAGGAGCATTTCCAGCTTCTATTGGCTTTGTGCCAAAGGCTGAAAGATTAGAGGGCTCGTTCTAGAATTATCTGCCTAATGTAGGGGCTTCACCCACCCTCTTTGGCCCTGGGAGCTGGAGTTCCACGAAACCAGCCCTGCGGGACCGTCCTGCTCGCGACCCATCCCCCTGGGCAGGGGGATTCCCCCTGGTCTTAACGACAGAACTCTGCAGGGTTTCACCAAGCCCCGATGGCCTTGCATGGCCTGGCCTGCCCAGCCCCTTCCTCGGACCGATTGCCACGGTGAAATCCCCTTCGTGGAGACACTAGATGTGAATTACCCGTGTGCTGTATGGGATGGAGGGTGCACGTCTTTATCTTGCTCTTGCCAGCATAAATCAGTGCTACGGGGATGGTAAAGTTTTAACAAGTGCCTTATCACACCTGGTCGTAAATTCAGTCTAGTGCTAATGAGTGCTATTAATATGTCTATTAGATAGGATATATCTAGAGTAACTGATCTGCTCTGCTGCTTTGGATGCAACACTGTTAAAAGCCCATAACTTTCCTCCTCCCCCTTTTCCTTCCAAAGGCTAAAGCAAGTGGGAAGAAGCTGCAGAAAGTTACTCTGAAAGTGTCTCCCAGGGGGATTGTATTAAATGATAGCGGAACGAACGAGCTCATAGAAAACATCTCCATATACAGGTATGTTTTGGGATGTGCTGCGTAGCCTGCACCTTCCTGCCCTTGCTCAGGGTGGTGGGCTGATTTCTGCTGGGTTTGGAGCCCTTGCCTGGCACGTCGGTGGCCGTCGCTGATCTTCACTCAGGCCTGAGCCGACGGCTTTCCGGCTGTCGTGTCCCGAAGTAAAGCAGAGCTGGGGGAAGGAGCCTGGGCTGCCCTCCCGTCACGGCCCAGATGCAAGGGGAGAAGGGAGGGATGGCAATGGCCGATGCCGAGGAACCCGCCACCCCGCAGGAGGCAGCGGGGCCTCCAAACGGGTCGGCCTCTTGCTCTTCCAAGTGAATTCCCAGGGGCTGGAGGATGGGATGCTCCTCCGGGGGAGGCTGAGCTGCTCTGCATCCCGCTGTGCCTGTGGATCCGGGAGCTGCGTCCCAGCCTTCCCGACAGCTCCTCTTGGGCGCTCCCAGCCTCCATTTCCTTCCCTGGTTCGAGGAGGCACAAGGGAGCTTTGAGATTCATTTGTAGTCTCAGAACGGGTCCTTCTGTCTCCTTGCAAGCGATTTCCTCCAAGGGAAATCTTCCATCGTCTCTCTTCCGCAGGCAGAGCGGTGTTTAGATGTAGTCCCAGACTGACACGATGCAGTCGTTACTCACCTCCCCTGACCTCTTATTTCCTGCAAAACAGAAGATTTTCTCCTCTCTCCTACCTGTGTGCAATGCACCCGGTTCATGTTTGCTTGGCCCCGACCTGGGGTGCTCCGGGCCCCTCGTGCTCCTCGCTCATCCCTTCGGGAAGGCCCCGGTGTCGCTCCCGCGCTCCCTCCTCCGTGCTGCTCGGCCCTGGGGCTGCAAGCCGGGACACGGGCGTTTGCTGGCAGCGCTGGGGCCGTGCTTGGTGTCCCCTGCGCGCAGAGCCCTGGCCAAGACGTTTCCTTCTCTCTTTTCAGGATATCCTACTGCACGGCAGACAAGATCCACGACAAAGTGTTTGCCTACATTGCCCAGAACCAGCTCAACGAGAACCTGGAGTGCCATGCCTTCCTCTGCACCAAGCGGAAGATGGTCAGTGCCCAGGAGGGGCTCGGGATGCGGCTCCAGGAGGAAGCGGAGAGGGGCTGGGCCCAGGCTGAGGAGCCCTGGGGCTGCCCTCTGTCCTCCCCCCGTCTTTGCTCCATTTTGCTCTGGGGAATCTCCCATTTTTTTGCAGTTTTTGCTGCATCTCTGCAGCTGTAGCCGTGTCCCCTTTGCAGGGAGCAGCATGTGGGGCGACACGCAGGGCCCCTGAGCTTGCAGCGCGCCGGGGCCCGGAGCGGGGACACGTGTGTGTGACCCAGTCCTGTGTGTCGCTTCGGAACCACGCGGGGGGCTCCGCGCTGGCTTGGTGCCTCTCGCGAGGGGAGGCTCCGAGCCGGTCAGCGCGGGCAGGGAAAGCCCATGGGGGTCCCGCTGGGGCTGGCACCGAGGTCCCTCCCTGTGACAACAAGTGGGAGGAAGAGATTTAAGGGAGGAGAAGGACAGGTCAGACAGTCTCCTACCATGGAAATCCCTGCGCGCAGGGACCCGCTTTGCCTGCTGGGTGGCCTAAGCAGAGAATGAGACCTCCAGGGTCTGTGTTCTTCCTTCCTGAGCAGGAAAAATGCCCATCCAAGAGGCTGCATCCCAGGGTGGTGGCTGCAGTCCAGGCCCGCATGGTGATTCCTGGTGCTGCTGTCGGGCAGCCCGCAGCTCCGTTAATATTCTGTCCTTCTCCCAGCCCTCATTTTTTACCCAGGGAGAGAATAATGGAAGCTACAAGTTGTCTCTCCTTTCTGCAGCGCGCCGCCGTCCTTGCGCTGCGCAGATAAGCCTCCCTCTGCAAATTAAAATTTAAATCTCTCCAGTGCTAAAAGAATTATCTCAGCGGCACATCAGCTCAGCGCGTCTCCCTCCAAACAAAGTTCTGCAAGGCCCTTTGTGGCAAAAACGAGGAGGTTTTTTTTTGCTTTGTCTGTCTCTGAAGTGCATGAATGTCATGCTGATAGAAGGTAAAGTGATGCTCTGCGTCCAGCCCATGGACTGTCCCTACCCGCAGGCAGGGGCCCTGCGTGTATGTATAGCTTCTACTCACTGGCATATAATTAGTCCATATTTTTAGTTCATGGGTAATTCTCAACGGTAGC
Organism: Eudromia elegans; assembly: GCA_003342815.1. NCBI lineage: Eukaryota > Metazoa > Chordata > Aves > Tinamiformes > Tinamidae > Eudromia > Eudromia elegans. The sequence goes on along the minus strand of PTEX01000061.1, from coordinate 2,232,166 downwards.
TGGGTCTATTAAACTTGATTCAGATGTGACAGCTTAAATTGTAAACAGCTGTGAGGAGTTTCATACTTAATTACCATATTTAAGTTTTTGCCATAAAGCGCTTGCACTTCCATCAAAGATGTAAATAGCTCCGACATTCAAATGAGCTCTCCTGCTTTGTGAGGCCTAATTGGCACCGATAGGTTTTCCGGGTCCTCTCCCCCGCTATGGAAGCGTGTTTGGCGCTTAGGAGAAGCGTTCTCTCGGCTGGCGCTCCCGCACGGTCCCCCCATCCTCTGAGTGATGCGGGGGGACGGAGCGGGGCCGCAGGCTCCGGGGTCTGGATTTGTTTGGCTTGCAGCTTTATAGGACAAACTGAAGCCTCAAGGCTTCTCCAGGGCATCAGCCTTGCAAGGGATCACTTGTTATCTCCTTGCACTTGAAACCGCTCCTAAGCGTGGCCTTCTTCTAGTGACTCTGGCCTTTGTATCACTGTTTATATTTCTTGAGCTACTCTGGGTATTTAAGTTTGGGGTTTTCTTTATGCTACTCAAGCTCTTGGCTTGGGAAGAGCTGGTGGGACTAAGGTGGAAGCGCCCCTGCCCCTGGCTGCACGTGTCTGCAGCGGGAGGCCGTTGCAGAGCAAAGCAAGACGTGGGTCCCGTCAGTATTCCCTTAGGCTTTCCAGCTGCACAGTGGGGCAGAGCAGAGGACTCCTTGGATCCAGGGTAACGTGGATCAGCAAAGCAAAACCTCCGAGTGATTTAAACCTACCTGTCTGTTGATGTGCCGCCTACCTGCTCTCGTTCCAGGCCCAAGCAGTCACCCTGACGGTAGCTCAGGCGTTCAAAATAGCGTTCGAGTTTTGGCAAGCATCCAAGGAGGGTGAGTTTTCTTCTCTCTGCTCTTCTCATGGAAGCCGAAGGGATGAACTGGGGTTTATCCAGCTTGCAATTGTCTTTTTCCTCCCTCTGCACTGCGTCGTCCTTCAAGTTTCCAGGCAGCTGTTAAGGGGTCCAACCTCTGGCATAATTCAAGGCATCTTCCAAATTTCTGTACACAGCCTCATAAATCCAGCTGGATTTTGGCTGCACTGTGTTCTCACAAGGGGGTCTGGGAGGCCCTAGTGCTGATTTGTGGTGTTGCAGACCTCTGCCCTTGTCAATATCTTTGCTTTTGTCATGCACAAGTTTATATTGCACACGCAGAGCTTGGCGTGCCTTTGGGCAGAACAGACCCCATGGCCTGTCCCAACCGTCCTTGCCACATCTGTGCTCCTTGCAGGACTCACCCCAACAAAAAGGGTTCAGAGAGGAGGCTTGGTGCCATTCTAGACTGCTCTAGGTCCAGATACAAGGCATCCTCCAAAGGTCCCTGCGGGAAAACGGGGAGGTCTTTCCTGTCTGGAGCTGCAAATTGGCCTTGCCAGGTTCATCCTTCCTGCAGACAGAGGAGGAATGGCCGGAGGATGAGGCATGTCGCAGTGAGGCTGTCTCATGCTTTCATGAGCTAAAGCCTGGAGGGAAGTGCTTGGCAGGCAGTGATGGATCTCCTCCTTCTGCAGAGAAAGAGAAGCGGGAAAGGTCCATGCTGGAAGGAGAAGGTGCAAGCAGCCCAAACTCGGACGCTCCTGCCTGTCCCAAAGCGCGTAAGTCACCAACGGGAGAGCTTTGCTTCTGGCTGAGTTCTAACCTGAGTTGATGAGGAACAGCCTGATGCCTGCAGAGCTTTTCCCTGCATTGGCAGAGTCTCCCGGGAAGGCTCTGAGGATCAGGGAAGAACAAACAATTTTGTAACCCCGAGAGGGTTCTGTGCCCGGAGAGGCTGTGGAGGCTCCTTCTCTGGAGATCTTCCAAACCCACCAGGATGCCACCCTGTGCCCCATGCTCCGGGGGTCCCTGCTGGAGCAGGGGGTTGGACTAGATGATCTCTAGAGGTGCCTTCCAACCTCAACCATTCTGCGAGTCTGTGACAGCAGAGACGTCTGTCTGTGCGGAGCTCCGGGGACAGGGTGGCTGCCTGCCAGGTGCTTCTATCTCACCGCAGCAGAGCCCTTAAATATCTCTCTAGCTTCAGCAGGAAGGGAAGTTTGGGTAGGAAAGGGCCTCTCAGAGCCCGCCGGTCGGCCTGGTGCCTGCTCAGCCTGCGGGTGCATCAGGAGCTGCCAGCAGTGCTGATGTGCTGGGAGCTGCACCAAGGACTTCAGTCCCGTGGGTATTTGCTGCTTTCTACCTGTCTAGTTCTGCAGGGACGCTCACCAGGTGGCTCGCAGCCACCTCCTGCTCTGGTCTGTCCCCTTCTGCCTGCGGCGAGTTGGCCGTAATGTCCTCGTGAGCTTGGTGTGGGCCCCACACCCTCGTATCCCTAGTTTGCTTTTGGGTTGATGTTGAGCCCAAGAGCTTCTGTTGGCTGAAAGAGGAGACGTGCAGGTACCACTCTGCCTGTGGCTCCTCTAAGGAAGGAGAGACAGGCAAAAACTAAACAAATACATGGTGAGAACCGTCCTAATTCAGTGCCTGGCCGTGGTCGTCTGCTGCCAGAGAGAAGTGGGACAAAAGGCTAATCGTTCTTCCATGCTGGCCACAGAGATAAGAGGATTTGGCACTGAGAAAAAGAGCATTAAACTGGGCTTCCTTCCAGGCTGGCAAGTCTCATTTCTTCACCTGAAGGCCCGGGACTGAAGGAATCTGTTGTAAGTGGTGGCAGGTTGGGATAAAAGCCCTGCTGAGGCCCAGGGCTGCTGCAGAGGTAGGAAATGTGCTCCAAGGTCTGCCTGGCCACACACCACTGCTCCCCACCTTGTGCTTACTGTTTTCCTGGGCTACAAAGCACCCGGGAATGCTCTGTGTCCGTTTACCCAGGGTGATCCTGGCTCATCATGAGCATCAGCAAGTAACCGGGAGCCTCCCTGCATGGCTGGGGGAGCATGAACTGGCTCATCCTCCCCTTCATCCCTGGCGAGGGGGTCTTGGGTGCCTCATTAGAGCATCTCCAATCATTTGGGCTGAAACCGCAGCCCCAGATGAGAGGAAGGTGGCACCTTCATGCTGAAATTTGGGGCCGTGCTGAAAGAATTTGATGCTATTCCTGGTTTTCCCCTCGAGGGGAAGCAATTGCTGCAAAAAGGATTGTTTTTGTGTTGTCTCTGTTTTTCCCCTTCCTGCCTAATTCGCTCTCTGCTCTGTTCACAGCAGTGGCCACAGGGAACTTGCTGGATTTGGAAGATTCTGCCAAATTGCCCTTGACGGTCAGCGCAAACCCCGCGCGTTTGGACAACAGCACGTTCGGGCCCAGCTCCTCCGTAAACAACAACGTGCTGTGGGTAGGTGCCTCCGGCTTCCTGCCTCCCCTCCAGGCTTTCCTCTTGGACAAAACCCTCCGGGAGCTCTCGGAGGGTTTCAGAGGTGCCCGAGGAAACGAGGTCTCCGTGTCCTGCTGGAAATGATCAATTAGTGCTCAGGTTCCTCGTGCCCTTTTCAGGCCCAGTAAATAAATGAAAGGGATTGCAAGCCGGTCTGAGAAATGCCACTGTCAGATAATTGAATGTTACTTATTCTCGAACAGCGTTTCTCAGTGGTTTGTCACTTAATTGAGAGACCACCTAACTGCTCTGTTCAGGGGGAGAATTCATTAGGCTGATGGCTTTTGTTTACTGCTCACTAAAACCAGGTTAAATTTATGTTCGTTGTTGCTCTTGTTTTCCCTCGCTCTTGTTTGTGGCTGTGTTGTGCTTGTGTGAGCACGGGTGGCTTCTCCAGAATGTCCCAAATCATCCCGCTTGGTTGTGTCATGGAGCATGAATAGAAAAGCACTGGCCCGGATCATGTGTTGGGGTGCATGCATACCAAAATCTTCTTTAGATAAAAACACTCCATCACCGACCGGACCAGGGCTGATCTTTGAATCCCACCTGGTTGGAGGGCTCTGTCCCTACCACATTCCCTCCCTGGAAACAAACCATCTCCTAAGTTTTGGAGAGCTGAATGATAAAAGCCTTTGCCTGGAGCCTGTTTCTTGAGTCTGCCAGGTCTGAGCCTGAGGCTTTTCAGGCTAAACCTGAAAATCAACTTTATGGCATATGAAATCCTAGAGGCTTATCAGCGATCTCGGATAGCTCCCCTCTTGCAGAGTTTTTGTACTTTACATATTAAACCAAGTCTCTAAATGCATCCCAAGATTTCAGGAGCCCTGCTGAAGTGTCAGATCCGTCCATAGCAAAGCCCTCGGAAAGCCCATCCTCCTGCATGGAAAGCCTTTCTCCTTGGTAACTCAAATGCTTTCCAAGGGAAAATATCAAAGAACAGATGAGAGCAAAAGGATCCAGGAGGTGCTTTCCATCAGCCCAGGCCCATCTTTTCCTAGTGCAGTTCCCGCTGTTGCCTCCCAGGCTCCTGAGCCCCCAGGGGATGCCCAGAGCATCTTGCTGGGTCCGGGTCCTTCATCCCAGCAAGACCCTGCGGCGTGCCCTGCTCGTGCGGTGGATGCTGGAGGAGCCCAGGGCAGTGTCTTGCCTCGCTCAGCCCTAGGTAGCTCCCTGCTGCTCGCTTCCAGCTCTGCCCAGAATGTGTCTCCGCTTAGAGAGCGAGCGGATGCTTTCAGTCGGAGCAGCATCTTCTGCCTTGCGCCCAGCAAAGAGCAGCCCGGGGCCGGCAGAGACGTGAGCTTTGGAGCGGGCTCTGCGTGAGCCTGGAACAAGGAGGCAGTTTTCAAGCCGGGGGTATTGGCTCCCTCCGAGGGACTGGGCAAAGCAAGAGCTTTCCCGAGGGCTCCGGCGGGTCTTTGTCCTTGTGCTGTTTCCAAAGCGGAGGTTAAATCTCCTCTGCCAGCACCATCCTTCAAGGTGTAAAGACCCAGCATGTAGCAAGAGCTCCCCATAAAAACGGGCTGTGGGTGCCAGGCTGCGCTGTTCCTGCTGTTCCCTGCCTTCCCGGCGTTCCCGGTAACGCGGATCAGCGGGATAAGAGGTTCCCCTCGCAGGAAGGTGGGTGCTTGGGGTAAGTTCCTGCAGCCTCTCTGCTGTGCAGCCCCGGGGGGCTCGTGGGCCCCATCCAGCCCATGCAGCTAGTGGGGCAGAGCTGGCCTGGTTTGGGAAGGGGCCCCGAGTCCCAGCGTGGTCCCCTCTCCTGGCCCGCGAGGTGAGCGGGACATCCCCAGCCTCAGATCCGGGGTCTGCTCCGAGGAGGATGGACCCCCCCACGCGTCTCTTACCCCATAGCTCGTGCAGAGCGCGAGATAAAACCTGCCCAAGGAGGCAGATTACCGGTACGGGTGTTGCTTTAGGCACCTGGAAGTCAGCACGTATATATATGTGTTTTAGTCTGTTGCGCTCAGTGCGGAACCAGATCTCTAAATACACTTTTGTACATTTGCTTAGCAACTACTTCTCTCTCTTTTTCTCTCTCTAACAAAGGAAATGGATGACGGTCTCGACGAAGCGTTTTCAAGGTAATTCTAACAGCTCTCCTCACGAGTTCGTGCCGTTGGGGACCAGCTTGGGAGACTTGACTAGGGACTGGTTTTTAATAACGCTTCTAATCTAATCAGCCACTGTGATCTGACCCAGGCAGCTGCCCCATCGGTGCCTCGGCTGCTAATTGAAAGATAGGCTGGGAGGCTGGCTGATAAGCCAAATATTTTGACAACATTTTAAGGATAGAGAGAGGTTGTGTGTGATGGGGAATTTCGTTCCCCGAGCAGCCTGTGTGTCCGCTCCTGCTCGAGCGCCAGGCTGGAGGCTGCCTCTTCCCACCCCCCGGGCCAGCAGCAGGGACAGGCCCTAAGGAAACGAGCCCTCGGGTCTTGTTTGGGTCTTGGGAATGATTTACAGCTTCCACTTCCACGGCAGCCCCGTCTCGGTCACGTTTGATACGGGGACTGCTTGAATTTACATCGTGGTGCCGTCTGTTTTCCTCGCCCAGCTTCATTCAGCTGACGTTGTGGTCTTTGGTTTGCATTGCTGGAGGCTGAACTGCTGCTTCACCCAGACTCAGTGTTTGGGCTGCACAGCTGCCAAGGAGGATGCATTTATAAGTGTTCCTCCTGCAATATCGTTGCTGGTCGTTCCTCTTATGTATTAAAAAGCGCATGTGCAGGTAGTTTAACGTTATGATAAACTAGCAGAAAAGCCATTACAGACTCGAGAGCTGCAAATGCTCTGATCCGGCCTCTCCCTTTATCAAATTGTGCCTTTTCAGTGGAAGATTTTGAAGCGGGGGATGCAGCTGGATTCTGTGTTGTCAATGCGTCGAGCACCAGGCTATAGCTGGGCGGGCCGATTCTTACTTTGTTTTCCTGTCTCCCCTCTTAGACTTGCTCAGTCCAGGACAAACCCTCACGTTCTGGACACAGGACTGACGTCTCAAGACATCCAGAGTGCAGAAACTCTCTCGCCTGTGGACTGGAACAAAATAGACTCAAAGACGGGCGAGAAGGATGATCTGGTCATGTTCTGAGCTCAGGTGCATCCGGCAGTTCGCAGCAGAATAACCACTAACAGTTGGACTGGGTTTGTGCTGTTCGGGGTGCTCTATGCAAGGAGCTCCTCTGAGGGGGGTCTCCACCACGTCAGATGCAGCACAGTTTAGACCAAAGCTTTAGAAACCTAATGCAGAGTTTATTTTTCACCTTGCTCTTACCTAAACCGTGAGATGCTCCTGGCCATATTTATTCGTAGCCATTACAGTTTACATATGTTATTGAAAGGCGTGGAGCGCATCTACAGTATTAGATGGCAACATACCAGCAGAAGAGCCTTCAGCAGTGCCTGTTCCTCTCTCAAAAAGACTATGCACCAGCAGAGTCGCTGTGTGCATTTGTAGACAAGGGTCTGCAGCTGCAAACTCGCCGCAAGCACAACCGTTAATAACCCGCTCTTGGTTGAGCATATGGCAACTGATGCTCTTTACCCAAAGACTCTATGTAAAGTTTTGCACTTTAAAACGTGAACTGAAAGCAATGGTCCGAAATGTCAAGGTAAGCAGTGTCTGTGTTTTCTCTCTTTGGAAGCTATTTACCCCAAAAAAAAACCTGACAATGCTGCAGGTCTGTTTAAAACTGACTCTCCCCCGCGCGGTTCCTGCTGCGGCTCGAGACGCTGAAGCTTCGGAGCCAAAACCCCGCGCAGTAACAACGTGGTTTCCTAAAGCACGTTGGAAGCTGCAGGTCGGGCGAGTCCCCCGGCACGACAGATCCGTGTTCTCAGCTCTGCTAAGGGGATTTGCCTGTGCAGCCCTTTCGACTGTCTCGGAACCGTCTGGTAGGTGCCCACCGGGTAGGCTCGAACGGTGTCAGATCAGGCAAGCCCAGGGGCTGTGTGTTCAATTAGCAAAACGTCCCTTTTTGGTGGTTTTCGGGCACTCTTCCTCCCGACAGCCCCGGGCCTGTGAGGCGTTGAAAACTGTCTTGCTCTCCTCCTGGAACTGAAAATAAGTAATGGAGATATAAAGCTCACGCTAATTAAAAGATTAAGTTTAATGATCCTAAATAGTCACACTGACAGTTTGCAGTGTTTGTGGCCTTATGTGAAGTATACTAATCTGTTTTATAGATTTGTAACTTGATTTTGAAACACTAATTCGTTCCCCAGATAGCTCTTTATAACTCTTTAAACTGTGTGCGAGAAAAAGAAACCTCTTTGTCAGCTGTAAGAATTTATTGGGAAACAGCTGAGTGACTCTAACTTAGATTTGGGGTTTTTTTCCCCTAAATGTTATTGTGGTAAGATGGTGAGGGCTTGTGAAGCTGACTCATCACGTCTCCTAATAAAACGTGTGTGCCGTTTACCCTGCAAAATTGGGTTTAAAGCAGTTTTACGTCTTTAAACTACGATGCCCAGGACTTATTTGATCTCGTGCGCGGCATCGGTCTCCCGCAGTTGAAGGAATTGCTCAAAGTCTGTCCAGGCTGCCTAGGCACATGCTAGAGACACGAACCTATTGCCTAAGCAGCAGCTAAAGGAGACGGGGGAGGCTGCGACGAGCACCTTGCTCGGAGCCCGTGGGAGTGGGGATCTTTCCAGGAAAGAACCTGTGCTGCGGGAGCGGCCCGCGAGGATTTACTGCTCTGTACATTGGTCGTTCTCCTTCTCTAGAGAAGCTAGGGAGATATCCTGCAATGCACAGTACTATATATGTGTGTACATAGTGGGGGTTTTTTAAGAAAACCTTGTGCTGTAAAGAATATCTGTATCGAGGAAAATAAAAGTCCTGCCATTTTTGGAATGTCTTTGTTGGGGCACTTAATTTTTGCCGTGACGTGTTCCATGTGTAGAAGCCTTTCGATTGTGTTTCTGACCCGTGTTCTCTGTCTCCCTGGATGTGCAGCCCGTGAGCAACTGGAAGCAACAGCCGGAGAGGGGGAGGAACGTGGCTGTCGGAAGCCTCTTTCCGGGGCCATCCATGTGGAAAAATGATGGCTGGAATTAGACACCACTCGGTGGTGCTGCCTCCAGTGCAGGGCCAGATGCAGTGACGTGGCGGTGCCGGAGGGACGTGCAGCAGCCGCCTGTTCACGTGGGCTGCCCGGCGCGCCGTTCATGGGGCCGGGGGACAATCTGCAGCCCTGCCAGTGAACCTGCCCCTGCCCGAGCCCAAGGAGGCGGGCGGAAGATGGAAGCGGGGAGCCGGCGGCTGGGTCTCCCCTGCAGGGAAACGTGGTGCTGCTAACGGGAGAGAAACAGAACCTCTTAATTGACGGAGGTTCTGAGTCACCGCGCAAAGCGCTTCTCCCTCGAGGGGAATTTAATTTGTACGGTGGCTTTTTAAATGAAAACAGCACCGAGAGCCTCGCACCTCTCTGTGTGTTCTGCCTCCCGCTCCGATTGCCGGCGTTGCTCCGCAGGGACGGCGCTCCCGCCGCTGCTGTCTAATCCCGCTGCCGGCGCTCGTCTGGGAAGCAGAGGTAGAAATTCCCGTGGGGATGCTGACAAATGGATTTACGGGGAGGGCTGCCGTGGCTCCCTCGGCGCGTGGGCGCCGGGCCGCAGGCGGAGGCAGAGCCGTGGGGCTCTGCGGAGGTGCCTCTCCTTCAGCAGCGTCGCGCTAACAAAAAGCAATTCGTAGAAGTTCATTTTTCTGCTTAAATCGCCTTTTCCTGTCTACAGCGGTGCCCCGCATTGAGCGGTGAGGCCCCACAGCCCACGCTGCCCTCCCGGCTGACGCGGGGGCCGAGGAGCAAAGGGATCGCTCGGGTTTGACGTGACCTTCCGTTAAGTGCCAGGTTAGAGACGTCGGGCGCCCGTTCCTGATCCCCGTGTGGTCCTGGGGAAGGGGGTCCCTGCGGTGAGACCTGGTTTGGAGGGGTGCCCGCGGGGACCCTCTTGCGCTGCCGCCGTCTCCTGTGGAGCGGTTCCAGCTGGGAAGCAGGACCGTGGGCTGCCGCCTTCCCGCAGGCTCCGTGGCACAGGCTGAACCTCCAGCGGGGCCGGAGGAGCTGTTGCTGGGGCTCCGCTCCTGGCTCTGAACGCGCGGGATCTAAACACCGAGACCCGTGTGTCCCCCAGCAGACGGGGCTGTTGAAAGCACGATAACCTTAATCACGTTCCCCGCTCGGCTCCCTGCTCCCCGCCGCCTTCCAGCCGGGCGCTGCGATCCCAGCGTGGTCCTGCTGCTCCCGGTCCCAGCCGCTCTCAGCACCGCACAGGCCCTCGGTCCCGCCTTGGGGAGCAGGAGCCCCCCTGTTCCCTTTGCCACCTCTCTCTGCACCATGGCCAGGGTCCCCTTGGGGACTAGGGGGAGCTGAGCACCGTGCGGCGCCGGCTGGGGGAGCCTGGGCCCGTCCTGCCCCTGTTCCCGTGGCCGACGTGGCTTTGGTGCCCCTCTTGCTCCCTCCGGCAGCCGCAGGAGCTGGGGCGCAGGGGAGCGCAGGGATGGGCTGTGCTGGGATGGGTGCACGTCTTGTCCAACTCGCTTAATACCCCCGCCTTGGCCCCCAAACTGCAATGCCAAACTCGCCCTCTGGCTGCCAAGTTACAGGGATTGTTTGCGGGTAGATCTTAATTTCATCGAGCTTTCCTGCATCCTGTTACGTGGATGCTCTTGAGTAACGGTGCTGCTGGGTGAGCGAGGCCAAACCGAGCTCGGGCGTGAGAACGTCGCTGACTCGGGGCTCTGCTTCCCCTTTGCAGCCTCCCTCCGTCCCGCGCGTGGCCGAGCCACGGCGTTGGACCGCGTCTGCCGAGCGGGAGCGGGAGCAGGAGCTCGTGGAGCCGGCGATGGATGAGCAGCAGCAGCAGCAGCGGTCCTGAGGTCCGGGCTTCCATTCCCTCCCTTCTCAACAGTTTGTAAATTCACGCCAGGTTTGAGCAGGAGCTGCAGGGCTGTCGTTGCACATTATTTATTTTTAAGTACAAATAGAGAGCAACATTTCATCTGAACACCCCAGTAGTTTATTATGGGTTTCTTTATAGCCAGCCCCAGGGTGCTGGGAGCTGTGGGCTGCTCTTCAAGGTTTTCCATGCTCTGAAACGAGCTGAGTGGGAAGAAATCACCTCCCGCATGGGGAACCGCGTGTGCAGGTTGGCTCAGGGGGGGATGCAGGAATCCGAAGGGAACAGGGAGGGTCTTGCTTGTGCCTGGACTTCCCTCTCGTGCTCTGATGCTGCATGGGGACCGTCTGCGATGGCAACTGCTGGAGCTTGTTGATGTTCTCCCCTTTTGGAGCCAAAGACGAAGCAGAAAATCCCTTGGCAAAGGCAGCGTGTGCTGGAAGCCTTTGGCCCTGCCGGGAGCCAGGCCAGGAGGGAGCCCAGCTCTCCAGGGCCAGCGCGCGGTGCTGAGGGCACCTTTTGCAGGCAGGTCTCTCCCGGGGCCGCTGAGCCCCAACCCGCGCGTGCAGGAGGGCAGAGGAGCGATGCAGCCCTGGCAAATGGCCTTGGCCGGGCGTTCCCCTCCGGAGGCGCCTCTGGAGCTGCCGGGCGATTTCGTCGGGAGCAGCCGCCAGCATCGCCCCTGGTCTGTGCTGGGAACCCTGCAGAGGAGGCGCCCCGGGAGCGGCCGTTCCGCAGGGGCAGCACAAGGGGTGTCGGACACCCAGGAGGGCTCGGCCTCGGGCTCAGGAGGACCCAGACTCGCTCCGTGTGCGCCCAGGGCTCCTCACGCTGCCCCACGCGGTGCCCGCAGACAGCAGAGGCAGAAGCTGAGGATGCTTCGGGGTGCACACGGGAGGGGAGCGGGGCCTCAGCCTCCCCCTCGCAAAGCAGCAAAGTCCTTTTGGCAGCCAGCTGGCGTCTGGCTGCAAACCGTTTATCAGCGCTGAGTGGATGCCGCTGTGACAGAGGGAGGCTTAATATTGCATTACTTCATTTATTTAGCACCTCTCCTCTAACGCCTGGGGGAAGGATGACGGGAAACAGCGTTGTGGGTTGCTCGGGGATGGTTGTTACTCTTCCTCCTGCTAAAAGCAAACATCTCCAGCTGGTACTTGGCTCAGAGGAGAAATATTGGCCTCGCAGAAAGATGTCAAGTCACTAAAAGCATCGCAAAGAGGAAGGCTTCCGAGATGGGAAGTTAAACGGGGCCAGAGACCCAGAGCCGGCACGCGGTACGAGACGGGAGGCAGGTGGGCAGCGAGTCTCACATGCAGATGGAAGGCAATTAGCGATGAAGTGCCAGCTAATTGGGTGTCACCGGCCCCTCCTGACGGACGCGCTGGTTTCGCTGCACTCTTGGCCTCGCCAATGAGAGCCCAGACGTGCCCCTAGTGCCACCAGCGACCAGGCCATCCTCGCACACCCAAACACCGCCGCAGCGCCGGGAAAACTGAGGGGCACGAGTAACACCGCTCTGCTGCCAGCGTTTTTATTTTTATTTTTATTTTTATTTTTATTTTTATTTTTATTTTTATTTTTATTTTTATTTTTATTTTTATTTTTATTTTCACTTTTAACGTGCTACCTTTTGCATACTGGAAATGTAAATCGTAACGGTCTGCGTCACTTAAAAAAGGGGAAAGTATCCATAGCAACAGGAGCATCGGAACGATTACGGGCTGATCCTTGCTCCTCCGCTGGAGTCGCATCACCCGTGGGGGGTGGGATTTTAATAGATTTTTTTTTTCTTTTGTTTGCTCTTTTTGCAGATAAACCACGGCACCCGCGGCGCCTTCCCCGAGCGGCGGGCGGCGCAGCCGGCAGCGCGCTCCGTTCCGCCCGTCGCCCGCGTCCCGCGCCGGCTCCCGCGAGCCTCGCGTCGCTCCAGCCTTCTTCCCGCCCAAGTCGCTGCCTCCTGCTTAGCCCGTATAAAACCAGCGGGTTTCCACGGAGTCCAGCCCGTGTGAATTCCCTCTTGACGTTTTCAGGGGGAAATACGACGGGAAAGGAGAGATTTGCTGTGCCTGTAGCATCAGGGATCAGCTCGTTAGATCACAGGCTGGGCTCTGTCTTATCTGGATTTTGTTCTTTAAAACTTCCTAGGTGTCTTAGCCTGAGAGCAGCTTCAGCAGATGCTTGACGTGTAAAAGCTGACGGGTATGAAGCTGCACCTGTATTTTTTGTGCATGCAGCTGGGCCTTCTTGGTCACTTTTGGTATGAAGCTCTTATGGTTTCCCCTCTTTGGTGGGGAAAAACCCTTCACCTTACTCATGAGAAAGCCCTACTGATACATACAAAGTGCTGTGAAATGTGGGAGAGAAACATGATGGATGAAATGGGCTCTTTCCCCTCCTCTCTGATCTCAGTTATAGGAATCAGGCCCGTCATCCAGATCAATAGCAGTCTGAAAGGGTTCAGCCAGAAAGGTTTTGTATATTAAAAAGGCAGCAGCTGGTGGCCGTCCTTTAAGCGTGTGCATTATTGTGCTGTAAGTGAAATTATGGGAGCGAACCCTGTTCCCGGGCTCCCTTGGATAGCTGGGGTGAAGAACAGAAGCTTCATACATGTCCATGTAAGCAGCAACAAGCTCTTAAAGCAAAGCTTGTGTGCAGCAGAGATCTTATGGCACGCGGGGACGGCACAGATTCGCTTTTGGTGGCTTTTTGGCTCCTGCGTTTCCTACTGTCAGGTTCCTGGGTGGTTTCCTGCATTTTTCCCTAGGGTGGCTGGGCTTCAGGACGGATATACATTGCAGAACATGCAGATTGCTGTGCAATGAGGCAGTCTTTGAAAAATATAAAATACTGCGGGTCGTTTAGCCTTTGTGGAATAAGAGCGGGCGTGCAGACGAGCGGCGGTGAGTGGTTCATAGAGGCCAGCCCTCCTACGAGGAATGTTACAAACCAGCAGCCCCGGGCGGGCTTTGGAGGGCGCTTTGGCTTGCGAGCGAGGCGGTAAGTGCTGCAGCAGTGGGAAAAGCAGGTCCCGAGGAGGCAGCGTGCAGGTTTCGGATGTGGTCGGCCTCAGGGTGATGCCCAGGAAATGCTGTTATGGGAACCGGGTTTATTGTCTGCCAGGGACCTGCAGATCAAATTGGTTTCGTGTGCAAGTTAAGAGGAAAAGGAAAAAAGAGTGAGAGCAGGTGGGTGGTAAGAGACGGAGGGCTGGGAACAATGCACGAAACCTCTTGGACTTGCAGATCCGGCTCGGGTTTGAAAATCACCCTCTTCACGGCTCCCAGGAAATCACCTTTTAATACAGGTTCTGTAACAGGAATTAATAATTTAGTGGTTGATGCACGGGCCGGAAGACCAGCCCGTTTATTCCCACAGGGCTTCTCCCACCTCCTCCGGTGTTTTGGAAAGGGCTGGGTTTGGTCTCAAGGGTTTACAGGGTGAGTTTGGAGGTGCCTGCGAGTGCTCTGCTGGTTGTGCAGCCCTTCAGGTCGGGACCTGCAGAACGGGCGCGCTGCTGCTGAGCAGAGCGAGACTGTCCGTGCCGGCAAGGACTCAGCTCCGCGAGGGGAACGCCTTCACTTCGAGGGTGGCAGGAGAGCCCATCGTGGGTCTGCGTTGCAGTCCAAGCATCACGGTCCAGCAGACAGTTGCTTGCTTGGGAGCCGGCGCTTCAAGGCTGCTCTCTGGGATGACAGGGTCGGGTACCAGCTTACTTGCTGCTTTGTGGCCTCCTGCTTCGTATACTGATCCGGCCCGATGTGACAGGAGAACAGGAAAAGCTCCTAGGCAAGTTATGTAAGGACTTAGGGACCAGCACGTGAATCACTCTGCAGTTACGACAGCAGGAACTTGGGCAGCCCCTCGGGTCGTGTTCAGAGGTGCCTCCCCTGCCCTTTGTGCGCCTCCAGTTCTGCTGCTCTTAGGGCTCCGTGAGAAGGAGCCAGCCCGGGCCCAGCCCGACCCCTTTGGATCCCGGCGTTCCTGCCCCGTGTTAACCGGACAGCATGGGAAGCTGCAGCACCGCTGGGCTCAAAATCACATCTTTTAATTTCACACCTGACGCAGCAGCAGCAGCAGACAACAGAGGCAGCTGCAAACGACTCTAAACGTATTGCTTCCTCGGAGCGAAATTCCGAATATGGGATGTTTGGGGTTCAACCTGAAGCCCGTGGGGACCTGGGGTGCCTGCGGCCACCACGGCCACATGGCGAACGCACTCTTTAACCCCAGAGGTCCCTTATAGGTCCCCAGAGGTCCCCATGTCCTCGCCACACAACTGCATCATAGGGGGATCCTGCTTCTTTCCAGCCTCTCTGGAAAGTTGTCCAAGCAAATCGCTTCTGATGGCTGCAAGCAGATCGCCTCCCAAAGCGAGGGCTGAGCCGTGGGCTCGGAGCGGGGCCGCCCTGCTCGTGCCTTGTCTGTGCTGGGAGGTGCCGGCCGCGCTGCCGTTCTGCAGGACGGGGTTCAAGGCCGGCGCGCGGTGACGTCTGCGTGGAGCTCCAAATCCCACCCGCGTTGCCGGATCCCTCCAAGAACTGACACGTTCTTGGAAGCTTGAGATGGAGGAGAACTCCCCGTGTCTCAAAGGCCTTCCTGGCTCTGATACAATCCTGCAACTCCTTGCGGATCCAACTTCTGGAGAGAGGGAATAAAGTCCTTCCGAGAGGCAGCCAGGTAATTGGTTGAAGAGAGGAGCTCTTTCCATGTAAATCAGCGTTCTCTGATCAAGCCTTTGATCTTCAGGCCCCAGAGTTTCCTTCCATCCCCAAGGTGCCTTTCAGCAGTGACCGTCCAAGGGCAGAACCTCCTTTTCTTCCACCTCTCGGAGCTCCCCATGCCAGAGCCAGCGGGTGCTCCATAGGCTGAAGCAGAAAGAGCAACAACCTCCCAAGATCAAAGCCGGTGACATTGTCTCTCCCCTACCAGCCAGCCAGAAAATAAGCAATTACAGGCTCCCTACGGTGCTACTTAACTCCTACCACTAGCCTTAAAGCACACGGAGTCAGCACCAGCTAGTCCCTGTCCCCTGCAGCGTTTGCACTCAACGGGCCTGCACTCCAAGGAGACCCAGCCTGTCCTCAATGACTTTGGCTCCAAAGAGCCGCAAAACCTGGGAGAATATTGACAACGGGACGAGTGTTGCCCTTGCAGCTCCACCTCCGACACCCGTCAGCCGAGCTGGTGGACACCCTTTGTGCATCGCACGTCCTGCCCGAGAAGTCTTGGAGCTGGCTTGCTTTCTGATGCGAGCTTCCCGCCCCACGTGGCTACCAGACCCTTCCGATACAGAGCGGGCCTTTGGTGATAATTCCTTATTTGTTATTCAGTCCAGTTCAGATTTTCTCTTTCACAGCCCGGCCACCGAGTCGCAGCCGTTTTAATCCGCATGCAGCATGCATGGCCGAGGTAGATGGGAGAGCTCTGTAGTTAACACGTGTGCTCATATTCCCCAGTGTGGGGCACGGGAATGCAGGCGGCTCTTCCGCATCTCTTGCCCACTCTTGCTCACTTGGACGAACAGGGCAGGAAAGGGAAAAACACTGATCCTGGCAAAGCTTTGTGCAGGTTCCTGGAGAGGATCTGGTTAGTCCAGACAAGGATCCATGGGAGATTTTCTCACTTTTTTTTTGATGTAAAAAAACTTTATATCAAAATTCGGAGCCTTCGGCTCGTGGAGGCAGCTGAACTCCCCCCGGGAGGTGGCTTGAAAGAGGCTGCTCCTCTGGGCTGCGCTCCGGTGTGAGAGAGCATCGTCACCTCGGGCTGCAGGAGGGCGGGAAGGGCAGCCGGGAAGGGCGACCGCCTTGAGCCGGATTCCGCATTATGGGCATTGGCACTCCAGGCAATTCGCAAAATAAGAGCGATAATCCCGCCTTCCAGGGGCAAGAATGAGCTAATCCCGTAACGGAGGACAGCGAGGCCAACGCGTCTTCAGCGCAGGCTCCTCTCCTACGGCTTTGCCTTATCACTGGCCATCATGGTTCAAGATCTCAGGTCGTGTTTCTTGTCTGGGTGCTGATGGTCTGACACAGGAACTCCCGCTCTGGAGACGGGAACTCCCCAGCGTCGCTGCTTCCTTCATGGCGGGATAGGGAAAAGGGTAATGCTCTAATTTGGCAAAGCAATGCATAGCAAAGCACTTGAACAACTTTTATTCCCCTCTGTAGGGAACAGAAGTATATTTAGCCACTGGAATATCTGCTCCATTAGCCTTGCCATTTCTTCTTTTTTTTTCCATATATGCTCTTCGCTTCATTGAAACCGGTCTAAATCCTGCTTTCCATGAGAGTCTCTGTGGAGAGACTTTACCTGTTAGACACTGGGATCCATGCAAAAAACCATTGCGCCATTTATCCCAATCAATAACCCCGAAGCTTGAGATGGCCACAGGAAGAGGCTGGTAACATGTGAGTAGTCCCAATAAAAGACTTGGCAACCTGGGTATTTATCTTAATATACTTGCCCGAAGGGCATTTACCGACCTGCTTTACCCTCCAGTGTAAGTTACTGTAAAGTTGACAAATGACTTCAGCAGAGCCTTAGTGGTCACCTGAGAACGGCCAATATATAGCTCAATAAGCTGGAATTTTCATTGCAGCACACGGTTTAAATGGCTTTTAACTCTTTGGAAGTGTTTCTTTCCCTCTGTAATGGAAATATTTACATTATCCTGCTCAAATGCTCTAAGGTGTCTTTATTTCTCTTGGCCTGGCTCATAATGGCCTAGTCGAAGTTTAAGGGAAACGAGCTTTGCACCAAGGGAAGTAGGAAGACGTTTTTCCCTCTGCAAGATGGATCTGTTCACGTTAGGAAGATGCTTGTTCCATAATGGTGCAGATTCCTCAATTACCGTGTAGGGGAGACTTGCAGCAGATCCAGGGTCTCTCCTTATCACTCTATGACACTGTAGGAGCACAGGGAAATAATTAAGAGGGTCTGGAAGTCTCACCCAATGAGTTCATCAAGGATTTCCCAAACTGTGCCAATAAGAATCCAGCCTTAGCACAGTATATTACCTGTGTGTGTATATATATGTGTATATATACATATAGTATATATACCTGGACAGTATCTTACCCTTCCCGCAGCTGGAGGACATGGCTTATGGAGGTAGCAAGTCTAATAACTCTAGACAATTATGTGATCCAAAGGTTTCCTGTATTGTTATCTCTTGCTGAAAAGCCAGGACTGCCTGTCCTATGATGGGTATTTTGGCAGGTTTCTTCGCAGCCTCCCCAGTTCAGTGGGGTTTAGTATTCGATTTGTGGTGTGTTCAGAAAACAAACGTCCTCTGTGTACATTTCCATAAGGTTCGTAGGAACCTGTTTGTCTTCGTTATCTTACCCTACAGAGCAGGGTATTAACCCCAGGGTCTGGTGACCACAAGCTGGCGGTCACTGCCCTGAGCTACGAGAGCACTTGTCTGCTGCCCAGGGGACTTCACACCCTCACCCCCATCTCAAGCTGATTCCCCTGGGCACGAGCCCCTGCAGAGCCCATCCCCGGGCGCTGCACCCACCCCTGCAGAAGCCCTGATGGGATCACGGGCCCCATTACACAATTACTAACAGAAGCGACGGTTCAGACAGCAGCTCTGAAGCAGACTTGTGGGGCTTGTGGGGCTCTCACCAGCCCTAAGAGCCCTGAGGCAGGTACTGAAAAATGTATAATTGTGTTTCCTCTCTGGCCAAAACCCAAGGCAGAACCAAAAGCATCTTTTTTTCCAATCCAATCTTTTCTCCAATCTGTTGACAATGAATAGGTTGAACAGAAAGGTTCTTCCCCCACATGTTCCCACATGATGATTAATCTTCCCAGCGTTTGAAGAAGTTGGCCATTATTTTCTGCCTCGCCTTGAAATCTGCTCTTCAAGAGCAGCAGCAGAAGGACACATTTATATGATGAAAGAAGATTTTGTGAAATATTCATCTGCTACAGTGTCCTCAGAACAAACCTGAGACAGGAGAATGGCCCTGGATTTGGAGCTAACGATGGACTGCACAGATGGTTATCAAATAAAGGGGGATTTGCCCTTTGGGAGACGGTTTCCTTTTAATTACTGGCCAGGCTTGTGCAGCTCCCCAGAAGTCTGGCAGCTTCTGAAGGCGTCACTTAGGCTGGTTACTTCTGTGGCTGGGAAACTTCCAGCGGGTCCACCTGAACAGGAAGGTTTTACTTGAAGACAAAGTCAAATATTCCCATTCCAAACAATTTGCTATTTAAAACCAACCAAACAAACAAAAAACCCCCACTGTTTTACATGTACATAAGCAATAACTGATTTTTCAGGGTACTGTCTGCACCACTATATCTTATATAAATGCCACTTTGGATTGACTATAGATATTTTTGACGCAAGCCAATTATTTAAGGTTGCTTTCAAGATGGTTGGGTTTTCTTACTGCATCTATTTTTCGAATCTTGTTTTTGTTTTGCCTTTTTTTATACAAAAAAAAGGTCTTACCAAGCTTAGCAGAGATTTGTCAGTAATTCCAGTTCACTTGAAATGCATTTGCTGACAAATCAACTCTTTGTCTGAAAATTATTCTTAGACACTTTCCACTTGGGATCTTATTTCTGAACCCTTCTAAAATAGGATATTGCTCCACATTCGCAACAGTGAATTCGTTGCATTCCTGGAGCCCTTATCTCACGTAAGGAGGGGGAAATGGAATACAGCTCGTTCTCATGATGCTCATTTTAGTGAAGAAAGGGTCTTGCAGCCACTCAGTGTTGCAGGTGAGTAATAAACTATTATCGTTTCCATTCATTCGCTCCATGTACCTTCTGCTGCGTTTCTGTTTTCGCAGTTTTTTGTCCTGTTTTGGATTTTCCCTGGCAGAGGAGAGCTAAGACTTTTGAGACACAGACCTCTACCACAATTAAGCAAGACTCCTCTGGTGAAAGCTCTTTGTCTTGTTTCTATACAGTTCTAGTTTCAGAAATGTAAAACTGATTTTTATTTCCCATGTGAATGGCATTTTCCTCCTCCTTTTCCTTAGGGAACTGTGAAGTCTGTGTGAGGTAGCGGTGGCCTTTTTTATTGTGCAAATGTCTCTCTCTCTCCTGCAAAGAGAAAAGTGCCATTTGAATTCCCAGCAGGACTTTGGAATATTCCTAGATGGAAGTTTAAGTTCAGATAATTGATATCTTGTATATAGGAAATGTGGAATTAAAAGCAGTCAAGGCTGCCGGTCAGTGCATGATGATGGTCCTTAAAGGTCTGGAGGCAAGATCTGCTATTCCTGCTCTACGGATTCAGCTCTAGCTGCTGCTCACATTTCAGCAGTTGCATAGACTGCATTCTGCATCTGCTCTTCACTCCCAACTGCTAAAGAGAGGAAGGGGTCAGTAGGCTTCAGCTTTGCGGATTTATCACATTACAATTATCATATGAAACCCTTATGTCTGCACAGCAGAAATTATATGAAATGAGACCAAGCAGAAATCAGGGCAAATTCCACTGCCGGCAGCGCAAGGAGGCAACAGTTGCCCATGGGATCCCTTCAAGGGGGAGGAAGGCTGCTCTAAAGAATTTACCTTAAATGTGTTTTTACATCTTCAGTCGTCTACTTTATACAGTAATTTTCTTGCATTATACAAGGGCAAAACTGCAGGCTGTGATCTGAGGGGTCTTGCTCTGCTTGCTGAACTCGTGTGGCTCTAAATCCAGCAACATCTTCTTGGTTACAGTTCTTGGTTATGTTATTATTACAGTTCAGCCTTCAGCATGTCTTATTAGGACGCCTCTTACCACCACAGTCTGAGTGCTCCCAGTCAGTGCACGGTCTAATCTAATGAGCAATCATGCTCTTAGGCTCCGTTCTTCAAGAAACGCGAGCCAATATCGCGTTCTCCCTCGGTTAAAAGCAAGTCACTCCGTACTCCGTGCGGCTGCAATTCACTTCCACGCCGCAGCCAGCAACGTTCCTAATTGTCTAGGCTTCTCAGGAGCCTTGTGTCCTCTGCTTGTAGTTCTAAACCCTTAAAAGAATCGATAGCAGCCAGATCTCTTCCGTCCTGAGTCATTAGAGGCCATCAGGGATGGTTTTACTCATTCTCGCCGTGCGGATAAGCGCCGCTTTGAGAAAGTTTCGGGCTGTTGCTTGCGTAAGGTATCAGCCAGTTTAAACGTATGGATTTCCCCGTATCTGATCGCGTCCAGATAAAGTGCGGGTAGCTGCATTGGACCTGTGTGCTTACACATACCGAAGCCTTTCAACAGCTGCTCCTCCTTGTGTATGCAGGCAAGAACAGAGGGACGATGCTCGGAAGCTCCGTCCTCTCCGCAGTGTTCCCATTGGGCTGCATGTGAGTAGGAGCCTATGGTGGGAAAAAAATAAGAGCTTGGGATGCAGCAGGAGATCCCATGGGGAGACTCCTCACGGCCTGAGATCCGGCTTGGGAAAGCTGCACAGCAAAGCAGGCGCCGCACGGGAGAGAAGCGGCAGAAATCCCGCAGCTCCGCGCTGGGAAACGGCGCCGCGTTCCGCCAAGCGCCGCGCTGGTCCGCTCGGAGATAAAGGACTCCTCCTTCCTAAAGCCCGCGCGCTCACCGGGCTCTGGCGCTGCTATCTGTGCTTTGTAGCAGCTATCAACAAAGTCTAAGGGTCTGGTTTACAAGCGGCGGCTGGCCTGCTTTAAAGATGCGTGTAAATGGGCTACCGCCTTCGCCGCCGGTGGAACACGGCGGGTTCTCTGCAACACCAACCGCGGCGGCTCGGAATCGGCCCGCCGGTGATCCAGCCTTGCTCCCGGCTGCCTCCCGCCGCCTTCCTTTGCCATGCGGCTAAAAATCACGGGGCTCCGCGGCACGGAGAGGGCTCTGGGGCCAGGAACCGGCGGGCTCTTCCAGCCCGAGAGCAGCGTCCGGATGCTCCTGCAGCCGGAACGGGAGCCTTTCCTAGAGGGAAAGAGAGAGGAAGAAAACCTGTTTAACAGATAGGCTGGAGACCTGAGCATAATTACCTTGCCAAACTCTTTTGCCTTGAGTATTATCTATCACTGTGTAGTTTTCCTCCTCACAGAAAGGTAGATATTAAATTCTATTTTTTCCTCGCGGCCATAAAAAAGTAATTTTCTTTAAAATTATTTTTTTCCAGTTCTGCTAAAAGCAGGAATCATAATGCATCAGGATCCCCATCTCTCCAGTAATTACACTCTGCCTCCTACCTCCTGCAATGCCAGTTTTTCCATTTGCATTGCTCCTGCCTGGAAGTGCAGTCATAAGGTAGAGGCAGGGCGCTCTGTCTCGTTAATACGTGGACTAAATTGTTTAAAAAATGTAATTAAACATTTACCTTGAAGACAACGCTTTGTCTTCTTTAAGAAGACAAATGATATCTTAATTCAACCGAATTTAGAAAACCTTTAATTTCTAGCATTTACCTTGAAGACAATGTCGTGCTAAAACGCAAGGCAAAGCGCGGATTTCTTAATTTAACCGAATTAAAAGATAAGCCTTCAAATTCTCTATCAGTGCTGCATAAAATGAGAAACCGGGCACGTCCCTGCGCCGTGTCCACGGCTGTCAGGTTCATTATCCCCTCCGATGCCCCCAAATCCTCTTAGAGAGCAGCGCCGTGCAGCCTCTTCCGTCACGGGGGGCTGTAGGAAGATCAGGGGTCCAGCACCACCACACCGGAGCTCGGGGGGGGGGTTTTAGGGGGTCCTGCCTGCAAACCAGGGGATGGTTCGAGGGGGCATTTCAGAAAAGCAAATACTAAGGGTGCAAATCCACCTCGTAGGGCGGTTGCGTTCGATTCTGTGGGGCTGCCCCCAGAGTCGCGAAAACACGAATCTTTCTGGTTTTGTATTTTCATTAGGAGAAAATCTGTCGGTGCACGGAAGAAAAAGGCTCCTTATGGTGGAGCTAAGTGCTACTAGGGAGTCCCACTGCTGCAGCGCTTCGGCCTGTCTCCTTTCTATTACTCACAGCACTTTTAATATGAAAATGACTTTTTTCTTCCTTTTTTTGCAGCTGTTGTCCCCCCTGCACAGCGTGAGCCCCGGTACTTTGCGGGTGAAGGTGCCGCGTGAGGAGCACTGCGACGTCCGCGAGGGCTTCGGCACCAAGGGCAGGGCAGCAGAAGTTGACTTCGGAGTGACCAAGTTGACTGCGGAGGGGACCCAGGCCCTGCTGGACCCCCCTGGGTCCCTCCAGCACCATGGGGGCCATAATGGACAGCACAGGGGCAAGGAAGGGGGTGACATCCCACCCCACGCCTTATTCAAAGCAGCTGGAACCTTTCAGCCAATCACAGCGGGGAAGGGGTGTCGGAGCAGCCAATGGGAGACCAGTCTGGAGAAAAGGGGCGGGCGGACAAGCCCCTCTCCCAACTCGAGTCGGGCAAGGGTGGTAAACAAGGAGGCGGGCCGCGCGGCTTGAGGGGCGTTCGGCATAGCCAATGGGCGAGGTGGCCGTGAGCCAGGGAGCCAGTGGCGAGCGAGGGCGGTGCTGCGCGGGGCGGGGCAGGTGCCCCGGAGGGCAGGTGATTGGCCCTCCGTCTTCCCGCCTCCTCCTTCCTCCT
>PTEX01000061.1:2150791-2208450 GCA_003342815.1 Eudromia elegans | reverse complement strand
GCCCGCCGCGCCGCCCGCGCCCGCTGCCCCATGGTGCTGCTGCGGAAGCTGCCGGGCATGCCGGGCTGGCCGGCGGCGCTGGGGCTGCGGCTGCCGCAGAAGTTCCTCTTCCTGCTCTTCCTCTCGGGCCTGCTCACGCTCTGCTTCGGGGCCCTCTTCCTCCTGCCCGATTCCTCCCGCTTCAAGCGGCTCTTCTTGCCCCGCCGCGCCGCCGCCGCTTCTGCCTCCGCCTCCTCCTCCGCCTCCTCCTCCTCCTCAACCGGCGACACGGAGCTGCCCCGCAGCCCCCCGGCCGCCGCCGAGCCCCGCCACGCCAGCCCCGCGGCCCCCCGCCGCCTCCGGGACAAGCTCCGCGGCGCCGCCCGCCTGGCCGCCCCGCCGGCCCACACGGCCCCGGGCTCCCGGCCGCAGGTGCGGGGTGCCGAGCTGGCCAGCACGGCGCCCGCCGCCGCCCGGGACGCGCGGACCCCCTCCCGCTTCGACTACGAGCGGTTCCGGCAGAGCCTCCGGCACCCGGTGCGGGGCAGGCGGCCCCCCGAGGACCCCGAGAGCCGTGCCCGCAGGATGAAGGTTAAAGAGGTAAGAGCAGCTCTTGTCTTGCCCCCTCAGAGGCAGCCTGTAGCCCTGACACCCTCCCCTCCCTCACAGCCCTGTCCCCATGGGTCACACCTCTCCATCCTCAGTCGTCCCCCAGCTTTGTCAGGCCTCATCCTACATCTCCAGTCACCCACTGGCTTTTTGGTCACAGCACATCCCTCCCTTCATAGCTGTGTCTCCTATCCATGCTCACCTCTCATGTTATTGTTTTCCCCTCCACACCCACCTTCTCATGGCTTCATCACTGCTCATCCCCTCAGTTACCCCATAGACCTTTGTCCCCCTCTCCTCATGTCCCTCTCATTCCACAGGGTCACCCAGTTTCTCTTTCCCAAACAGGCATCTTGAAAAGATGATGACAAGAATGGGGGATTGTGTGTGTGGGGCTCTGTTAGTGGGTGTCCTGCAGCATCACCCGCTGCATGGGGTGTGTTGGCAGGTGCCTGTCAATGTTTCTACACCTCCTCTCCTGCCAGAGGAAATGTTCAGGTAGTCTGATAGGGTGTGGCTGGAAGTAAAGAGCTGAACTTAGGCAAAGGGAAATATCAGCTTGGCTATTAGGGAAAAACTTGCTTGGCAAGAGGTGTCTGTGATTGTGCAAGAGGCTCCCTCCTGGGGTATCAGCGGAAACCTGGTCGCTTTGCAGCATTTGAAGACATAAAAGCTGGTAGGAGATGATGAAACTTGTGCTGATCTGCGGAGATGGACAGGCGGGATGTGCCCGTGCAGGAATCAGAGCGGAGGCTTGAGCCTTGCTGTCCCCATCAGCCACCTTGTCACTCTGCTTTTGTCACTCAGGCCTGGATACCTGCAAAGGGCAGCCTGACCCGCTCGCACCCAGACCCAGGCAGGGCTGGGGAGCAGCAGCAGGGAGGCAGGGGTGCAGCAGAGGGGCGAATTTGGCCTCCTGCCTGCACTTTGTGCAGAAAAACCTGGCGGCCTTACAAACATTGCAGTACAGGCTGTGACCTAGTTAACCGAGAGCTATAGATTCCGTGTAGGATTGGATCGTGTTTGTCATATCTTGCGCTGTGACGGATAACAAACTTGGAGTGAATCTTGGTATGGTAGGAGATGCCAGCAAGTTAAATGCACAGACTTAATTAAGCAGACTGTTAATTTCCCATATTTGTTTCTTCATGGAGATGCAAGTATTCAGCAAAGATACTGCTCCAGGTTGAACAGAGAAGGAGGTAAAAGACTAATGCTGTGATAAAGGGCAGGTTATTCCGAGGGCTTTCAAGAAGAGTGTTTTCGCAGCTGCCCGGTGTCCGGTTTCCTTATGATCCCAGCCGTCCTCTCACTCTGCTCCCAGCCACAGCGTGTGCAGCAGGTACCCGTCTCTGGCCCTCCCGTGTGCTTGGTGTTGGGAATGTGTGTTTGCGTGTGCCGCAGACTCCTGCTTTCAAGGTGTACTAGTACAGCACGGTATAGCCAGGAATAGCCCAGCTTCAAGGCTGCACAAACAACACAAATTGGAAATCAAATTTATGAAAGCTAGTGGAATTCAATCCTTTATTTGTACTTAATTATTTTTTAAATACGGGATTATTGCAAGTTGTATGGATGCAGCTCCATCTGTTTGTAGCAGCCATAATCAGTGCTGGGTAGCAGAGTTAGATTTTTTTTCAAGGATGAGAATCCATAAATACTAGTTTTATGCTGACAGCTAATTACTCTTCAAACAGCTCTTATTCCTTAAAAGTGCCTGTGCTTCTATTTATTCAGAGACGGAGAGAAACAAATATCATGCTGAGATATGAGACTGAATGTGCAAAACAAGGGATGCTGGTCCAGCTTATGAAAGAGATAAGGTGTGTCCTCCTTTTCAGGATTTAAAGACACGAAGAAACAAACTAAAAGAGGTTAGAAGATAGCCGCCTGAAAAGATGTAGATGCGTAAAAAATTGCCAGGAAAGAATAAGGCATGCTGCAGCATTTAGGTGAGCAAGCACTCATATGAGCACATGACGCGAGAGATCACAGCAGGGCAGGTGATGGGGTTGCTGGCTGTTTTGGTCGCAGAGGGCTGCATTAGGGTGTTGTGTGATGTAGCGGCAAGTTGGAGTATTCTTTCTCTCTGTCTTTCCCCCACTCGCTTTTTCTTGTTCTCCTTCCTCCTTTTTTCTAGAGCTTTAAGCCCCAGAATTTGCTAAAATGTGTTCCAAACTGTTCCGGTGGTTAAGTCCTCTTCCTCTCTTTGTCCCTCAGCCTGGATATTTTTACAGAGCAGCGTACGGTATATATTCTTAGAGGGAGGATGGATATGGATGAGGCTTTACATACATATATATATATATATATATATATATATATTTCCCCCCCCCCCCATCTGTCTGCCAGAAGTTAGATAAAAGCTAGGAGAAAGAATTGGTTCATAATCAAAGACTAGAGATGATGCTCAAATTGAAGGCTTGAAACTTTCTGCTTTTCCATAGGGCACTTCCAACGGAGCAGAAGCCCTAGCAGGTATCTCCTCTTTCCCACCAAGCCTCATGATACATGAACCAAGGAAGAGAGTGTGTCTTTAGGTTTTTGGCTGTTTTATGTGGAAACTGTCGACTAATATCTCAAAAGGAGAAGCATAGTGTAACTATAATGTTGTCCAGAGAGCAAAATCTGTGTGGTGTCTTTTTACTTACCTGCTCTTTGGGAAAATACTGTGCAACACTAGAACTGTTTATGGATTAAGGAGTTGGGTCAAGGATAAAACTCCCTTATTCTTGTCTTGAATGCTGCAAATGGCAGCATTTTCCCTGCACAAAAAGGAAGATAAAAGATGGATTGGAAAACTGATATAGTATGTAGAAGTCTGTTAAGAGAAGTAAGTACTGCAGTGATTTGAGATGACATGTGCATGCACGTATCCTGCTTTGCATCACTGCATAACTTAGCAGAGTGGGCAGACTGCTTAGGTTTTACTTACTTTAAAGACAGTCCAAAGTCAGTAAACAGTTTTTTTCCTTTCCCTCCCTGAGAAGAAAAGAGGAAAGCGCCTGTATTACACAGAGTGCTTTCTGCAAAAGGTTGTTTGTCACCTAGAGACTTGCCTGGGATATACTACTGTGTGTTACTGTGTGCAGCCAAGTACTGTGGGCACTCTGACCTTTTTGGAGAGCACTGGAATGAAAATGAATAACAACCTCACCATGCTGCGGGTTGAGAAACCTTAAAAGGGTCTGGGATTATTTGTCTCCTAAAATGACTGACAAAAAGTATTACTTCTGTAATTGATCAGTCATGCATGACTTCAGGGAATAGCTAATTTTTAACATGCACCAAATACTAATAACTGATGCTCAAAAATAAAAAACATAGTTGTAGTCAGAAAGTGCCTGCAAAAATGCCACAGTGGGATTCCATATTTGTTCCCTCTCAACAATTTCCAGATCAAATTGGCTCAGTGAAAAGTCAAAATGATTTCCCCTCCAACTGCTGCTGCTGCAAACTCAGCCTTAGATCTGGGGAAATCAAACCGTGTGGTTTCTGCCTTTTACATCATAACCAGTAATAAAGATTTTGCTGCTGGAGCTGAGCTATCGGTTCTGGACGATACATGAAGCAAGCTAGGATACTTCTTGCTGTCCTGTTGCAGTGTGGCCTTTAATGGGCCGGGTGGGGTAGGGAAGTGCTATGGAGAGAGCGCAGCATCTTCCCTAGCCTGTCTGCTGCTCGAGGACAACCAATGTAACCAGCTAGAAACAGTCTCAATGAAGTGACTCCAGCTAGCTTACCCTCATGAAGATGAGAAACATGTGCATGGAACTAAGAGTTATTGTTTCTTCTTTTTCTTCAGGCATAAAAGGCAAGTTTTCTTGCCTAATGTCAGAGAATACCCAATACCTTAACCTGACAGCAGCCTTCGTCCCTTTAAGTGAGGGTATGTGTCAAATTCAGTCAGGTTTTTAGTCCTCTGCGAGAATTGTACCCTTGGGTCTGACACATTCATTTCTTCTGCGTTGTAATACTGAAGCTGGATTGTTTTATGCTGCCATTCTTCTTATCCTGGCTTTTCTTGCCGTCTTTGCTTTCATTTCCCTCCCCTTCCTCTGCTGTCCTTTTACCACAGCTCTAAAGATGTATTTGCTTTCAAAAGCAAGACCCCAAGGGGAGAAAGCCATCAGAGTCCATGCCCATAGTTATTCTGCATCGCCTTGCAGATTAGCAGGCATCTATTAAGGTAGAACAGTCTTTTAAACACAAATATCTTGACAGTTTGTCACTAAAGCGTAATTGACAAGAAGTAAAAGTGTTATTGGGAGCTGAACTTGTGTGGGAAGCTGATTAGCATTGGATGCTGGGTTCTGTTTTGGTGGTTTTGACAGTCCCGACCGCTGATGCCTGGTGGGCTGAGAAGAGCAGGTTGCTGGGGCAGGGCTGGGCCACTGCTGCTGGTTCCCTCTGAATTTGTGTTCCAGACCTGGGCCCTGGTGCAATGCCCATTTGGGCTGGCACACTATCCAGCTATCCAGCTGTTATTCTGGGAGGATTTTGTGCAGATTCGTAAGCCCCAGGAACAGGATTGAGATCCCCAGCAAATTGAATGCAGGGCTGAATCCCGTTGTCATTTTGAGCTTAAGTCAGCCTGCCAGTGCCATGCTACATATCTGCCCTTGTGTTTCCAAAGCCAGCAGTAAGTTCCTGAAAGGTTTTGGGGCATCTGCATTTCCCAACCCTGTGCAACTTCTTATTCTTCCATTTGGTGTAAATGCCTTTTCTTTTTGGAAGCAGGAGATGGACGATATTAAAACCGAGCAACGTATTGGTTTTAGTACGTTAAGAAGCAGTTGCAGGTAGGAATGCACCTTTCCGTGCTTCTTGCTCTAAGACCCCTGGAAAATCTCTTATGCTTTGTGCTCATCACATACAAATATAATTCCTTCTAACAGAATTATTTTAGACACCGTTCTCAGTAAAATTTGTATTATAATGAAATAGAATGATGACCTCAAATCAGTCAGGTACCTTGTGATCAAATCCTAATTTCTCTGGGAGAAGAAATATCTTTGCAATGAGAGTTTCTCTGCAGTTTGAAATGCTGCCTGGCTCTCGGCTTGCTGGAATTTTCCTCTGCTCCATGCTCGCTCTCATGCGTTTATTTACTGAGCATCTGAAAAAGGGCACTATACTGTAAATCCCCCCTATGGTTCTTACAATATATTTTATGCTTCGCTAGCCTCCGGTGGATTCATGCAAACAAGATTTAGACCTAACCTGTCTGAGCCTCTTTTGGCTACAGGGTATACAGTTAATTGGCTAAAAATATATTTGTTCTGTTGGCATACTGCATGAGTATAAAAAATACTTCAAATGCTGAGATTCATGCTACAATGTTACCTTACCCTCAGCTGGAGTGATGCCAGGGGGCAATATTTCAGAATTTGAATATACTGCGCAATTTGAAGACATTTGTTCTTACCTACAAAACCTAATGCTGAAAGCAATTGTTCTGCAACAGCTACATTTGGTGTAAGACTAGCCTGTAAACTGCCACTTACAGACAATGCTCTGTTTGCAAAATTGTCAGATCAGGGACCTTTCCAGGCACATTACAGCTAATGACAGCGCAGGTGCTGGACACGGTGCAGCAAGTTTCCGGGATGCACACAAGGGCCTCTCTATTGCTAAATGAGCTCAGGAAATGCCCGTGAACTGTTGTGATGTCCTCAGATATAAAGGGATTTAGGGCAGCACGGTTGGAGCCTGGCTGTTGCCTGGCTGCTCTTGCCCTCGCCACGGTCAGGTATCCGTGGGTACTTGAGGGTGGCATGGGACACTGTCTCCCTGTGTGATACCATGGGCAGCCAAATCCCCCATCCCTCCCCCTGGTTATGCCTTTAATCTGGGGACTGCAAATGCAGGCGTGCAAATATTTACCAAAATGCAGTCACCTCAGTTGAGATTCCATCTTTCCAGACAAAATATTTATAGACTCCTGATTAACTTTCTAATCAGCGATTAAATCTGCCCCTTAATGGGAGTATGATTTTTGTGCATAGTGTTCTTTCCTTTGGATCTCTGTGCCCGACTTTGCCAGGGGATGTTAATCATTTATGTGTTTTGTTCTATTAATCTATTATTATTTATCACTTTGTTGTGATGTTTTTACATATGTACATCAATATTTTAAGCAATTCAGGCTTTAGATAAAGAATGGAAAGGGGCAATGAGAACATGCCCTAGATTCATCTGTGAATCTTTTTGTTTGTTTGTTTTGAAAATAAAACTAACCCGAAGCTTTCAAGATAAAAAGGCAGGAAAAATACTCACTTCATGGGTGGGGAAAAAGAAATCTTGTGTTTGTACTATTTTGATTTTTAGACGGGGAAGAGATTAAATTTACCTTCCTCCCAAAGTACTTCTCAGTGGAGGCCCCCACTGCTGTGACCCGACCGAGGCCTTTCTGGAGCATCCCCTCGCTGTGTGACTCGGCGTGGGGAAGGCCTGGAGGAACCACCGTGATCCCTATGTAACGTGAGTGTGTTGTGGGTGATGGACCAAACCCACGTACAAAAGGGAGCACCGCAGGACTGGCTCGTAAACATCCTCTGTTAATGAGGTGAGGTTGTTTAAAGTGATGATTATCAACCATTTATGCACTTAGTAGAGAGGCAAAGTATCAACTGTTAATTAGAACAGGGCGCTTGGTCCTGAGTTCTGCTCCTGCTGACAGATTCAGTGTGTGAAAGTAGGGAAGTTGCTGTAGGAGTAACAGCCAGAGTGTCTCTTGACAAAGAGATTTTGCTTTTTGTTTGTAAAGATATGTTCTTATATTCCTTGCTGCCTAGATTACTTTTATAAATTATGTGAGCTCAAAAGTGAACATAACTAGATAAAGATTGTTCTTATTAACTGTCTTGCTCATAGTAGAAAGAAATAGAAGAAATGATGGGCCCATGTTGTTCTAGTAGCTTCTGTCGTTAGCTCAGTTGAAGAAAACAAGTCTTTTCAATGTGTTGGGATGTCTGCAGTTCAGGATGCACCTCTGTAAGATGGGCACTCTTTTTAATTTGTCAGACTTGTGTGAGGCACAACTGTTTCCTCTAAGGCACTTGCGTATTCCCTAGGAGGACACCGTAAGTGATGGCGAGAGGTTGCAATAAACTGAAGTGACTTGAGTGCTTCCTTTTGCATCTGTTTATCTTGAAAGTGGAGATGTAGAATCCCCTGTGTGTGTCTTGCTGTGTGCTGGATTTGAAAGAGAGATCCTAACAATGTTTTAAGAGGAAAAGTTTGTTCTTAAATTCCTCCTGGATTGGAGAATATAATGGAGCCTGGTTTCCTTGGATGACCCTATGTGCCCCAAAACCTGTGCTTCCTTGGATCCCCCTCAAGTGCCTGGTGACTTTCCCATTGCTCTGTAGTTCCCTTCATGCCACCCCCTACACCAGCTCAAGGGGCAAGACATGGCTCTTTTCCATGTCCCCTCTGCTCTGTGTGACACGAAGGCCCTGATGATGGGTACCCAGCAGGGGTCCGTGTGCTGCTGTTTCTGCCCTCCAGCCCGCTGGCAGTTTGCATTGAACTTTAGTTTCTTTATGCCCTTTACCCTCTGTCAAACCTAATAGATGTTCAGCAGCCCAGAAGTTACCAGGGAGGACAGACAGACGACAGCTGAGCAGAAAGCAGTTCTCTGCTTTGTTTGACTTAATTGCTGTGATGGCTTTGATTGACTGGGAGCCAGGAACTCATTAGTTCAAAACCGGCCTCCGACATGGCCATTGCATGGCCACGGAGCTGATGTTTAATTTCTTCCTCTCTGCATTTTTTGGGAGTAGAAATGGTATCGCCAGGAGAAGGCTGCAAAGAATAATAAATGCAAGAGATCTAGCAATTCTACAGCACCTGATTGTGCCAGCAGCACTTGTACAGGATGATGATGTACAGTAAAGCTATATGTTCAGCACACGCTAGAGGATGTCTCCTCTCCAAGAGCTTGTACTTGTTTCAGAGGAAGCCTGTGACATAAATCCCACTGATTTATGGAGCGTGGTGGCTCCAAGGATTGTATGCACTGAGAATTGGAACCATGTTAGGAGCTTCCTAGCAAACTGTTTAAAACTGGGTTCTTGCTCTAATTCTGTTAACATGATTTCCCTGGGCAGTAAAGAAAGTGCATAGCCCTGTACTTTGCAAAGTAACAAACGGTGATTATAACGTAATCGTGTTTCATCTACCCTGAAACCCTCCTGCTGTCTGGGTGAGCCAGCCCAGCTCACAGAAAGCACCTAGTGGAAATGTGGCTGTTTCTGGCCCTTCTTCCATCACAGCCTCCATTTCCATTCAGAAACAATCTTTACCATTATCTTGGTAGGACACAGTTTTACTTTGGTAACTCAGTGTCGTGTAAGATGAACCCAAGCAAATCCTTGGCTTATTTCTGGTGCTGTTTTGGATTTCTTGAAGGCCTTCCTCTAGCACTGATACCGTGTTAGGATTCCTCAATCCTGAAGCAGCGCAGCTGTGGTGCATTATCTCGCCCAGCAGATATTTGCTCTGAGCCATTGTGAGCCCTTCTATAGGCAGGGCATCGTCGCCTTCTGAATGTGGTTTTGCCCAAATTTCCTCAGTGGGCACACAGAGATGTGATTCAGAAGATAAGTTTTTGGAAAGTAAGTCCTTGGCTGGTTGTAGGACAAAGCAGTAGAGAGTCATGTCTTCTATTGCTCTTTATCTGGGTTTTGAAGATTTTAAAGCAATAAAATTTTAAGCTGAATATTAAGATAAAATTTGGTAAGTGGAGATTTAATAGAGTGGGAGCTTGTTTAGGACTTGAAAGAAAGCCTGGACAAAGCAGTACAGTGGGAGCCACTTCTGCATTGGCAGGGATGTGGAGTTCATGACCTAGGAGGTGCTCTCTGTCTCTATTTTGATGAGACTTTATGGTTCTTTCCTTTAGTTTATTATCTAGATCCCCTAACTTGCCATTTCTTGCTTTATTCTTTCAGCAGTTCATTAATCACTGTAGCGTGATGGGTGTCTAATGCAGTGCTGGAGAGATGCCAGGGCCAGGCCCTGGTACCTCTCACAATGGGAGGTCAGGCTAAATAAAAGCGAGTCCCTTCATCCTGCCAGCTGAGTTCTAACATTCTTCTAACATCCACTCCACTGGCTTCATTGTTACTAAAGATCGAATATTTGCAAGCTGATTTCTATGATTTATTGTTGACCAAGGTACTCTTGGAGGAGTCCCACCAGCCTCTGGCTAATAAATTTGCTTCTGTTCTCCGAGAATTTCTAATAATACCTTTGTGGAGTGACAGTGCTGACATGAGGCTATAGGAAGGCTGTGAGTTTCTTGTCTGTTATTAGCTATTACCTTTGATAAATTATTGGACTAATCTCTGTTGACTACTTAATGCTTGAGAATTACTCTTTTCCTCTCGTCAGAAGTTCAAATCACAAGTAAGCCTGGAAGGGAAGGGGACAGCAGCGTTCTGCTCTGTCCCTCCGAGCAAGCACTGGAAAGACAGATGGGCAGCAGGTGAACCAGCGAGACACCATTAAACTAAACTCGCCCTCCTAGATCTCTCCTGTTAAGTGCTCCAAGAGTGGGATAAAGCACAAGGTGTGTTGGCAATTCAGGGCCTCTGTCTCTTCTCTCTTCCAGTGGCTGAATGGAGACAGAAATTGTTTCCAAGCAGATGTTTCCTTTGTTCCCTATGTCACTTCTCCCTGTGTGAAGCTGGAGTGATGCAGCGTAACTCTCGCCCATATTGACTTTTTCTTTCTTTCTCTCTTTCCTTCAGCTATCCCATCTGCTTATGACTGTGCTTTTGGGACCCTTGAGCCATCCACGTGTCAGAAGCAATTCACGCTTTGCCGGTGCTGGGAGGGAAGGGGGAGATATGGTGCAGTAATGGAAAGCATAAAATGTGTTTAGCACAGCATGGAGTGAACCTGCGACTGCACTAACTGCAGGGCAGGAGCTGGGAGCAGGGCTGCATTGCACTGGAGAGGCAGCGCAGAGCCCTGCTGCGAGGAGACCGTGAGCTTGGCTACCCTCTTTTTTGTCTCCATCATAACAGGATTCTTTTCTTGCAGTGTGGCCCCTTTTCCAGAAATTCCCATTTCTGGATTTAAGGGTGATGCTGGGACAGGCATCTTCAGATTGCCATTAGCCAAGGTTGTGCTTCAAGTTGTAGAGCCCATCAGTTCAATTGTCCACCTGGCTCCCCACATCACCTAGGAGCTCTCTCAGGATAGCTCAGGTTCCAAAGCATTTTGCTGTGTCTCAGACTGAGAAATCTCTTCCTCCTGGAACAGCAGGAAAGGATGGTGGTCTTATATCTGAAAACCATTTGAAAATGTTTCTCTGCCTCAGCTAGAGCCCTTCTGCTGTCCAGCCTGGGCATAAGGAGGACCACAGCATTCTGCTGCATTAATTCCCACAAATTGCTTTGTGATGTCTGTCAGGATACTTCTACTCTGGAAAAGCAAGGCTTTGTGTCTTGCCTCAGGCTGGGTCAGTGGTAGATTTGTACACAGTCTGGCCCCTGTTCGTTCTTCCCCTTGGCAGTTACATTCCGCACCTAGGGACTATTCCTGCTGTGGCTCTACATCCAAGGCTGATGAATACAAAGCTCTTGTCTGTTTTGTGTCTTCATGGCATCCTTTTCATAATTGATCTGTTTGGCATCTATTGTGTTATCTTGACTGTTTTTCTCTTACAAAGGAAAAAAAAATGTCCCTGTACTTGCATATTTTTTTTTTCAGTCTGCCTTTTTTCAGTTAGTTATTGCTACAGCATCTTTTGGAGCATCCCCTTGGGCCCTGGCTCTCCAGAAATGAGCGTCCCGTCCAGATGGTATCTCCAGGGAAAGAGAAAATGATTTAGCTTGTCATAACGCAGCTCTGGAAAAATGATCTTGCAAAGTGTTTGTATTTCTATCTACCTTCCCTTTGGACATGGAGGTATTTTGGTAGAGCTGATGGTTTTTTGGGGTCATTGTTTAACTGATCGTTGTACCTCATTCATCTGGAATGTTGGTTGCTTTTATCTTTATTTTTTATGTGTAATTGGGGATTTAGGAATTCTGCATGCTGTACACCTTGAAAAGGCACAGCTGAAATGTAAGAGCCCTTAAGACAGCCTATAGGTACGTCATAGTGCCCAGGATCTTGAGAGCTAGGGGAATTACCTGCATGGTTTCTGCCCTTGGGCACGAAGCTCAGGAGGAGGAATCTGAGGTGACATCTGAAGAAGCACAATTATTAGGTGAGTAATTTTTTCAGTTTCTTTCCCCAAAGCATGCAGGAATGAAATGATAGTCCCTAAGAAAAACCATTATCAGACTGTCCAGCCTTGAGCTAAAGGATTGGAAAATCCAAATAATAAACTGTCATCCAAAGGGTATTGCTCTCTGGGTCTGTCTGCCATCTTCTGCACGTGCTTCTCCTGACAGTAGCTGTAGGAAAAAAATTGTTGTACGATTGACAGATATCTCCTAATAAGCAACTTGGTTAGCAAAAGTCAGCTTGTGAAGTGAACCATTACACTGGAATGTAAAGGTAATGATCTGTGACATCGCAGTAGTGTAGGGGATATATTTGCTTGATCTGCTTCTTTGTGCGTGAAAGTATGTATATATTCATATACATGGCAAGTTTCCCACTTCCAAAGTATAATTCCTGAAACTAGTGTAATGATAAACAACAGTGTAGTTCGATGTGGCTCAAAAAGTATTTTCATACTTTTAAATATCTAATATTCTGCACTTATGAAAAACAGCATTGGTTTCAGATCTTGTTATTGAACACATTCTACTGTCTTTTGAAAGCATTTCTTCATGCTGCATTATACACTTACAACTTAAAATTCTATTTAATGTTTCTTAGGCACTGACTTTTTTCCCCAGTATGCCAAATTACCTTTTGTATATCAGTCTGTGCAAGAAGAAATCATCCCTCCAGCTTAATAGGGTCAGCTCCTCAGGCTGAGACTGCTGTGTGCAAATTGGACAGCCCAGATCGCCTTTTTGTGCAAGTTTTCTAAACCTCCTGACATGAATAGCAGCTGCAGGTAATAAGCTTAGGACCCGCAGAATCTTCATCACTTTTATTCCTGGCCTCGTGTTGCGTCAACTTTGATTGTGCTCTGGGATATCATATACGTGATCGATTATAGAAGCTTGAAGGCAATGTGAAGTTGACATGTGGTTTTTTTGTGCTGGGGAAGTCAAGAACACAAATAACTTATTTCTATTAGAATTTCCCCAAGCTTTGATTCTGGGAGGTGCGGGAGATCAGACAACCGCTTTTCTCTTCCCTCTACAAAATCATCCCATGCTTTGCTCTAGACTTGCAAATTTTTTTCTCAAATTCGTTGTCATCCTCTTATAGTCCAGCATCTCATTAAGAAACTCTAACTGCAAAATCAACTGCTCTTGCTGACATGTTTCCTGATTTAGATGCAGCTGGATCCAGCTGAGTCTTAATGCCTGAGATAGTCCATTGAAGGTTTTCTTTCTTTTCTACCCGCGCCCCCCTCCGCCCCCTTGACACGGTTAAATCTAGTTGCATTAGGAATTTAATTAGAAGTTAGTTTGATTGTGTTTTGAGATGTTTGTTCTTCCATTCAGCTTTCCTAGCAGGAGCTGTGAGTCAGGAAGACTCTTGAGTTCTATTTTTGTCCTTGTCACAAATACTAACGAACTTGGGTGACTCAGTGCTTATTTTTCCCTTCCCTTCCCTTCACCCAGTGTGGACCAGGATCCTTGTCCTGCCTTGTGGCTCACAGCTGAGGGACTCTCCTTTGCTCAGCTGGTCCATCCTCCCAGCAACAGTCAGGGGAGGCTGAGCCTTATTTTAATGTGACTTGCTGGAAGGTGCTTTGTGGCTGTGTGATGGAAGATGTTTTTCCCAACTTTATAAAGAATTTCCCCATTATTTCTTATGATGGAGATGCTTTTTCTGAGCAATGGTCTGCTCTGTCTTTGGCTATTGTGTTTGAGAAGAGCTGTGTGGGTAACTGGTGTTATAAACATTCATGAAAACTGTTTGAAAACAAGCTGCTGCCAAGGTGTGACAAAAATCAGAAGCAACTCTCCACTCCCCTGTTGATTTTCAATACTAATTAAACATTATTAATATTTAATTTTCAAATTTTGCTTTAGAATCTTTTGCAAAGAACTGGAGCACGTGGAGTCATTGATGTGTATGTGCCTGATGCATTGGTTTTAGCAAAAAGAGTCTTTGTGTTTAAGTAAGAATTGGATAGAACAATGTCAACGACAACTGTCAAGGAACTGAGGCTTTCCTGAGCTTTGGGCTCCTTTCCAAAGGATATATTTGCAGGAATATGGTTGTGAGGCAAATGGCCTTGCAGCAGGAGTTGCCCTTGTCTTGCTCAGGGTATTTGTAAGTTTAATCTCAATGCAATTTGGATAGACACCTCGTGGACTAATGGGTACAGGTCTCTGTCACTGAAGCTGCAATAGGGACTGCTCCTCAACCAGGTTTTGGTTTGGGAGACTCTTTTTGGCAATTGCTCCTTCCCTACCAGTTAGAAGAAGAATGATACTGTATTTAAAGTTACAGAAATGAAGAAACATCTGATTAACACTTACCAAGATGAGCCTGGGTAATGGTTATCAGGTGTTGGAAGGCCTATTAAATGAAAATCCCAGCTCTTCCCTTAATGTTTCATTCAAAGAAGGAAGCTAACGTGGATACTCGGAAACAGGCAGGTTAGCTGGAGTGTCTCTAAAGTGCTCAAGTTCCTATTGGGATCTATTGGATTTACCGTAATGTTTAATTATAAAATGTAATTACTTTAGAATGGATTATCAATGTTGTTGTCCATTTCTGTAGGTTGCTTGGTAACGTCTTTCATGTGCTGAAGCACTATCTGTTCTGCTAGTTACAGGCTTTTAAACTCCTGAAGGACAAGCCTGTGGATATTAGTGCCTGGCTAAATGGAACATTTCCATCAGCCGCGTTAACACTTAGCTTTTTTATTATTATTTTGCTATTATGTAAAAGCACTTCTAAGGACCTTGTCCCAATGAAAGAATTTGAGAAGTTGCACAGCTTTATATCAAAGATTTTTAACTTAAGTCTAAAATTTAAAACCCTTTTACCATGAGGTTTGTATGGATATTTGTGTCTGTGTGTAATATTAGTAAAAACAGCAACAGCTACTAAACACTGGTACTGCCTATTTCCCTTCTTGCAGTCAGACCTGATTTATACAAATGTATGCAAGTCTGATGAGGAAAAAATATCAAGCACTTTGGCAAAGTATAAATGGTTTATCCTGATGTATTCAGGCAGGCTTGTTCTTCTGGCTGCAAAACTGACAGTTGCTCTTTTCCCCTCAGCCTTGTCATCTGGCAATTTTTTTCAAAGAGATGGGGTAACTATATGGCATAATAATGCAGGTGAAAAAAAACCCCCAGCACTAGAACGGGGCTATTCTGGGGTATGGAGAAAGCCATAGAGGGGAAAGAGCAGGTCCTGTTTGTAAAACTGACAGCACAACTAACCTTCATCCACCTGTTAGATCAACTGCAGAGCAGGGAAGAGCTCTGCCTGGTGATTTGAGGTGAAAGAAAAAGTAGTGGCCTGAGTGACGGTGATAAGAATAGGGCAGGTTTTCAGAATTCAGTTTAGTTTCCTTTTCTGTCATCAATTTGAATACTGTAATCGGAGAGCTGAAACTGTCTTGGAGAAATAAGGTGACTTTCCAGCCATAGAGAGGAAGGTGCAATGTGACAAACTCTGTTACAAATTTGGAAATCTGTGCTATATATCATCAGATAGACAGCATGATTAAAGCTGCAGGGCCAAATTGATAATTGTCTATTAGATGGCAGGCAGCACATCTGTAAGAACAAAATATGAAATTATGGATCTATTTGCATAATTTTTGTGGTTCTGGTGTCATTTTTCACATCTAAAATGGCATAATTTTAGTGCTGACGTATTGCGATCTGTCACGGCTAAAAGATTCTCTTCTAACCTTGGCGTTTCATCAGGAAGCAGTCGTAAACTTTTCACAATGCTGATTTTCATTTTGCACATCTCAGCTCTATCCCCTTCAATTCCAGCCTAGCGTCTGGAGCCACTACCATATAAAACTCCCTAGAGAGAGATCTCGGTCCTCTGTACAGTGTATATAAATGTGGAATTCCCAGTATTAGAGACTTGATTAATCTCCTTAGTGGTTTGGAAGATTTGCTGCTAAATTTGGATTGGAAAGACAGCTGTTGAAAGCCAAAATGAGCAGAATGGTGCAAATGCTTTTGACTTTTAAACTTTTCCAGTTGCTGCATCTGGGGCCATCATTAGAGAGGAGCAAGTCAGAAAAGGAAGGAGGGTTCCACATCATGTGTCTTACTTGCCAAATAGGCAGGGTTTAAAAGCAGTGAGTGAAATTTTTTTCACATAAAGTGACAACTCTTTGGTTTGTCTTGGCAGCTTATCCGATTCCATCCATCCTTACCTGGCTGATTACCAGCTGCGAACGTAAAAGAGGAGGAAGGCTTAAGACATTGCAGCCAGCGAGGCTACCCGAGAAAACATTTTATAGTGGAACTTTTTGTAACACCGTGACAAATGCAACTTCAAAATGGTTGAATAGGCAAAGGAAGAATAAAGTTATTTACTCAGCACTTTGGAGTCCTGTGCAAAGTGAGTCACTTTGGGGCTTCTGTGAGCAGCCCTCACGTAGTCCCTCCTTGTGCAAGGAGACAGAGGAGGAGATTTCCCCCGGAGAACCAAAGCAGCTGCTGGAGGGAAACCCAGGGTAGTTTTCTTGCCTGTTGCAGAGGCGTTTGCCAGCTCTGGATCCAGCCAAGCTGTGTGTGCCAACAGGACAGGAATGCCTGGGTTTCTTGTGTACTTGGAGGAAGAAAGCTCTGACCTGCAGGAATGGAGGGGTTAACAGCATTGCGGGAAGGAAATAACTAAATTTCTGAGTCAGCTTAAAATTAGGCTGATTCAAAATTGCAGTGTTATGGCTTTTATGCAGCAAAATAATCATCTCCACATCCTCTCTCAGTGCAGGCTCCAGTGTGCCAGAAGGGTGGGTCCTCCTTCCTCTCCTCACGTTAGAAGAGCAATGAGCTGGTGGCCCCACTCTTTCCTTTCTGATAGGCAAGTGCTGTCGCTGCAAGAAAGCTGTTTTGGTCGCTCTGCCCCTTTTCCTGCTCTCAGCTCCAGGTTCAAGCCCTGCAACAGAAGAGCATTTGCCTGCTGCCATTGGAGAGTCAAAGATTCCATTAAGATCTTTGTGATTTTAGTGAAGAGTGAGAACTTCTCACTTAGAATAGAGCTGCCATTGAGAAATCCCAAAGACTTCAACAAAATGAAATAAACACCCCGAGCCAAATGACTGGGCCTTGTTTGAGTGAGTTTTGGGGAAGGTTTTTCCCTTTCTGGTCAGTACTCAGGTTCCTCAGAGCACTGGGCTCAGTGACTAATTCATAGCACAGCAAGTGTTTAAAGCCCGTGTTGGTTTTGCTTGTCCAACATTCCTCCTTCTGGTGCTGTTGGAGGCTGAATGTTATCAAGCAGCTCAGCAAATGTTTATCCTTGCTCATTTGACCAGCCCTGTGAAACTTTACTTTGGAAGCTGGATGTTTAAAAAGTAAGAAATCTGGTGAGGTGGCGATTAAGGAGGATGCTGCCAGAGGCTCGCTATGGTGAACGTGAACACAGCAAAGCAGGGAAGGGATTTCTTGAGTGAAGCGTTTTAGAAGCATCTGCTCTTCGTAGAGCGGTGGTGGAAAACACTGTTTGTTCTCTAAAGCCACCTTCTTCCCTTTGCTATCTGACAGTTTTCCAAAGAGCATGTCAAAGAATGGCCAGGTCACCGAGACACTGGGACTGAAGCTGCTCAGAGCCAGGCTTTGTGGCTTATAAAAGAAGCTTTATTTAAGGTACTCCATAGGGAATGACAGGTCCTAGTCTCTGCTGTCTGAAGAGAGGTTTCTCAGTTTAATTTTCCTTACCAGCTGGAGCCAAAGGGGCAGGAGGATAGAAAAAAACCTCTGCTGGTATGTGAGCCTTGGAACTCGCACAAAGCCCGGCCTTGCTGTCCCCGGGAGAGATTCCTGTGCCCCCGGCGGGGGGATGGCTCAATAACCCAGGAGGAGCCGTGCGAGTTGGAGGGTTTTGCTTGAAAATCACCCACCCATCTGCAGGGCTTTCTTGGGAAAGCAGAATTACCGTCCCTCCCGAGTTCTGCCAGGAAGATAACAAACTGTCGTGTTCTCCCTCTTCTTCCTTTTACAGGTATTCTCTTAGTGAATAGATGAGTGCCGGACTGGGTGCGTTTCTTACCTCTGAGGGGCTGTTTTTCCATGGTTTATGTGTAACTGCTGCCAAGTGGGCAGTTGGAGGGATGTTTTTGCATTTTAGAGTTTCAATGTAGGCATCGTAACAATAGGAAAAGTCAGAAGGTAAGAGCCTTATGCCCAGGAATATATCGACTTTAGCCTTTATATTTTTATCCCATTTTAGTTACCATTCCTAAAAAAGCTCAGGAATTTGGCGATGGCGGGGGGAGGTGTCTTTCCAAAATTCCCACTCGGTTTGCACAGCCCAGGACTAAAAGAAGAGTATTTGCACGATATTCTGGATGCTGTCATACATCTGAAACGTGCCAGTCCTGAGTTCTGCAGCAGGACCAGTGGGTTTGAGACTCTGTAGCAAGGTGCTGAGCCTCAGAGTGTTTATTCGTGTGCTGGGAGCACTCTGGTTTTTTTTGTAGCTAACAAGCCATTTGTTGCCAGGTTCAGCATTAACTGGAAAGCTCCCAACTCTTCCCACAGCTGAAGTCCAGAAAACTTTTAGTTCTGTCGCGTGCTTTAATCCAATTCCTCTTTTCACAGATGATGAAATTTGCTTGGGATAACTACAAACAATATGCACTAGGGAAAAACGAACTGCGACCGCTAACGAAGAATGGCCACATCGGCAACATGTTTGGTGAGTTCTGCATTGATTTTGGTGCAAGTTGCTTTTTTAAAATCACACATTCACTCCAGGTGCATTTTCTGCAGTGCAGAAAGGTGTCTGCAACATCCTTGATCTCTCTTCTCTTTTAAAATTTTAAGAAGCAAGACTTTCGACACAACTTACAGGAGTTGCCTATCCGTGTCCCTTTGCTGGTGTTCTCATCCTATAGATACATTTTAAACCCACAGCTTGTCACCTTTGTGTACAGCTCTAGCACCAAACATGTCTGAGAACAATGCTAAAACCAACCAGTGTCTTTATTAAAACATGAAGTTGGTCCAAACCTGATGCTGCTGCTATTTGTCTAAGCTTGTGCACATCAGGACCTCACCAGCATGAGCATTTGCTCTCTCATTGCTCTGCTGTGGAGCAAGATGCGAATTCCATGAAATATTGAATGAGTGAATCAATATTAAAGGCTCTTTATATTGTGAGCTTACTGGCTTGTATAATTTTACTCTTTAGCAGATTACCTTTTTTTTTATGTGAACTACTTGCATAATTTCAGTGCTATTCCCCTGCTTGTTCTGGTGGGATACTTGTTGACTTTTTGGAATATGAATTCTCTTTTTCCTCATTTGCATTCAAAGCATTTCCTGCTAGCTCTGCCCTAGCCTGGTCTTCTCAGCACAGGTTGTACCATGGTGAGAAGGTGCTGAGCGTGGGGGAGGACCAGCAGAGTCTGCTTTAGCACCCATCTGACCCCTCCTTGGGGAGGATTGCCTGTACAGAGGTCTCTTCTTGGCTTCTTTCAGTTGGACTTTGCTTCGCAGACCTCATCTCCCAGAACCAGATAGGAGCAGAGTTCTTTATAGTGAGCAAATTATTTGCAAACTCTGTTTCCCCAGGGGAAAATATAGGAGAAATCCAAAGGGATTGGAGTGGTACCATCTGAAGAAAAACAGAGTCCGTGATCACCAGAGAGCACCACCTCGCAGCATTCCCTGCTCCATCCCGGGCTCCGTGTGACCAGCTGCTGCTCTTGCCCTGTCTGGCTTTGCCAGGAGTGGCGATTTGGGTTTGTCCTTCAGCCTTACCCTCTCTTTATGCCAAGAATATCCCAGTTTCTTCCTTAAGAAGTTGCATTAACTGTAGCGTTTAGTTAAGCGTTTTGCAACTTCTCCGTTCTGGCAAGCTTGTCAAAATTCCTCAAGGAACATGCCTGTAAACAGACAAAAATATTGAAAGCTTTTAAATGCATTTATCATTCTGAAACAATTGGCACTACTTACGGTTGTTTGTAATGTGTCTGTGAGCACTCTCAATGAAAATACTTCAGAGCACAAGAGTTTGCAGACAATTGCAGAAGAGAGACTACAAAGCCTCTTAATAGACTTTTCCCTCTTCTGACTGTGGCTGGTAAAGAACTGAAGCATTAGTCTGGTGCTGTTACCCTGTGTCCCTCTTGTCTTTAGAGGTATTTAGAAATTAGGATAGGGTCATGTTCCCCTCCCTCAGTGTTGCCTGTTCCACATCCTGCCACTTAATGCGCCTTTTTCTTTTAAGCTCCAGGTGCAGTGTAGGCAAATCTGGTCTTCTCCAGGCTGGAGGTGTCAATATTAAGCAGAAATTTCTCTGCAGCTGCTTCTGTGTGGGAGGAAAGGAACCTCTTTGGGGCTATTTTCAAATATGTTTGTGTGAATGAGAAGTAATCAAGTTCTTGAAGGGTGATACATTTTCCTGTTGTGGATGTGATGCTCACTTGTAGCCTGGCCTTCAGTTTAGCAGCTTCACCCTGAGGAAGTGGGTGAGCTGTTCTTTATCAAATATTCCTTCTAATCAAAATAGAAATACAAAATAAACCTTCACCTCCCGCTCTTTCCTAGTGTTCTGCTCTGTTACAACAGCACAGCCGTAAACTAGCAGCCCTCCCTGTATCCACGCAGATGGCAGGAGGCTCCCAGGCACCAAAACCCCTCCTGTATCTCCACCTTCGTTCATCATCTCCCCGCTCTGTTCTGCAAGGTGGCATCTCACCTCAGGAGAATGTCTGAGCAATCTCCATTCTGCTTCATACCCGGCCACCAGACTTGCCCACCGGCCAAAGCAGCAGGGCTGCACCTTGCTTTGCCTCTGGTCCACCACGCTGGTTGCTTGGTCTTTCATTCCTGTTTTAACTGATGTTCACCAAGTCATATTCTGAGAACATCAATTGCATCAACATTTTCCGGTGTTCTGGACATGGCTTATTTGTATGAAAGTCTTGTGATTGCTGTCATTTATAATGAATGCTACTTGAAAGCCCTTTCTTCGAACCCATTAGCCATGGTTCTTTCATAAGGATTATTGGTTCCTCCGTGATGCCTGTGCTAAGAAGTGCCACACTGAACATCCTGTCCTTCTGTGCATTGTGGTGGGGCAAGTGATTTTTAGAACTCAACCATTTTGGGTATGTACTGATGTCTCTGCACATGAACACGAGGAGAATGGGCAAAGCATCCTGCTGAGGTGGAAACAGGATCTCTGTTAGAGTAAAACCTGCACCATGAGACTTCTGTGTGATTGTTCGGTACAGGTGCAGAGTTTTGATAATTATTTGCAGAATTTCTCTCCAAGCTTCAGCTGA
The DNA here is from genome assembly GCA_003342815.1 of Eudromia elegans. Lineage (NCBI taxonomy): Eukaryota > Metazoa > Chordata > Aves > Tinamiformes > Tinamidae > Eudromia > Eudromia elegans. The sequence goes on along the minus strand of PTEX01000061.1, from coordinate 2,187,323 downwards.
CCCGACGAGGGCCAGCAGGGCGCCTGGCCACTGCTGGAATCATCCCGAAACATGTTTGCTTGGGACAGAGATCTAAGGAAAGGCTGAATGAGCCTAAGGTCAAGTTTGCAGTTAAGAGTGAAGGCCAGGGACTGGCAGGCACATGTGTTATTCCTCATGCTCGTCAGGCTCTTTTAACCCTTCTTACCCCAGCATCTCAGCATTCCTGCCTTTGGTGAGCACAGAATTAGCTGGTGTTTGCAAAGCGTGTTGAATTCCTTGGAGTGGAGCTTCTGTGTTCGGTAGTGCAGTGCTCGAGACGCCCCTGTCACTGCGATATCCAGTGCTGGGAGCTGAATTACGATTCTGCCCACTCCCCGGCTCTGTCATAGCCACTTATTTTTCTGACAAAATGTTTTTAAAATCCCGTTAGCTTTACAGAGTTTTTGCGGCTATGGGAGAGTGAGCTGGCATCTATTTCTGCTCATGCATCAGCCGAATTGTCAGTTACATTTTGATTGCAGAGTCTTTTCACAATGATAAGGTAAGAAGCCTGATCTTCAGATATCTCATGAAGTGTGCAGTGCTGGCAGCAGAAGAATCCTTTTTTGACTTATAACCTGAGCCAATTTGCTTTGAAATCGGTGGCAGCAAGTAAATATGGAACCTTGCTGTGTTGTTAGACAGTCATTTTTCACCACCTAACTGCACAATAGTATATTAATTTTAGTGTAAAAATCACAATTCTTAGCTAGGTTCCCCCCTTATTTTTCTTCCTCTCTCCCCCTTGAAATCACACCCAACCCTGTGCGTTGTCTTGTCAGAGCCGCTGCCTCTGCCGGCTTTGCTGAATCGGTGCCTCTTGGTGAGGCTCCGTAGGAGTCTCTGATGTGAATCTGGGTGACAACTGTCACATCTAGGACACAGCCAGGTCCCCCAAACTGGATGCTAAAGATGTGACAGCAGCTGGGCCTAGGAAGTGCGAGGCAGTTAGATTCTGTCCTCGAGGACGGCCCCGTGTCGGGTTCCGGCTCACGCTGCCTGGTGAGGGAGCAGGGAGGGCCGCCCGCGTGGCTGGGGTGGCAGTTCTTGCAGACCCCGCGGCTGCATAAGCGCTGCTTGTGTGCACAGCCCGGCCCTCGGCCCCAGCTGGCCTGACCGTTTGTTTGGAAGACAGGCGGTCATTGCTCTCAGTTGCTCGGAAATAGGGCTATTTTGGCTCTCCGAGGGAAAAGGAGGTTGAAGAGGCCAGGATAGAGCAGAGCCAGTGGTGATGGGGGTGTATAGAGAGGCCTCTAGAAAAGTACCCAGCTGTTTGTGCTGGGATTTGGACTCCTCCAGTTTTTCCCACTCTGACAAATGCAGTGTAGTTGGTATCAGCCCTTCTCACTGCGCTGCCGCCCGCCCAGTGCCCCGTCTGGATGGAGCTTTGAGGAACTCCGCACCGAGGGAGGCTCCGAGGCTCCTTTCGCGTGAGCTTGTGACGCGAGTCGGAGCACCCTCTGACTGCCAGCTCAGCGTCGCTTGGGTGCAGAAGGCTCTGCCTCCCGGGAGGAGACTGCATCCAAGCTGCACCCGCTGAGCCAAACGCTCTGCAAATAACCGCTTCCCTCGTCATCAGGGATTCAGCTAGGAAACCACGAGGCAAGCAGGGAGCGTGCCCGCCTCAATTAGGAGCAGGGTGAGTTGACGTAGGAATATTTGACTTGGGAAAGGTAATTGGGTGAAAATATTAACTTAGCAGTATTCTAGTGACCAGAAAAGAAAGGGTAACCCTCCGGTTCTGCAATCACTTGGTGCAATTTTCATTCTACTTATGTGTCTCGTTCACTGTGATCACAAAATTAGAAAACCCTGGAGTGTCCTTTTATGTGATTAATAATAATAATAATAATTCTCCGAATTTGCATGCTAAATTATTCCTGCTGCCTATTGCATGTGACATGACAGATTGCTCCATAGGCTTTTTAAAGAAAAAAAGCCTCCGCCCTCCATACTTTGATGTTATAATGAAGGTATTTCTGTTCCTCATTGAACATTGTTGTTCCTTGGCATCTTTTTTTCCCCCTTTATCCCTTTTTTCTATTTTTTTGGATAGTATATTACTCTGTTGAGTATTACTTGATAGAAGGACATCCTGAGTTGATGTTGGCTTCTGCTGCCACTGAAATCTGTAGCAACAAACTTGTTCTCTGTCAATGTGCAGGGGTAAATCAGGGTATCCTTCAGATATCCAAGCTGTTGGAAATTGGTTGCATGATTCATGTTAGAGACGACATTTATCCCTGTTGCATTTTTTTCCCCTTGCCTTCCGCCTGCCACAGATTGCTCCTTCCAGCCACCAAGGGGGTCATTAATGCTGGAGGAGCCGCGTTGCTGCTTTGCTCTCACCTTGGTCCCCTTGAGACCGGGGCCGTTTCAAGCCTCAGCTTGAACACCAGGGCTTCACTGAACCCTAAATCTCACACAGAGATTTCAGTTGATTCCAGTGGCTCTGCTGACAGGTGGCAACCTGTCAACTTGAAACAATCATTTAAATAGTTGGAACAGAAACTGCTGATGTCAAACAGAGCATCCCAGGGCCTTCCTTGAACGTCTCTGCTATCGCAGCCCTCGCCCTGGGGCTGAGCCAGGCCCGTCCCCACAGCACTGGGACCACGATTCCTGAAAACGGGCAAACTTCGCATTATCTCAATGTAAAACCATTAATCATCCCAGGCTTTCTCACGGGTTTTGTGAACTGTCCATTGACCCTGAACAGCGTTCTGAGTTTAATGAGGCCGAAAAGTAGGAGAGTGTCTCGGGATTTGTCAGAACTGCTTTGCACAGCAAAAAGAGGGAGAAAGAGACAAAAAGAATTACAGAAACAATGATTAAAGTAGCAAATGAAAACCTAAAAATAAGAGAAATTCTGTTGAGATGTTATGATTAATGAATATCTTTTGGGACCTCTTTTTGGGATGTTGAGAAGAGCTAAAGAGTCGAACATAGGCACTAGCTTGGAAGAAGCAAGAGATGCTTTGGAGCCCGTTACGATGCACATGGGGGAACGATGCACGCTCTAATTAGTTGGGAGTTTTTGTTTGTTTGTTTACTTTCTCCCAACTTTGGGGGGTGTATTTAAAAATACAGTAAACTCGTATTTATGTGTTCTTTAAAGAAAAATATGGCCCCTTTATTGGATGTCGATTGTGCCTCATTCCAGACACTAATTATGCAGAAATAATTGTCTAATCTTCGCAGCTTTGGAGCGTATGATGAAAAGGCAGCCAAGTGAGAGCGGGTGGAGTTGGAGCACTCGCTCCTTCCTCTTCAGCTTGCAGAGATGCTGGTGGCATCTCCGCAGCAAGGGCTGAGCGGAGCTTTGGCACTCCCAGCTGCCTCCGACTAACAGCCAGCATTAACTCCATGTATTTTACTAGCACCTTCTGTGCTGACTTGATTATAAGCTGGATGATACGGCTGAATATCAAATTAGAGGCACCTGACATCACAGATGCCCCTGCTCTTGGTCTGAATACATCCTTTGGTAAAGTTAAGGGCAATGTATCTCCTAGCCACCATTAGTAATAAGATGATTTATGTAATTGGTGCTGCTGAGACAAGGCCACCTGCAGGCAGGCGCTACCAGGAACCGTGTAAGGAAGCAGAACAAGCTAAGACTGTTCTAGAAGTCCTTTCTAGCTCTGTGTTTTTGTCAGGGATATCTTGAGATTTCTAGTTTTGTTTATCCCCTGCATTTAGCTTTTTCTTATTTATTCAGAGAAGATGGGTAACTATAAATTCTGCAGCAAAAATCCCGTTTATCCCTTTTGTTTTTAATTCACTCCTATTCCAAACTTCTGAAGAGATAAGGTAGATTCAGAACTGACTTGGTTGTGTTAAATTCTTACATTTCAAGCTCAACTACTTTATCATTTTTGGGGCTATTGTTGAAGTTTTTGCCACCTTTATTACATATGTCATTGAATATTTGTCTGCATTAGCGATAGACTTGGACTTTTTTCTGCTTGCCTTCAGGAGATCCCATTTAGAGTGGTTCCTGCTACAAAATCTCCCTTTCTGTAATTTCTCCAGGTACTTGTTCCCTATATTTTCTTCATCTGTGGTGACTTTTGGGATAAGAGAACTCTCTTGCCCTACTTAATCAGTAGATTTAATGTCATCCCACAGGACATCAACTTTGAGATTTGTCACCGTTTCCAGTGTTAGATCTATGTGTTCATAGCATTGCGGGAGGCAGTTTTTCATTTGAAGACCTTTATACTTGTTAAAAAAAAAAAAAAAAAGAAAAATTCTTTTGGCCTCTCAGGATTTTTTCCTTGTCTTTAGAGGTATTTTTTCCTGAAAGTTCAAGAAAATTCCCTAGTCTTTGCTTGAGGCATCAATATGAAAAATGAGGAAGAGTTTTTTGTGTGTGTGGCTTTACTAAAATTGTTCATTCTTCTTGTGATGTTTTATTCTCAAAAAACCTCCTGCACCCTCCTATGCTTATGCAGTTCCCAGCAGAAAAGAGGAGAAAAAATGGTTCAGGAAAACGAAGGTGTTTCAAGAGAAAGTTCTAGGGCAGAGTTTGTTTCCACACCAATTTCAGCATACTCAAATACACTTGTCAGATACAACATGCAGTTAAGAACACCTAAGTTATTTCTGTTTCTAGCCACAGCACTTTTATTTGAATAGGTGATTACGTAGGGATGTGGCTTCTTCAATGAAGTTGGAGGATGGGAGGATGCATAAAAAATTATGCAAAGATAATGTTCATATGTGAAGTGTGGCTTGCTCCAAGATCACAGGGCTTTAGGACACGGTCTTCGCAGCAGCCTCACCTTGTCTTTCATACATCTCATTTTCCAAACTCAAATCTGTTTGGTGTTTTGCAGGAGAGAGCCAATAATTCAGGAATGAGGAAATTGAGGATTAAGTTTTTCCCTTACAGGAGAGCGCAGAGTTTTCGTTTGCTTTGCTGAGGCCTCTTCCGACATCTGGAAGTAAAAGTCTCCTTCAGGCATTAAAATTAACACCTTTGACTAGGCTAGAACGTTCCTCCTATCTTGGCAGGCTGCATCCTGGTTGCTGTGGGAACCAGCATTTTTAATTTCCTGACTTCTGTGTACATCCAAAATTGTAACTGTGATGTACTCTGTCACTAAGGTAGCTTTGGGGGTGTGAAGGGAATTGAGCCATCAAAAAGCATTTTGCAGAGCACTTCCTTCCTTCACTGTTGTTTTGCTGGATCCAACAGGCTTCTTCAGGAGGCTTTTTGGAAACCTACAATTCCCATTCATCTTACTGAGTAATCACAGAATGAAAAAGCAACAGTGAGAGGTCACTTAGTCCTTTAGAACCACCCCCAATTGCAGACTCACCATAGGCCTTCTGCATCTGTGCCAGTCAGGTTGCAAGGTTGTTCTGGTGTCTGACCTTGCTGTCCTGCTGACAGCTAAGCCGTGGCTTCTTGGCCTCTCCCTGCACATAGAGAGAATTATTTACTTTGTTATTCTTTGCAGCATCTCTTTATCTTCAGAAATTGTCTCCAAGCCCCCATGAGTCTTCTCCCCTCGAGGCCATGCAATCCCAGTTCCTCCCAACTTTCATTGTTGGCCTCATTCTGTGCTTTCATTGTTGGTCTCATTCTGTGGTCTTATCGTTGCTGTCGCTCTCCTCTGAACACTGGAGGAGTGGAAGGGAAAGGAGGAACAGGGGCAGATAGGAAGAATAGGGACAGATGGTCCTGAGTTACCTGGATCAAGTTACGTGGGCGTGATGTGTTCCTGCTCACCAGCTGAGCCCTGGTAACAGACCCTTTGGGTTCTCCTGACCCACTGCGTTAACAAAGAAAATGTGTTTAGATATTTTCGCAATTAGTATTAATAATTGCAGCTCAACTCATGAGCAATAACTTGAGTACTTACAAGTGTCTGTGCTGGTAACGGGTGTCCAGGCCCACACCTTCCGTTCAGTCACATGTTGAACAGCATAATTAATCCTATTAACTCTATCTTTTTGAAGCAAAACATTGTTTTCCATTCCTGTGGCTCTGAATTCCATTCTTGCAACGGAGCTTGTGTAAGGCTCGCGTCGTTTCTCTAGTACCCCATGGGAGGTGATGTCTTGTTTGTCTGACCACCTCAGGGATGGGCAGTTTTATCTGCCCAAGCAGAAGATGCTGAGTGCTCCTCAAAGCCCTTCCAGAAGGAAGCTGATGTGCTGAGGGGACAACGCAGCCCAGAGTTAGGACAGCGCACGGTGGAGACGGGGCTCGTAGCACGAGCCACCGTCGGGGAGGTGCGGAGGGAAGACGAAAGGGCCCCTTCTTCCTGATCTGTACAGCAAAAGCTCCCTCCTTTGGGTTCTGAGATGAGTTAAGAGCCTCTGCTCGTTAACTGGAGACCCTGGATAATAGGTCTAGATAGGATGTGTGTGTTTAATGGGCCCGTGGAGACCCCTCGCATTAGATGATGCCAGCTCTCAAGGAGGCGTGGAGGAAGCAATAACGAGTATGCAACCAGATTGCCTTTAACTGGCCTAAAATTAATTTGAGACACCGAGACCAGCAATGTTTTGCCCTACCAATATTGCTGCTCTTCTCTTCCTCTTAACCTTCTTGAACTGTTCTGACCAGAATTACTCCTCACTTTTCAAATTACCTATCTTTGCCAGAAATAATCACTGCTGCTTCACACGTTTGAGCATTGTTGCTCAGACAAAACAGAAAGCCTCTTTCCCAGAGGAGCATTTGAACCTTTACTGCATCCAATTTTCCACAGAGCTTTCCAGAGCAGGCAGACAGCCTGCGCACGAAGCCGTATGTCATGGGGAAGGGTTTGGATGCTTGGGGAGAGTGGATTTGCAGCGTCTCCGGCGCTGTGTTGCCGAGGCTCAGTCAAAGCTCTTCTTCCTATGTGGCATTTCTAAACAGAAATAGTTTGATTTGAGCTCCGGGAGGTCCGGAGTCGTGTAGTGACTGGGATAGTCCCTGTTGTGAGGGGATCACTGAATGCTGAAAGGTGGTTGGAGAAACTGGGGAATAGAGGATTAATCCAGGAGAGCTGATGCCAAGTGTTAAATGCTTTTGGATCAGTTAGCAATAGGTGTTGATGCTGTCCCCTGCCCCCTTCCGCTGAAGGATGTGACTGTATGAAGGAGTGTTAGTGTGACAAGTGATTCACTTGCATGCTGAACACCTCCTTTCCTTTGCTTTTTCTTTTCTATTTTTCAAGTGCACGATAAGAATGTTGCTAACCTGCTCCAGACAGCTTGATCTCCTCCAGACACGGTCTGTGTTTCCACATTAAGCCTCCTATAGGAGCATGAGCCATCTTTTCCTCCCTCTTTTTTTCCCTCTTACCCTTTCACCCATCACTTGTTCAGAGGGGAGCTGCCACTGATAGTTCACTTTGAATTATAGACTTAATTCTTTGGGGAAATTTGATATTTGAAAAACATGAGTGGCTTGTCATCCAAAAAAAAGCTATTTCTTCCCCAGCTGGAACACATTCTGTATTAAATCTGATCACAGCAACCTGAAAGCCAACACTTCACGATGCTTCTCTGTGTTTGCTGCCAGGTTTTACCCAGAAACCGTGGTGCATATGCTGACACCCGCTGTGCAGTGCAGGTGGAGCTGTGATTCCCAATTGCTCTCCGCAAACTCGGAATGTCGGCTCCTGGAGCCGACAGAAACCCAGCGGAGCTGCCTTGCGGGCCGGTGTTCGGGCTGCTCTCCGTGACGCCAGCCCTCCGAAGCCCCTGTCATTGGGGAGCTGTGGGCATCCTCGTTGGGCAGATGGCTCCTTCAAGACCCTCTCGTCTAAGCGTTGTGCGCCGGGATTAGCCGCTCTCCTGGTTTTAGGCGTCTTTGCAGGGAACGGTCGGTGCTTTGACCCTTCCCCGCTCGGGCTGGCTGTGACGGTAGCCACTCCGCAGCACGTCGGGCTGGCTCTGGAGCTGCAGGGTGGCGGCGACCTCTGCGTTGTCTGTAGTGACAGCCTGCATCGAATGCATGGGTTGGCGATGGACTCGAGGAGTGTTTTCTTAGGGAAATGCAAGAAAATTAGTATCAGTGGGATGAGGTTATTGGTGGCTGAAGAGGTTAGTAGTCTATGGAGCAGGGGGGTTAGCTAAGGTTGGCTGGGGAGGAGATGGTTGCTCACAGCCCCTAGCTCAGCCCAACTGCCTGCATGGAGGACCAAGGGCTCTGTAAGGTCAGTTCTGCTCTTTGGTATCATTCCCCCCTGCCCTGTATGTCTGGTGAGTGCATGAACAGGAGAGCATTTGGGACACAATCCTCCAAAGAGCACCTGGAGAAGGAGAGTGAGGAAGATGAATGTGAGGAAGACAGGAAAATGACCTTGGATATGGAGCTCTTTCTGCCGAGGTCCCTGAAGTGTGGGTGCAGTGGTTTGTTCGGGAAGCGAAGAAAAATGAGGTTGCTCAAAAGCAAATGGACTTTTTTTTTGCTCAGTCTGCAGGAGAATGTGCTGATAAGAAAAGAAATAAATCTTCTCTAGTTCTTGGACTACTTTTTTTGTCCTTTTTATCTCTCTCTACTGCTACCTTGTTGTGCAGATGTAATTTGTTTAGTTACCTTAAATAAAGGGACTAAAGTTACACCGTGTTACAGCTACCAGATTCACAGACAAAGGCCTCAATAAATAAGAGGCAGTGGCCAGACTTTAACGTGGGGCTGCAGGCCTCGTCTGCAGAGATCCCCACCTCTCCCGGGATGCCCACGTCGGTATCAGCTACAGACAGCTGTAAGACTGGCTTTTAATGAAGCAATTATGAAGATTTAATTAAGAAACGTCATTCTTCCTGAACAGGGCTGTAACCCATGTGCTAGTTTTATTTGTTTCTGCTGTTAAATTTATGTCAGCTGAAGGAATAGCCCCAGTGCTGTCTAAGGGCTCGCTGACAACTTGTAAAGCGAGCAGATGTGGGGATTGAGTACCTGCCTCCTGAGAATCTCCTCTGGAGTTGGATTGTATCTTCCTTTAGTTATATTTGAGGGAAGGTCTCCATGCTGGATGGCCATTAAGACAAGAAAAATTAAAATTGAAAATGACAGGAGTGTTTTCTTGTGGCCAGCGCTGCCACTGTGCTAGAGGGGACTGGTGCAAGGTCCTTGGGAAGGCCAGAGACAGCAGTGTCAGCCTGGATGGCTGCGGAGACGCTGACGTGCTGAACGGGGCCGAGGACAGAGCAATTGCTCAGGGCTTAGACCAGGACACAAGGGACCCCTCATGTCAGAGGGGTGGCCCAGGCTTCGCTGCCTGCTGATGCTTTATCTTGTGTTGCTGTGACTGGTACTGTGTAGAACGGGCTAAAACCTTGGTCAGCACATGGCATCGCGCTCTCCAAGTATGGCTTTTTAAACCTCTATCCTCTCTAACCAGCATGTGGGATTTATTTAAACTTTTTTCCCTTATCAGATTTGAGGTATTGCCTCCTGCCGTCTTGCTGACGGAAGAAGGTGAGGCCAGGAGTAGGTGGGCAGCCTTGCTCTAAATCCAGGTGTTCTGGAGCACTCTGCAAGGAGACCAGGGGAGTCTTCCTCACAGAGCAGGTTTTGCCAGAGACTGTGCAGCGATTGCCAGGGTACGCTGTTGCCAAGATGATCTGGAGCTGCGTAGAACCAGAAAGAAGAAAATGGAACTCAGATTTTTTTTTTTTCTTTTTGTTCTCCTGAACTCCTGTTTTAACAAGGCACTGATTTTAATCAAAGCCAGCTCAATCTTTTGAGGCCTTCAATACCCACATAACCCTAAGAAGGGATCTTAGTGTTTTCAGTTCTTGTTTTGCCCTTTGCAACCTGCAGCACCTCAAGAGGTGAAGATAAATAACTAGTAATGACTGGAGTCTTGTGTGCGTGAGTAGTTCATCATGTTGTGCAGGAACTGCATCCTAATTTTTATTCCAAGCAAGATTTCAACACTAATTTTTGTTTTGACAAATATGATTTGACATAAGAACAGTGGGAGTCAAGACCTCTCGTTTTTGATCTAGGTTTACATTGCTCTGATCTAAAATTCCTCCCCCTTTTGCTTTTGCTTTTCAGTTGTAAAGTTGGTTATTAAAATTAGCAAAAAGCTATTTGAAACTCTTGGTTCTGTAGCATTTAAAGAGTCCTGCTATATGCAAGATTAAGTATGATAGCTTCCTAATGACTTGTGCTGTTCCTTTTAAGCTTTGGCACATGGGATTTCTGTACGCATTTTTAAACGTCTTTCTCAAAAAATGAAAGAGCCAATTTCTGTTCACTGAGAGACTCCATAAAGGAGATTGTTGGCCAGGTGCTGGGCCAGGCTCCCTGGATCTAATCATTCTGGCATTTGGGATGATACTCCTTTCAACCTCTTCCCTTGCCCTGATGCTCAACACTACCCACCAGCTGTGTGTGTGCTGGGGGGATAGCTCGGGCTTCCACCGCTTACCGCATCCCCAGGCACTGGTGGCTCTGGGAGTCAGAAGCTCTTTCTCCTTCCTGCAAAAGATGCCTATTAAAGACCCACAGTTGCTGCACAGCACTTTTGGAGCTTTTCTAAAGCCTCTCGAGGGACAGGCTTGCAGCTGGGAGCCCTTCAAGGCTCCTATCTGGACTGTGCTACTCCAAATGGTCTATTTTGGGAGGAGGGGAGTGAGGGAGGGCGACTCCCTCTGTCCCTCCCATCACAGCTGTTCCACTCTGCCTGGAAAAGCAAACATCTGCTGAGCTGCAGAGGCTGAAAATGTGTCCTGGGGGTAGGACACTTGTTTAGCCATTGGGAGAAGCAGGTGTGGGTCTTGTGCCAAGGCCAGCAGCAAAGGGACTTGGTTCCTAGCCCCTAAGTACCTCACTCCAAGGATATATTTAATTTGGAGCAAAATTCCATCGCGGAACCTGGTGATATCTGTTAGGTAGGAGAGCCAGTTGGGATTTTTAAGGATGGAGCTGGAAAAGAGGGCTTGGTTCCTCTGTGTGAACTAGTGTGGGGTGCTTTGGGAGTCTGGAGAGAGATCCCGACACGTGAGCTGCTCTGGCAAGGGCCCTTCCTCTGGGCTTGTTCTCCTGCTTCCCACAGACCCGCGGAGGTGGGATGAAGGTGAACGCAACGCGGGTGGTCACTAGTGGGTCACTCTGTTCCCCAACCGCTGTTGTCCTCTCATGAGCCACAGTGCCTGGTAAAGCAGCCTTTCCAGGGCAGGGATTTTGCTGGAGCTTTCTTTGGTTGGTAGCTGGATAGGCTGGAAAGGGATCATGAGGCTCAAACTCGGAGGCCTGGGAAGCTGGTACGGTGCCTCGGTTGTGGGCAGCGCTTTAACGGCTTTTTACCGGCCCCTCCGTGGTGATGCAGCCCGAAGGCTCCGGCGCGGCATCGCGGCGTCTTCCCAGCGGGGCGCCGTGGGCGCCGCGTTCGTACAACGGGCTCCTCGCCGCCGAGCAGCCCATTCAGCACCTCTCACGAGCATTATGTTAATTAATGTAACCTTTGTTAGGGGGCTCTGTGGCTGCGCTCATAAGCGAGCGCGCAGATGATCGGGCCTCTGGGTGGGTGGACGTAGGAACAGAGCAGCCTTGTTGCCTCCCTGGATGTCACCATTCTTCTCATTGACAGAAGAACAAATGCCCTTGCGGCCTGGAACGGGCTGGTACGGGGCGTCTTCTGGCTCAAGGAGCTGCAGAGTTGAATCTTTGTGCCGCTGTCATGAGCTACGACTTCTGCTTTGCTGTACAAGTGAAACTCCAGACAAAGGCCCCACCACTTGTTAGCCCAAGAGCTGCCAAGAGTCCTTGGCTTAGGAACATGCTTGGTTCCTAGACGGCCGTCCTTGCTCTCTCAGCAAGGCCCCAGATGTTGGCAGTGGTCACGGTGCTCCTTGGAAGGGCCACGGGCTCTCCCAGGGCAGCGCAGGGACCTGCTGCGGGTGCAGAGCTGAGTCCAGCACACGGAGCTTCCCTTTGGCCATCGGCTACACGGCTGCCTCTGAAACATGGCAGCTTTGCAGCAGGACTGGGGATACTCTTGCCTACACAGGACCTAAGGTTTGTGGAGAAGGGCAGAAGCTCAGACACAGAGTCATCTTTAAAATCCATAGCTGCCGTTTCTGGGCACTTCAGAAGGGTTTCTGTAGAGAGCTCCTTGGTCTCTACTTCAAATCTCTATCAAAGAAGAGTACAATGAGGCTGAAACCAGTAATTTGGAGAGGGGAGTGTCAGCAAGCATCAAAAATGACAGGCTGGGTTTTGATTTCTTTTGCTTTTGAAGCTCTTTCCCCTTTCATTATATCCCTTGCATTATAATGTGTAGATTGGGCAAGGTGATTATTTCTTAACATCTCTCAAAATAGGCAGTGTGTCAAGCAAACATCCCCAGCTTTATAAACGGGTGCGTGTCTATCGCAGCAGACGTGCTGGGCTCTGTGTGGCACCGTCCTCTGACAGCCGAGTGTCGTCAGGGCCACCAGACACGGTGTCACCAGCCCTGTCGTGATCTGACGAAGCGAGAGCAGAGCAGGCACCTGGAAGGAAAGACCGTTCTCCTGCGGTGAAGAAGTAACGTGTCGCAGCGCGCAGGGCGAACGGGTCCTGCTCAGGTGTCCTTTCCAGCCTGGCGTGTCACCGAGACACGGCAGCCAAGTCTCGATGCCTGGTTTGCTCTCTGCATTTGTGCAGAGGAGGGAGGCTCTCTTCTACGCCGCTCACAAGGCGGCTGATGCTGCCGTGGGACCTCTTGGTCTGGAGATGAAGGTGGACTTTGTTAGCTCTAGGAGAGAAGTCAGCCCCACGTTTTGCGACTGCAAAGAGGAAAAGAAGCATCGACAAGACCCTTGTGCAAGACGGCTGTGCAGACAGGCAAGTGTTTAGGGCAATATATAAAACAAATGTCTAAATTGACACAGAAGCAAAGCAGCAGGGAAGCAAAGTTTGCCCTCTCGTTTGTCAAATACAGAGGAGGAAGGCAAAGCAACTTCAAGGTATGCTGCAATGAAGATCCAGGCATGTTCCTAATCCCTTAGTGCATTTCATGTATTTAAAGGCCTTACTTGCTCAAAACATAAAAGGCTCTGTAAATCCAGGCAATATTTTTCATTTCAATTAATCACCTCGGAGAACTGTAACTTCATTGTCTCTTTGTCTCAGCTAGTTTGAGCAAATCCAACTTTTTTTTTTTGCATTTTCCTCTGCAGATTATGAAAGGCTCTGTGAATTATATCATCAGACTAAAGCAAACCCATTAGTGTTGCTCTCAGAATATCACAGTAATGGGCTGTGCCTCAGGCAGCACTGACCAGCCTTGTCTTTTAGGCTGCTCTGCCTGCATCTGTATTGCTCAGAGCTGGTGTTTCTCCTTGCTAATAAGAAACTGCATAAAAATCACATAATATTGAAGAATCATTAAGGTTGATAAAAACAGCTCGGCCTGGGATGATGTTTATTTCATGGTCGCTGCTTTTGGAAAACATGCTGCAAAACATCGGCTCAGTGTTGTGTTTTAGATGTACTGGTTGATCTAGTGGCTCTTGGACTCCATCTTTTGCTCTTCCGGAGGTCGCTCCAGTTAGGTGATCGTGTCCCAGGTCCGTAAGAATAAACGTGTAGTTCTAGAGGCTGCCTGCGCTGCCTCGTTTTCCGCAGCCCCTGTTTCCGATGCAGACGGCGTCCAAAACCCAGCAATCTGTGGCGGAGCAGTAAAGTCTTGGTTGGGTTTTTATTAAAGCAATGATGTGCTGACTGGCTGAAAAGTGTCAAAACTGCAATCTTGTAACATCAACAAAATAAGGCAGGATGCCTGTTTTTTACGAGAGAAGAATGTTGAAAGCAGAAGCGAGCCCTGCACGAAATCAGTGGGTCTGAGCACTTGTCCTTTGGGGAAGAGCGATGGTGAAGATCAGAGGCAGTTGCTTCTGTTCTCATTAAGGCAAGACCAAGGCCGTAAGGTTTGTGGCAGACAACTAACCTTTGCGTTCCCTTCCTCTCCAAGCTTTCCTTTCTTGAGTAGAACTAGAATTGAAGTCACACTGATGGCATTATAAAATTGGCAACCCAATCTGAGCATGTAATAAAAAACAAAATCGTATCTCGCTAGGAAAGCTCAGGAAATTCAGGGTGATGTTTTAAACTCGGTCAGTGAGAAAATGCAACTGAGTGGTGCCAAATAGAAATACACTGGGGTCTGAGGTTGCACTGCAAAGGGAGGTGATATGGACAGAGCTGGGTCAAGCAGCTCCTGCATCTCCAGAAGCAAAACCTGAACCTTATCCAAAAGTCTTTGTGGCCAGGAGCATCATGAGGTCTTTTTTATTTTTCTTTAATATGGCTGATATGGTGGTTCCACATACTTAGTTGGCATTTGCTGGGTGTCCATGTCCCATTGCCATCTGCTAGGGAATGGTGAGCAGCCTCCTGGGGCCCGTTTGTTAGTTAGGCAAAGCGAGGCAGCTGTCTGCAACCCCCCTCTCTGTCTGCAGGATTTACTGACGTTAGGCTCTGGTCTAGCTGGTGCTGTGTTTTGCGTGTGTGTCGGTAATGGGAAACCCTGAGTCACAGCGTGGTGCAAAATTACTTAGTGTCTCAGATAACAAATACTGCATCGGGACAGAATGATCAGCCTCCTGTCTTGAATGCTCTTGCACAATAAAAACATAATTCTCTGCCATCACTTAGAAGAGGCTATGCTGGTAACCGGATTACAGAGTTTGGGTTTGCAGCTGAATAAAGATTAGAGCTGGAATCTCCTTAATGTCTTTGGCCAAGACAAGAACTGGAAAACAAGGCCAAGATTTGCAGCCGTGACCAGTGGTTTGAAGGGTGGACCTTGAGCTGTTCCCTGGGGGTACTTTTTTCAAAACACTACCAGGCCTTTGAAAATTGGGCCTCTCTAAAGCAACTCGCTGTGGGCAGCTGAGCACACCGGTCCTATTAGAAGATCTCAGGCTAGATTGTGGCCAAGATCTTCTTGCCGGATCCTGTGCAGACATCCCCAGCGCTGAGGCTGGAAGCTGCTCTCTATCCCGTCCACGGAGTGGGGCAAATGGAACTGACACAGACTGGCCTGGAGCTAGAGGAGAAGGCACGAATGAGCCTTCATCACGTTGTTCTCTTTGCACTGTAGGAGGCCTTCGAGGAGCTACTGTGGTGGATGCCTTAGATACTCTGTACATCATGGAGCTGGAGGAGGAATTCCAAGAAGCGAAGAAGTGGGTGGAGAAGAGTTTTGACTTGAACGTGGTGAGTCAATGGCTGGGAATGGCTGCCTGTGTCACAGAAACGTTCCCTCTGCATTCGGTCAGTTCTGCTCACAGAGTCATCATTAGCATCATTTGAGAAGGGGAAATATAAAGTCAGTGCAGGAGAGAAGTTCTGCACTGGGAAAGAGGTGCCTTGGCAGCTAAGTGGGGGACATCCCGAGCTCATATTTGGGTGGAAGAGCATCAGTTTTGAAAACGCCCAGCCCCGCTCACTCTCCATGCCCTTCAAAAGTCTGCTAGCCGTGTTTTTTCTTGACAGATTTACCGGGGCTTTGAGCAGGGCAGACTGCTGTCCCTCCTCCCCGCTCTAGCTGGGGCCCCTTGCTGCTGTTTTGGCTGCTGGTGTCTGAGGCAGCTCCGTGCCGCGTGCGGGAGAGCGGATGGAATCGCCTCGGTGGCATCGGGAGAATGTTAAAAGCTGAATGCTGTTCAAACTTTTATTTTTTAATGCCAACCGAGTTGTCTGTTGTGAAAAAATGGTTCTCCCCATGGGAACAATGCATGCAGCTGCCTTTATAGAAAAGCCTCGTTTGTGAGGGCACGACTGGCATTCATACATTCATGAAAGGAAGACCACATCTGATAAATTTGGTGAATGCTCTCAGTACATTACTGAATCGATAAACAAGGGACAAAATCAACTGGGAGATAATTTATCCGGATTTCATAAAAGCTTTTAATCTTGGCCTGCAGAATAGATTGATCTGCGAAGACAAGAATGAATACTACGGATTGATCGGTGTAGTCGGAAAACACAGCAGAGGGAGAGCAAGAGGGAAGTTAATTAAAAATTGGCTATGTACAAGGAAGTCTGATGGTCCAAAAGAGGGAGGTGGGGACCCACAAGCTCTGGGTGCTCTGCTGTGTCTTATGCTTCTTCTGGAGAAAGGACTTACACTGATTTGTAACCACCAAATTATTTAGAAAGGCCAGACTGGTGCAGAAGTTGAAGAGCCCCTTCCCTTTGCCCTGCTTGCTGACAGCGCTGCGTCAGCAGGAGACCTTCCTGGTCGTGGTTTTATGTGTTTGCGTGAGGGGAGGGATCATTTGTCATGCAGATTCATCAGCCAGAGCGTGTTTTGTTTGTTTTGGTTTTGTAAAAGCACATTTTGAATGCAATCGTTTTGACATTTGCTGCCGATCAGCTGAGCAGCTAGAGCAGAGCTCGTTCCAGGTGAGTGGGCTCTGGAGTGATTCAATGAACCAGATCCATCCGTGTCTGCATTCCCTGGTGGGGGGGCACAGGGACATCACTCAGTTTGTCTCTCTGTGGACATGACGGGCACCTCTTAGGCTGTGGTGTGCTCCGAGCCTGCAAGATGAGATGAGTCCTTGAATGGCAGAATGCATTTTCCGTGGATTTTTGCTGGCTGAGATAAATTGGTAGTTTTGAGGGGGGTGGGGGGGAGTTCTCTTCCCTTCAGCTCCAGCTCTCACTGTAGAGCACATGAAGTACTTTGAGATCTCAGGTGAAAATCTGCATTACCCTGTGAGTGAGAACTGGAAGACTTAAATAGCTGCCTACAAGCTGCTCCCCTTAGCTCCTATTTGTATGTGCAGATTTTGCAGTTAAGAATGCCATTATGTACTTTCAGAATGGAGAAGCATCCTTGTTTGAGGTGAACATCCGCTATATTGGAGGACTGCTGGCCGCATACTACTTAACTGGAGAAGAGGTTGGTTTCAGCATCCCTGTGTGTGTGAGTCTCAGTCACCAGTAATGAATTGAAAGGGTTCTCCAGCAGCTTTTCATTGAGCATCAGATAATCCCTCCATAACAATAGGCTAAACCTATCGTTTTTATGAATATTGAAATGCCACTAATGTTCTTTTAATTAAGTCTCACATAATTACCTTGCACACACCATGCATGGCTCATCAGCAGAGATCTTTCCTCTGGTGGGCAATTCTAGCAAGACACATTTTTGTTTGAATACATTGCTCCCCAGTGAAATGCCATTTGCAGTGATCTTTGCCTTTGTAATTCCCACTTTGTGGTTACTCTGTACCCTAAACATAAGCAATATTTCATCAAAACAACAGTGCAGACTCTGCCCCTCAACTGAGGGGCAGCAACTGATTAGTGACAAGTGCTCCAGATTCTATCTGGGCAGTCCTTCTGTAGCAGTGGTCTGGAAGATGAAGTGCCCTGGGGAACAGGGGCACTTCTTTTTCTCAAGGGTAGCAGAGGTTGGGACCTGATGCCACAAGCTGTTCTTATAATATAACTGGACTGAAACTTTATAGCTGCCTGTAGAGAGATGAAGAGATTGTTGCTCTGCTCTGGAAATCTTAGGCAGGCAGAAATTCTGCTTTTTGGAGGAGTTTTGCAGGTGAAGGAACTGTGAGACTGGCTCTAAATGAGAGGTCAGCTCCCACCTAGCATGGCTGAGCGCTGCCTACCATGGCAGGATGGGGTGGCTCGTCACTGCAGAGTGGTGCCATTGATCCATGGATTCACAGGAGTTGCTATGTCATTAAGGTTGCATTTTAAATGAGTTCCAGGAATTAGTTCCCTCTGTGATTCCCCTCCAGGGAAATCTCTCAAAGACTCCATGCCCGGCTCAGGGCCTGTCTCTGTCACAGCTTTAGCAGAGTTCACACCAGCAGACCAAGAAGAAACGTATTAAACCATAAAGCTTCAGGGCTGACCCTTTGTAGTCAGCAGTGATGCAGCAGCCGGGACAGTGCCTGTCATACACCCAGTGGTGACACCAGACTGAAACACAAGAATTGAGGCCCTGTCTCTTGGCTTCCCTTTCTGAATCAAACCCATCTCCTTGTGAGGGTATCACAGGCCTGCAAGCCACAGGAGAGTTCATGTTTCCTCAGTGCTGTATTTTTAGAGCAATAAATTCCTACTTTCTTAGAACTACTGCCACAGCTTGGGCTGTAGAGGGGGGTTAGAGGTAAAAGGCTTGCACTTTATCTCCTAAGTCACTTACAGGCTTCCCTTGATCAGGACTAATCTCTGGAACAAAGATTAGTGCTTGTATCAGTTTGTCCCAAAATAATTGTGTATGGTAGCTTTATGCTGCAAGCCACCATAAGATATAATGTGATTTGAAAGCCCAAAACTGAAGCATTAAAAATGGAAAAGGAGCAGCTTAGACATGAAACCGTGAAACCTTCCTGAGAGAGATTGCAAGTAAAAGATTGTTTGCTGGAAATCATGTTTTTTGCAATAGGAGATAATACCAGCTAGGGAAACCACTGTCATAAATCTGACGTGCTGCTTCTAGAAAAAACTCGCTTTGATTTTAATTTTACTGTTTTACATCCCTGTGTCCTCTGCCACTTTGAGAAGAGAAGCATCGGTCCCCTGAAGGATACTCCCTGGGTCAGTTCATATCAAACCAGAGAGCCAAGGCAAGGGCAAGGCCACCACCAGCATTTGTAGTGGGCAATGAGATTTGAAGGGGAGGCCTTTGGCTGCAGAAATTCCTTTCTTGTTCAGCTGGTCAAAGGGGATGTACTAGTTCTTTGACCTTTATTCAGTTGCTTAGGCAGCCAAAATCTGCAGGGAACAGGAAACTGGGGCTGTGCTGATGACAGTCAAGCCCTGCATTAGCTTCACTTGCTGATCCTGAGAGGTCCTTGGTTCCAGAGAATACAATATTCTACTATCATGTATAATGGGGTAGATGCAGTCCAATTTTGAGCTTATCCTTGGGTGGAGGTTCAGTGGTTGTTAGGTGCAAGAACAACATTTGGGGAAGGCTCCCCCGAACCTCACAGAGCTGCAGCCGCTCTGTTTTTCCCAGCCTTGTTGGTGACTGAATTCCAAGCTCCTGTCCTGGATGTGCATGGGTGGTAACAGAAACTGATCACTGCATTTTGCTACTGAGGCGTTTGGAGTGTTTTATGAGCTCAGCTGCTCTGCCTGATACCATCCAGGTTCAGGCTTTGCTGGGGATGTTGGGACCAACTTAAAGTAGATCTTTAGAGACCACACAGGTAGATGCTGAAGTTCACCACGATTTTTGGTCCAAATCCACCCAGGACTGGATTGAGGGCAGCTGCATACCTGAAATGACAGAATCTTTTAGTGCAGTACTTCCATCTTTCATTAATGACATGCTTGAAAAAATGCATTTGAAAGAATCCAGCTTGACTAGTATTTGCGAGCAGGCCATCAAATATTTATTCTCTCTTCTTTTAACAGGTATTCAAGAGTAAAGCTCTGGAACTTGGAGAGAAACTTTTGCCAGCTTTTAACACCCCTACTGGTATCCCACGCGGCGTCATAAATCTGGGCAGGCAAGACATGCGTCCTTATGAGTATATCATTTCATTACTGAATGTTTGCAAAAGACCAGGACCCAGGCAGGAACAGCAGCACTTCCTCAGAGGTGCCCCCTCTAGTGCAGTTTCTTCGAGGTCGTTTGTTTTGCCAACCCAAACCCAAGAGGTATCTTGGCAGAGATAGGAGGTGACTCAAGTTACCCCCAGCCCTGTTTGTTAATTTGGAGCTATCTACAGTTTCTTCCTCTGCCTTTTGACAGGGCTTTCTGCTACAATAGTGTTTTCCTCTCTGTCCTTTCTTTAAAAGGATATTTGTAATCTGCACGTAGCATGTGGCACGCTCTGTATTTTTGCAGTCTCTGCAACTGGATGCATGTGAATTTACCCAGGCTCTGCACCTAAGGAAGTGGGAAATGGATTGGAGGGGACTGGTAGGCATTTTTGGAGCTGGTGTGGGGGGAGTGCACAGTTGTCTCGCTGCTGGCCGTCCTCAGCCACGTGTGTATTCTTCTCGTAGAGTTTCGTGTCAGGCAGGTGGCATTCTCCTGCTGCAGGGGAGCTCTGAGGCAGCTGGAGGTCACTCGGCAGAGACGTGCCCCGGGCGGCTGGACTCGCCGTGTCTGAACCTCGCTAGTAGATGGCGGTCCCGGCCATTAAGGGCTCTTCGGTTCATTTTGATACCGACTGACCAATCCCCCTGGGTAAAAGCCGCATCAGGCTGAAAGGCAGGCGGCAGGAAATGTGGGTTAACAACAGCCTTTCATCCTCACCTTCTCGCACCACGCAGAGCAGCAGCTGTGAAAATCTTTATTCATCTCTTAGCCCAAACGGCCTGTTTGGCTCCTGTCCTTGTGAAGCGCAAGACTGTCAAATGTTTGACTTGGGCTGATCCTTCCTCAAATATCACTGTCACCCTTCAGTTGTCCCCTCTGCACATGATCCCAGTGAAAATTTGAGCCACCGCCACGACCACTTTAATTATTTCTTTTTACAGAAGAGACTTTCTGCCTCATCCGTGGCTGATAATGGCTCGGCGTAGACTAACCTTTCACAGAAATGCCAAACCCTCCCCTGCCCTTTGTGAAGACAATCGAAACAGACTGTGCCTGCCTAGACATTCCCCAAATGTTTTGCTGATGACCTTGACTAAGAGCAAAGAAAATCAAAATAAGAGAGCCCGAAATCCAGAGCCCGTATGAGAATCTGGAGCTCTGGCTTCAGAGCCGTAATACTGCTGGGAGGGCCTGGAAGTGTTGATGGATTTAGGAGCAAGGATGAAGCGAGCTAAATCTGTATCCTGGCTATTGCAGAAACATGACCAGCCAAAGCTTGTAAACCCAAAGGGGAAGGAGTTATTCAGCATGAGGTAGATACGGATGTGGAAGCAGAGGTGAGTGAGATGATGTGGAGAGAGGGGATGTTTAACACAGAAGTCAGGGCCAACCCAAATCTCGAGAGTTTTGCAAGAAGAAACTGGGCCCGCTTCTATTTTTGTAAGAATTGCTAGTTCCAGAGAAGCCTCCCCAGCTCAGAAGCAGGAGGTTTACAGCATATGCAGCATTTCTGCTGGTGGGGGCTTTGGAGGAGGGAGGGAGGACTAAGAATGAGATTCAGAAATGTAAAACAAACAAAAGCTGATATTGCATTAATTCCGAGTGGCTGTTTTGGGGGACACAAGTAGAAAGACCCTCCCTTTGCTTTTCCTATAGCCAGCTGGCCTTATCTCTTCCTATCACCTTGCACCACCTTTTCCTCTTGTGTCCCTCCGCTGGTGTGCTTCCTTGTGGCCTTCTGTTTTCACACAAGAGCTCCTATCACGTCTCACACAGCCTTGTTTTCCATCCTGCCGGCCAGTGGCCACGCTTTCTGCCAGCTCCTACCATACACTGTCTTGTCCAGCTGCTCTTCCCTGTGCTCCCTGCCCGCCCGTTGTGCTGTGCTCTCTCCTGATGCCTCCCGGTCCTGCCCCCATTTCCATCTCCCTCCAGACAAACCCCCTACCCCTCCACATTCCTCCTCATCCTCCTCTCCTGACCGCCCCATTGACTTGGCTGCTGCTCTGGGTCTCTGTGAGGGAAGGAGATGAAACAGCCACTTCCAGCACGTGCAGCCACTGCAGCCGAGCGATTAAGATGCATTAATCTGGGGGGCAAAGGCAGCACTGGATGTTTTCTTTTGGCTTGGAAACCGAGGTACTTTGAAAGGTAGTTTCCTCCAAGATGTTAGAGCAGAGAGCAGCTGGGAACACTCAGTTTGCCCAGCCTGTAATGCTGAAAAAATGTTCCCCTGCAGGGGGTCATGTCAGGCTGCTCTTTAACCCAGGGCCACGTTGCAGACGGGCCGTTTCCAGCAGCCTCCTCTCCTGAGGTCGCTGGGATTTGTCCCCACCCGCGCAGGGCTTGGGTTCCCCACCAGGCTCTCGTGGCACTTTCCACGTGTTTGGGACCAAAGTTCCTGGCAGGGCCGTGGTGGCCGCTGTGACCCCAGAGAGCCGGACACCGGGAGGGCTCTGCTGCAGCCCTGGTGCTGTCCAAGCGCTTGATATGCGCATTTCCCCCCCCAGCTTGCAAAGATGATTAATTTGCACCTTCTGCAAAGAGCAGCAACTTCTTGCTGCAAATGGCCAAATTTTCAGGCGCCATCTAGTGTGTCCTGCCCCGGAACTTGGGCTCGGGAGCCACCGCAAGCAGCGCTCCTAAAGAGACCTGCAAAGCAGCGTCCTGTCACTTCTGGAGCAGCTCGAGCTGCCCAGGGCAGCACCTGCACGGGCTGTTTTAGGAGCAAGGCCTTGGGGATATAGGTCACTATTCCCATCAGGGAGATACAGAGCTGTCATCTGCAGCAGTGAGGCACAAGAGGGACCTGGCCCGCTGTAAATGCAAATCCAAGGAGGTGCACCTAGTTGTTAGTACTAGGAAGAGCCTCTGCCTTTCTGTGTCCGTTGGTTAGATTTTTTTCCAGGATAAAAGGGGAAATGATGCCCTCTTGACTCCCAGAATCTGCTCCTTGCCTTGCTCCAGGGAGGATTTTTCTCCAGCACTGCATATTGCATGAATTGGTCAGGTTGAGACATAAATATCAGGGCTACAAGGAGGAAAAGAGGCTGAGAATGGATCCCAGTAGCTCAAAATAGTGGGGGACCCATTCCGTGATGATCCCTGATGATCCCTGGCGTGCACTGCGCGTGCACAGCACAGGCACAGCCCGCACCGTGGCAGGGGTGCCCTCACCTTTGTGTGCGTGCTAATGAGGGCTCCTTTTTGTGTCCTTGCAGCGGCCTGAGTTGGAGCTGGGGCTGGGCGTCTGCCGGAAGCAGCATCCTAGCGGAATTTGGTACCTTGCACTTAGAATTCCTGCACCTTTCGGAGCTCTCTGGCAACCCGGTGTTTGCAGAAAAGGCAAGTACTCCCCACCTCGGCCTGCGGTGACCTGCTCTCTCACACCCGGAGCTGAGCGGCACTTTGGCCGTCCCCCTGCCCATTGCCAGTACAGCTCACCAGAGAAGAAGCCTTTGAGAGTGGGACACGTCCCAAAACCTGTCCCTTGCAAGCTGCAGACTTCACCCGTCCCCAGAGCATCCTACACCAGCCCAGTGCAGAGATCACAGCAGCTTCTCACTGGAAGTCCCGTCATGCAGACTGCCCGGAAGGCAGCGGCCCCCGTGCTTTCCGTGTCCATTCACACTTGCTTTAGCCCCTCCACCTCCCTCCCTCCATTGCTGGCAGCAACAAGGGAGATGGGGGTGTTTTCCTAATGCCTCAGTAATGTGAAGTTGCAGTAAAACATGCCTAAAAAAATCTAAACACAAGAAAATTAGTCCATCTGTTGGATGCAGGCTGCAAAGATAATTGTTAATTCTGATATCCTAGTAGTGTTGCCTTGTACTTGCAGACCTTTCCACTCTAAACAGGCATTAAATGTTACGCTCCAGCCAGCAACATTTCTGCTGAGGTTTCTTGCGTAGGAAAGACCTGACAGTTGGCATATTGGATTCCTTTTGTGTAACTTGTAACTGAAAATCTGTTAATATTTCACATTACCTTGCTCCTTTTTTCTTCTTTTTCTTCTTTTTTTTTTTTAAACCATGTTATCTTAAAGCACATGTGAGACCAATTTATTAAATATGCTGTTGGATACCAACAAATCATCAGCCTCCCATGCATGTCCCTGAGGAATCAGCTTTGAGGGAGACAAATTGTTCCAGTTAGAATCCGAACTAACCCCGTGAGCCCAAAGGAAACGGGGCCAGTCCAGAACCTCACAGTGCGTGAAAACAAACAGTAATTGTGAGATTACCAGTAAGAGACTCAAAACGGTCCCTTCCTTGGGTGTTGGTCTGTCAGTTCTCACGGAAACAAGAAAAGAATTTGCAGAAGAGAAGGGACGAAAGGGAAGGAAGAAGGTACAAGAACAAAGCAGAGAATAGGATGTGGAAAGCGAAGGGCAGGGTGAGCAAGAGAAATGTCAGAGGAGGGAGCAGGAAGGAAGAGCAGAGGGTGAGGGTAAACTAGAAACCCAGGAAACTGTAGGCAAGATACAGAAAGACTGGCAATTTGGAGTAAAAAAGACAAGCTAATGGTTCTTGATGATGATGATTCAGAGGAGGGAGGGGGGAGCTGAGAAGAGGCCAGTAGAGGAAAGAGGTTGTGGAAAAAAAATGGGAGAAAGAAATGAATGAGGAAAACAGAGAGAGAAGAGATCTGAAAACACAAGGCAAGAAGCAGCAGCACTGCAAGCCAGAATTGCATCCGTATTCCATGTTCAGATTGTGCCGTTTTGAGCCAGGGTCGAGCCTCTGTCCCTGGTGTCACGTTTTCATCTCAGACTCATCAACCAGCTGCAGGATCAGGGCAGAACCTTTCCAGTGGACTGCGCTGAGCTCAGCGTGCCTTGTGCGTGCCACAAAACCCGTAGCGCTGAGTCTAATACCCTCTGGGAGAGACCCGTGGGATGAGAGGGGCTCAAGCAGCCCGTCGTGTGGGAAATGAGATCCGAGGAAGACAGCCACTCATTAGCTTGCAGCTTCGGACTTGTGTGATTTTAGCAGGAATAAAGTCCATCTGTGGCTTTTATTCCAACATGTCGTTAATATGCCTTCCTACTAAACTTCAGTAAATATTATGCAGCCTGATGACTTACTTGGAAGCACTGACTTAAGCCTGTAGCCAGCTTTTGGCGTACAAATTGTCTAATTTTATAAAAGGTTTAGAGTGTATTAGTTGCTCTGTAGGTTATAATAGAATATTTATGCTGCATACCATTTAGCTTCATCCCTTCTGAGAAAGGCCTGTTGGATTTAATGGGAGTGAAACCAAGGGAGGTTTTTAGAGAATAAGTAAATCTGTTCTAGCATATTAAAGGAGCTGTCTGTTGTTGAAATTAAAGGCCCCAATTCATCAGGTTAAGTGAGCACATGGTGAATTTAAGTGCCGTGTGAGTCACTCATCCCTGCCACTCCTTTCCCTTTGGATCATGGAAAGAAAACCACCCACTACCTCTCATGCATTTCCATCCAGATTAAAAGCCCTATCCTCAGGATTCCTTCTGGACTATTTACTTCCACTGCTTTTCCGACCGGGGCTTCATGGGGCTTTCAGAACCGTTTCTAAAAACCCACAAACCCAGCTAAAGGCTGTGCTGCGGCTCCAGGAGGAAAGCTCCTCCGTCACAGACCCTTCCGTGGCGAGCAGTGTTGCTGGCTTCCACTTGTTTGATGATTCACAGTGTAACAGGCTGCCGTGCTCGTTGAGCTAGGCAGGAAAGCCGAGGAGCCAGTGGCAGAACAAACCCGTCAGCCTTTTCAGGGAAGTAATGGGCTTTTTGTGTCTCATCTCTCGCAGGTGATGAACATCCGCAAAGTCCTGAACAAAGTGGAGAAGCCGCAGGGCCTCTATCCCAACTTCCTGAGCCCGGTGACAGGCAACTGGGTGCAGCGTAAGTATCAGTCTGCATTGAGTCCCGCCTGGAGCGTTTCTGCCTTTCCATTATCCTTTAGGAAGATATAGCAACTGTCAGAGCAGTGAGCCAAGGAAATGTCTTGTCAGGCAGCCTGTTATACATGTGATTAGATAATGTGACTCGATTTGGAAGATGCAATATAATCATCGTACACTTAGTCCGTCAGCCTTGTTTCCAGCTGAGTGTCTCACCTCCACAAAGGGAATTAGAGCCTTTCCTTCCCGGGGAGGGTAATGGTACATGGTTCATCACATAGATATTAGAAATCAGCCCATCTCTGTACAATCTTATCCTACGGCTTTCATATAGTCTGTGGGCCTTCTCAGCAGTTGCTTGTGAAGGCTGTGAGCAGAAGCCATAGGAGATTTGCTTCCTGAGTGTGAGGTATCAAATAGGGATCCCTTTGGAGAGGCAGTGGCTGGAAGAGTTTCAGATGCCCCAGCATTCTGTCTGCCCTAGATCTTTGACCTCAACTTTCCCCCCTGTTAGAGATTTGCTTATTTTGGCAAGGGATGTTGCTGGATTTAATGTTTCTCTTTGAAGGGAAATAGTCGTTTCGCCTTCAGCAGAGCTGTTTTTAATGTGTCAGTGGATTATATTGCTTAAGCAGGTTTATTTGAGTCATTGCAATATTTTCTGTCCCTGTCTTGCCTCACTGTTGGCTCTCCTAGATCACTGTAGATCTTTCCAACCTCTGTATTAGTAGCTCTGTTTGCAACTGACAGGCAGCTGCGTGGCTGCATCATCTGGGGCCCTGGGAGAGCACTAGCTGGGAGCAATCCCTGACCTTTGACTGCCACATCAGCACCAATAATGATGACTGACAGGGCTTGGCTTCAAAATTGTCCCAACGCAGCATCCTGGATAATTCCCGTTGTCCCATTAAGCCAGAGCTGTTCTTTGGTGCTGTGATTAATAAAAAAAAAAAAAGAAGATAGGCTTCTGTGTTCGTTCCGTTAATTGACTTTAAAGTTATCCCTTTGCTGGTTCATCATCCCTCTGCATTTGTCTCTGCAGAGCTGTTGCAATATGCTCCACTTGAGAAGTTAATCTCCCATCCCATTGCACCCCTGAGGTGCCATTTTCCTTAGGCTCTTCCCAGCTGGGAGCCACGGTGCACGTTTTCCCATAGAGGAGCATTAATCCTACCTGCTCCTCGGTGTTGCGGAAAGATGAAGCTTCAGCCTCGGTTTTGCTGTTGCCGTAACTGATTGTTACTAAATCTTCGGGAAACTTAAGAGCTCTGCTTTTAATTCAGGGGGTTAAAATACTCAGCTTGATACTCACTGTTAATCACTTCTGCCACTAATTTAATTCTATTTATATCCACAAATCTGACTTCATTTTACTGATCGGCACCCACCCTTTGCTGACATATAAAGGGGCTGAGTCTCAGAGCTTATTAAAAGTAGCATCTGATTAGAACTTTAGATATCCTCTCTCCTAGCCTTACACATCGTAAGGACACCCCGTGGCACAGACTTCTCCTGCCAGGTGCTCGTTTTCTGACCTGTGGTCCGAATCCCTATGATGATGCTGATGAGCATCTTGTGCACCTCCGCAACTGCTAGCGAGAAATAATTAGGACTAAAGGAAGGAGACAGCTGCTGCCTGCTACAGGGATGTTCCCCGTAGGTGCCAGGCTCTCATTTTCTCTCTTGCCATTAAAGCTCTTTGCAGGAAGCTGTTTTTTCCTTGGGATTGCTGTGATTTACTTAAAAGGTGCATCTTCGACCTGGCCGAATGAGCACATCTTCTAAGGAAGAGGCTGTGCTGTACCTCTCCTGGGTGCATTTGTTACCTTTAGAAAATTAAAGCACAGTCCCCTGCTGAAATAAAAGATTTGTTTATGCAAAGTGCCCAGGAGGCGGATGCTGGCAAAGTCAAGCCATATGGAATGCAATTATGTACCAGAGCTCCTGCTTTGGCAAGTTTATGAATGACATACTTAGGATCAGAGAATTTCTCTGTGAAAGACAGACTGTGCAGCCGGTGTTTGTAAATAGTCTGTCCTCCTCTTCTCTGAATCCATACATCTAATCTTGTTGTTTTGCTCTGCATTATTCTGTGGACCATTGGACACACTGTATCGGGGATATTTGCTCCTCAGGTCAGGAAGATGCATGGCTGTTCTCTCTGCTGTTGGTGGGATTTAGCACTTAGAATATGCCTGAGGACTTTACATGTATACATTGCAAGGGAAAATAAAAATCTGAAAAGCTACTCCCAAAACTGTGCTGTGTCTGCTTGTGTCAAAAATGAGGAAGCAGGCAGATGCAGAGGTAGACACTTTCAATTAATAGGGTTAGTTCAGTCCATGGTGAGTAATTTGTCTTGCTCTTATAAAAAGGAGAGTTCTTGGCTGCTTCAAGGCATTAGTGCTGCTTTTCACCCTGTGGTGTAGTTTAAAGATATAAATCCATCCCACAGCTCCCCCCAGGCAGAAACCCGCGGCTGTCACGCCTGTTTCACAGTGCGATTCCTTAGCAGCCTCTTCCCCAGTAAGGTCGCAGCGTCGTGCACTCCGAAGAGATAGCCCTGAAAATCTCCAGAAGAAGGTATTCCGTGCACATCCTTGCACCCGACTTTATCATTTTAATATGCCAACAACCCCAGCCTTCCGCAGGACACAGAGTCCCACCATGAGCCGGGAATACAAATGGCAGGATGCAGAGGTCCCTACAGCAGTCCCTTGCCGGCAGCTCTGTCTGATCCAATATACATTTTCCCTTTCCTGAGGCAGTAAGACAGGGCCCAGTGACTTCATGTAGGCAGAGATCCATCAATATCTGCCTTTGCTCTCAGTTTACCAGGCTGGGATTTATGATGGTGGCTTCATAAAAGGAAAGCACGTTCGAGTTAGAGTGTAAGTAACTGTTGCAAAATAAGAGCTCTGAGTAGTTTTGGGAAGGGATACTGATGCTTTGTAAAATGACAGACCGTTTTTCTTCTGATTGCACTTTCCACCTTTCTTCCTTTCTAAAAAAGAAACTGCTGCAAGCTCTCCCCAGGAAACTGCAAAGAGAAAGGAGAGAACAAGGGCGTTAAATAGGACATGGTTGTTTGCTCTTTGTAAAGTGGCTGCTCATTGTATATTATGAACCTGATGTTCTTTTCTCGCTTTCCTATTACAGATCATGTCTCCATTGGGGGGCTTGGGGACAGCTTTTATGAATATCTCATCAAATCTTGGCTGATGTCAGACAAGAAAGATTCTGAAGCTAAAACGATGTATGATGATGCACTAGAGGTAAGGAGTGAGATTCCACTTTCTGTTTCTTGTGGGAGACGTTGTTCTCCGGAACGCTGGAGGCAAAGGTGGGTTAGCTCTTCGGGTTTGTTCGGTATCCGCTCCCCACGCTGTCCACAAAATATCCTGAGGCCCTGATTTTCATCCCTTTTAGGCAATAGAAAAGCATTTGGTCAAAAAGTCTGCTGGAGGATTGACCTACATTGCTGAATGGAGGGGCGGCATCTTGGATCACAAAATGGGCCACTTGGCTTGCTTCTCTGGAGGCATGATAGCACTTGGAGCTGAACACGCTGGAGAAGAAAAGAAGCAGCATTACATGGACCTAGCTGCTGAAATAACCAACACGTGTCATGAGTCTTACGCACGCTCAGGTAACCCGGGTGGGCTGCCTCGAAAGCATGAGCAGGGGAGAGCCCACAGCCTTGGGAGACGCAGCTCCCGCGTGGCAGAGGGTTGCAGCAGGGTGTTCTGTGTGTCCCTGCATGTGACACGCGCTTCTCTTCTCTAGGGTACCCAGCAGGGAGGGCAGTAACAGCCTTCCTCTGCTCCAGCTGCGTTATGTAAAGCAGGCAGATAGGAACTGCTGTGGGAAATGAACCCTGAACAGCATCCTGCTCCTGCATCCCACTTGTAGAGCTTGCCTCCTGCCAGCAAGGCTAGAGTTTGGGTCTGTCCTGTCACATTCTTTTGCAGACTGAAAAGGGAGATTAACAGTGATTTAGTGTAGGATGTCCCACTATCTGGAAAAGGGCGGCTGAGAAGCCAGAGCGTGCTGGAGACCTGTACCTGCTGCTTTAAAAGCAGCAAAATCTCTCCTCGGAGCCCGCGGGCAGCCAAGCAGCAGTGTGCTCTCCAGGACCTTGTCAACCACTTCTGTCTGCAGTTTCCAAAGATTGTTTCGCACCTGAACCACATCAGCAAGTCCATATTGGCAGCTGCCATCCAGCATGTTTGCCAAATATGATTTCAGTTTAGCTTGAAGTTTATTTGCAAATAACTCCTTTTTTTCCTAGCACTTACAGTGCTGAAACAAGCCACCCGAACTAATAACCCTCTGGCTGTGAGTGCCTGGAGCCAGTTTTCACCTTCACCATATCCATCAGCACAGGAAGGACAGGAGCGAGCCTGCCCGGCCCCGCTACAGAGCTGTCATTTCAGCAAGCTCATTGTTTTGCAGACAATGGCTGTGCATGTCACAGCAAACACCATAAGCCCCTGCACAGCCTGGAGGGCCCAGAGAAGGTGTGCAGAATATTTAGAGAAATGAAATGAATACCTTAAACACAGCCTGGTGGTGAACGCTTTGGTGCTGCAAGAGAAACCTCATGTGGCATGGTCACAAGCAGCCCCTAAGCTCATTTCAATGTCTCCTCCACAGGGAAAGGTCCCTGGGTTGTAAGGAGGGAATTCCAAGCAGGTATTAGCAAGAGATTTGCCCCCTCTTGATATTAGCCCTTAGGCTGATGTGCTGCACCAACATGACCGAACTGCTTGTCTGACTGCACACAAGCCTCAGTTTTAAATGAAGTCTTAGCAGCTTAAAAGCACCTCCACAACCTGTTTTCTTGCTTTCCCCCCAAACTGATCATTACATGCGTGTGATTGTGTCTAGATACCAAACTTGGCCCCGAAGCCTTTCGCTTTGACACGGGGAGTGAAGCCATGGCAACCAGACTCAGCGAGCGCTACTACATCCTGCGCCCAGAAGTGGTGGAAAGTTACATGTACATGTGGCGACTGACGCACGATCCCAAGTACAGGCAGTGGGGCTGGGAGGCTGTGAAGGTAAGGCTGGAAAACACGCAGTAAGAACAGCTACAGGCTGTTGGATTCTTGCAAGAGTCTTTTTATTTCAGTCAAGAATAAGAGCAAAAATGATTTAAATTGCATTAATCACCAAGACACATTAGCAATGGTGCAGAAATATACAGAATAGTTCAATTTAGTGTGGCTTCTCTGCTGCTGCTGGTAAATATTTTCTTCTCCCTTTTGATCTATGCTAGAATCAATCAGTCAGTCAAAACTGCAGAGGTTTATGGAGAGAAATGCTGCAGACAGTGAAACGTGCTGTCAATGAAACAGTCCTTGTACCTGAAATACGTGGACTGCTCAGAACCACAGGTTCATAGCTGGCCAGAAAAGAACAGGGGCAAGCCTGGCTTTGCCCTTCCTCCTCTCCTGTCTTCTTCCTGCAGAGACCTCCCAGCCAGCAAGACCCTCACCTCTCTTTCTAGGTAATGCAACGGCCAGTTGGCTGCTGCCCCACGTCCTAGCAGGGTCTGCCCTTCAGTGGCAGAATCGTCACTCGTCTAGTGCCCTGGAGAAGAGGCTCTGCGAACAGCGCGAGCTGCCGCTGGAGACCTCTTGTTGCTTTGTGTGTAACACCAAGGTCAATCAATCAAACAACTTGGGCAGGCAGTGTTGCTCCTGCTATTTCCTTACAACTAGCTTTATTCCTGCCATAATCACCGTGAGCGAGAGAAGCTACCAGAAATCTGGAATTTGATTTGTAAAACTGATTTGTGATGGGACCGATGGTGATGATCAGTGAGTTACTCCATGCTACTGTGTGTTACTAACATTTCTTGCCCTTTTTCAGGCCCTGGAAAAACACTGCAGAGTAGAAGCAGGTTTTTCTGGCATCCGAGATGTTTACAGCACAACCCCAACGCATGACAACATGCAACAGAGTTTTTTCCTCGCAGAGACTCTGAAGTAAGTATCACAGAAGCCTTTCAGAACAGCATAATTCCCACCTCATCAATGCCTTTGATGCTGTACATCTTTCTGCATAATAAGTCTTTTATCCTCTGCATGATAAGTCTTTTATCCAATCTGCCCTGCAGATTGGACAAGATTATAGGTGCTGCAAAGCTTTGGTGACTTCTTTCTGCAGAACCACTGCTTTCAGAGGCACTCCCTAGGCTCCTGCTTCTGCCCTGGATTTATAGGATTCTTCCTTCAATCCGGGGCTGCTCTGAGCATGTGGGAGGCAGAGCTGACCCCTCTGCCGGGGTAATGCTCTGAACAAAGAGGAGGCAGGAATACGGTGTGGACGTGCTTCTCAGCTCGCGTTCAGCTGATCTCATCCTTGGCACAAACCTGCCTGTGCTGGTAGCCTGAGCTCCTATTTGTGGGGTGGCTGAGGGCAGGCATGCATCCCAATCCCCCACCCTTGCTCCAGCGACCAGCAGGAAAGTGAGGCAAGGAACCTATCCCCATAACCCACGGCAACCCCCATCCGAATCCCACCGGCAGGGCTCTCTGTGCGTGCTCGGAGTCCCGCTGGAGCTGCCTAAAATCTGCCCTTGTGTCTGTCTTCCCCCTGCCCGCCGTTGCCGTGCGGCTCCAGGTACCTCTACCTTCTGTTCTGTGAAGACGACGTGCTGTCCCTGGACGACTGGGTGTTCAACACAGAGGCTCACCCCCTGCCAGTCAACCACACGAACTTTAAAGCTAAAGCAGGTGTGCAGTAGGGAGACACGGGCCAGCACCTGCTTCCGCAGCGCCGGCGGGTTACTGCATTTCCTTTCCATTAAAGGAATTCGCGTTGTTCCTAAAATGGTATTTTGGGGCACTAGTCCAATTCCGGACAGTATTATATCGGGGAGATGAAACCGTGACATAAGCACCTTTTTTTTTCCTCTGTGAGGAGCTCTATTAGCTGGAAAATGAAATGTTTATTCTGGGCCATATTGTACACAATTCATAGACATTCCTTTATACAGAGAATTTATATGAAATCCACTGACTTTGCTCTATAGTGGCCAAAGGATTGGAAGTTTGCCATAAAATATACTTTCCCACACTCAGACACATCTTTCCTTTCATATTTTTGTTTTGGTTTTGCCTTTTATATACTGTTGGATTTTATCGCCTTTCTAATTAACAGTTTTCAATATACTGTGCTTTCTAGGTGGTGTCAAAATTGTAACTAAATCAAAACCTGTCTGCAAAATTCTTGATCCTAATGTATTTTTATATCATTTTTTCTGTGCTCTTAAATCACATTTACCATACATCACATGTCATTTAACTTTCCTTTATACTTTTTGTGGTTTTCTACTTTTATTTGGAACTAAACATTATGAGTCACTTGTAATAATTTCACTGCTGTAATAGTCAAATCTGTGAAACGGAATAAAAGTCTTGTAAAATAAAAGGCTTGTTTGGGTTGCTCCTGCTTTAAAGCCATCTGTCAGAGACTTGTTACATCATGCTGGAAATGACTAGGTGACAATAGGGGTTGATTTTAAGAATGTTTCACAATAGATGTTGATTGGCAGAGTAATCTAGTCAGCGTAGGGGCAGTAATTCCAGTCTGCGCCAGCTCTTTGAAATTGCTTGTTTGCTGTCTGATACAGGTTTGCTGGAGTTCTACTAAACGTTTGATTTTCTAGCCAAAAAAAAAGGCAGCTAAATTTGATCCTTGGTCTATACTATTTCTGGAATGAAGTTACAGGAGGAGAAGAAAGGACAGCGTGTGAAGGTAGATTCTTGCTCGTGTCCTGCCCCCGGGCGAGCGCTGTGCCGCGGACATCGTGGCAGAGGACGGGCGACGTCCACGTGCCGAGCCCGGCAGCCGTGAGTACCTGCCTGGCAGCCCGGGCGGGCTCCTCCTCGGCTCCCTTCCCCCTGGGGCCCCGCGGCAGCTTTTCCTCTGCTCACAGCGAAGCTGCGCGGCCCGCGGTGACGGAACACTGTTCTCCATCCTCGTAGATGAATATTTGGCTTATTCAGCAACTTGGGAAGGTAAAGTTGCTTTGAGCGTGCTATGGAAACAAAAAGATGCGTCTCTGGATTCATGCCTGTGTAATTCCCCCGGAGAAATAGGGTTGTCAGATAGGGACTTAACGTTATCCCAGAGATAAAGATACTGTCTGGTAAGCTTGGCCTAGAGGAATGGTTATTGGTAAACAAGCATCTTGGGAGTGAGCTGGCTTATCCAGGAGATTTGGATACTGGGAAGTCAGTTTAGCCCAGAGGATTTTTATAGTGGATTAAGGAAATTCCATAAATAAAACTGCCCTGCTCTTCGAGTAACTCAAAATAGTGGCAAGACTGAACATCCCCCTTTCCCTCCCCAGTAGGCAGCATTGCTCTAGCTCCCCTTAGAAATAGGTGCTTGGTGTTGCATTAAAACTCGGCTCCTTTTCTCTCCCACACCAGTGCTCAGGTATGGCAGTAAGCAAGTTTGGTCTTAGTAAAACCACCCACTTCTGGAAGAAAGCTGCTGCTTTTCCGCAGTCCTGTGGCATCCCAACCAGGAAGTTTCTTTAGCTGCCCGAAAGCTTGACAAGGTAAAGGATAAGGTAAAGCTGCCCGAAAGCCTGACAAGGATAAGGTAAAGCTGATGGGTAACTGTGCGTGCCAAGACCCTCAAGTGGAGCTCAGCACCACTCACAAAGAAAAGCGCGTGCTGGAAATGACCATGAAATTTCCTTTCTTCTAGACCAGAATTCTGCAAATGCCTCTGCCTGTGCTCACGGGTCCCTGCGGAGTTACGTGCTGAGGACAGTGATTAACGGGAGGCGTTAATCACGCCCAGGCGCCTTTACAGGAGTCAAGGTTTGTTGGAGGAGCAGCTCCCTTCCAAGGCCGGAGATTCCGGCCGTACGGAAATGCAGGTAACGGGGCCGTAGCCCTTTGGCGAGTGCCGAGATCTCATGTCTCGGATCTTGCTCCTGCCCTGAATACTTCCTTCTTGGGAGGGAAAATCCGTTGCTGATTTATGATGGTTTTTCCCCCTTTTGACTCCCTTTTCCAGGAAACATGACCAGCTTAGGTTGTCTCTGGCCGTTTCTTCCGTTGCATTCAATTTGAGGATCTGTGATTATTTTAATTATTTCCATTTTCACCATTAAAAGATGTGACCTTATATTATATCCCAAGAAATTTCCGTGCAAGTTCTGATAACGGCAAGTTGCATCATGAGATGGAGATGGAAACCAATAACTCAGTGCTTGTAGAACGGCTGGTTTTTGTTGCCCGACCATACAAGGAGATAAGGCAAAGCTATCCAGAAAACAAATGCATCTTTTGGTAACCTGCAGTTCATTTTTACAGCGTTATTAGATTCCCCTGGAAGACTCTCAGCAGAACTGGTTATTGAATTCCAAGGCCTGGGCGTTTTTCCACGTCTGTTTTGATCCGATCTGTTTATCTCATCGGTTCGGACGCGATGCATCAAGCGCTGCCTCTCAGCACGAGCAGTCCCGAAGTTTCAGCAGTTACTTCGGCTCGCAGTTGGGTCTGTGGCTTCATTCCCCATAGAGCCCCAACAGGCACCGTGCTGTAATTAGCAATGTAAAACACCCGGGCATTGTAAATGCTTTTGATTAAACTCATCGATGAATTTCGATTAATTCCCTATCACAAGAATTTCCTTTGGTATAAATGCGGGCCACGCAGCAGCCGTCTGGAGATTTAAAATTCCTGCTGAGCTGTAATCTGTAATCCCCCAAACCAGCAGCGTAGAGCCAGGAATTGCTGGCACTGCCCTTTGGGAAGCATCCCTTCCCTGCAGATGCCCCGAGTTACTTCACCTTTTGTCTTTCAGTCTTTAACCTGTGGTCATTATGCGGTAGCTGAGGACCCCGGGAGCGGTTCAGGTGTAAAGCAAGAGCTCTGCTGCTCGGAGCCGGTGTCGGGGCCGCGCCGGCCGGCCCGGCTGCTCTCCCTCCTGGTGCCGGGCCTGCCGGCTTTGTCCTTCCTCACCGCCTCCCGCTCCTTCCGCAGGCCCCCGAGCGCGTTCACCCTGTTCCCAGGCTGTCTCGTCCCACCGCGTGTTGTGCTCTGAAGGGACCCGCTGGGTTATTTGAGGTGAGTGAAAGCTCTCCACCCCTCACTGCCCACCCTAACGAATCCGGTGGGGTTTAAACCGAATCTGCTTGAAGAGGCCCGCGCATTCACTCCTGTCTCTGCTCCCAGACGGGGTTTGAGCGCTCCGTTAATTCGCTTCCTCCCGTCCCCTCCCCGCTGGTCCAAGCGCCCGCTCTGCTTCTTGGCTTCATGAGGAGCACAAAGGGGCATCGGGAGCGCGTCAGACACTTCCCTCCGGAGCGGAGCCGCCAGAGGAGCCTCCTCCTTCCCTCGGTCGTGCAGATGTGCAGCACTGATGGGAATTGCTTCAAACTCCACATTCCTGCCCTGTTCCACCCGCGATTCCCAGCCTCTCCCTCCGGCTGCGACGAGGCTGCCGCTGCTCTCATCTCCCATCCCAAACGCCCTGGAACAGGAGGCCGGGGCGGGCCCAGGGGCCGCCGGAGCCCGGGAGCGTTCGGTGCCGCCCTCGGCGCGCCGGCCGCGCCGCGTCCCCCGAGGCAGCGGGATGCTGCGCGCGGAGAAGCGGCACCCGGATTCACAGGGAACAGGGGTCCGGAGGGTTCCTCATCCAAAGGGAGGCTCCGGAGGGATGTGGCAGCGCGCGGGAGAAGCGGAAGGGCGCAGGGAGACGGGGGTGGCTGGGGGTGACATGAAGGTTTGTGACCAGGCGCGACGGCACTTGGCAGTGCCACGGTCGGTGCCGGGAGGGACAGGGTCCAGCAGGGCCCCGGGAAGCCCCTTTTCCCGATGGGAATTGGCTCAGGGTCCAGGGCCGCTTCCCCGCTGAGCATCACGCGGGCCCGGAGCACTTCCCAGCTCCGAGTTAAAACACAATTAACGGCGAAAGCCCCTGGGAGCCCTAACGAGCTGGGAGGCGTCGCGACGCCAGGACGAGTGATTTCCCCTAAAAAATAACGGGGGGAAAAAAAAGAAAAAAGGAAAAGAAAAAGAAAAAATGATGAAAAGAAAGAATATCCCTGCGGGAGACAGTTTTAAATCCTTAAATCGCTCCAAAGGGGAGCGGAAAGCGGCTGCGTCCCG
>PTEX01000061.1:2116175-2150482 GCA_003342815.1 Eudromia elegans | reverse complement strand
TGCGGTGGCCACCCCGGGGCTGGGGCGGGGGCGGCCGCCCGAGGTGCCCCGCGGGGTGGAAGTGGCCGCGGCCTCCTTGTGGCCGCCGCGGAGCTGCCGCGGCCGCCGAGTGGGAGGTGGCGGCCGGGCCGTGGTGGCCGTCGGAGGGCTCCGTGCGCTGGCCGGGCCGAGGTGGCCGCCACAGGCTGACCCGCGGGGTGGAAGGGGCCGCAGGGCTGAGGCCATCGCGGGGCTCGAGGTGACCCCGGCTTTGCGGTGGCGGCCGCGGGGGTCGGTGTCACCGCCGGGCTCGAGGTGGCCCCGCGGGACCTGCTCGCCCTGTGCGCCTTGGAACGAGGCCTGCGAGGGGTCCCCGTCTGCTCAGAAGGGGCCCAAAACTTGTTCGTTGTTCCTTATTTTCGCACTGGGAACGCAGTTCTCCACCCTGGGGGACCGGATGAGCAGCAGCAGAATAGGGAATGGGAGTAGAAAAAGGGAAAGTGTTTTTAATTTTGTGTCGTTTTTTAAATATCTCTTGGACTGTTTGGCATCGCTTTAGATCGCAGCCCGTGCCAGTCAAACGGCTGCCCTGGGCCCTGAGGAAGGGTCTGTGCCGGGGACGCTGCTCCCGGGCTCCTCCCGAGCGCAGCCGGGAGCGTCCGCAGCCCTTCCCGGGGCAGGGCAGAGCTCTCCTGGCGCTTCAGCAGCCAAAGCACAAAGGTTTTTAAGGAATGCGTCCTTCCTGTCTCCATTTTTGCATTGCAAAAAGGGAGAAATGGCGCAAAGTTCTTCGTTAGGGTAATTCCTTGGCTGGGGACAGGACAGTCCTTCACGGGCCTTCCAAGAGGACAAACCCCCGGGTGTTTGGGGTGTTTGGGGTGTTTTGGTGCGCGTGTGTTTGCAGAGTACGGGCAGATGGACGTGGTTGGGCAGCAACAGGGATGAGAAGGAAACGTGGGCAGGAATTGTGGGCAGCCCAAGGTGTTCTGTTTCCCTCAGCTTGCTTGCAGCGTGTGTCTCCTCTCTTTCTATGGAAATGTTTATTTGGCCAAGCAACCCACGAGCAGGTAGGAGAAGAAGCCACAACCCTCCTCCTCCTCCTCCTCCTTCTCCTCCTCCTCTTCCTCCTCCTCCTCTTCCTCCTCCGGGAGCCTGAGACGGCTTCAGCCTCCTCTGCCAGCGTGGCCGGGGAGACTTTGTTTCTTACTGAGCAGCTCAGAAAGAAAGGGACGAGGGAGGGGGGGGCTCTGCAGCACAAACGCTAGCAAGAGGCAGCAGGGCAAGGCCTGACATCTTCCTCCCCTTTCGAGGATCCTCTTCGTCGTCCCCCTGGAGCGAGTGCGCCGGGGCGGGCGCCTGCTCCGCCTGGGCCCCTGCCTCTTGTTCCCGCTTGCTCCTCTCCCTGTCGACGTCTTTCTCCAGCCGCCCGCCTGCCCCGCGGGCGCTCCTGGGCCTAGCGCGGTGCCTGCGCCTACAGCAAGGCCCAAAGACATCGTGCTGCTGATCTGGAGGGCCTAGGATGCTCTTTTCTTTGGGGGATAAAGGCACAGTTTTGGTCCCTGGTCTTTGGAGAGTCCTGATTGCCCCTGTGCATAGATCAACTCTGCACTGTCCTGTTCCTCCATCTGTTTTCCCTTTGGCAAATGCAGTTTCCGCTCGCTCCTCTCTGCGTCCTCGCCATCCTCCAGCCGTGCCGGAGTCCGGCTCCCTGGTTTGTATTCCAGGATCTTTGTTTCTCTGTCACAACCCTGAAACTGCCCTGGAAGCCTCTGAAGTGCAGTTGACGGGAGCGAAGCCTTCCAGGCCGCATTAGAGCTGCTTCAGGCTGGCAGGCAACAGATGGAAAATAAACTAGTTCAGGAGCCCTGGGGATGGTAACGGCGCTGCAGGCAGCGGAGAGTAAACACAGCTAAAGAGCAGAATGCGGAGGATTTATCCTTGCAGCTCCAGCCTTTTACTGGGGTGGCAGGGAAAGCTGCCCCGAATGATGGCCCACGGGGGAGCTGCTGCAGGCTGGTGGCAGGGATGGGCTTGTCTGACTCGCTCGCTGTTTCTCTCCTCCCGCACCACCGTGTCGCTCCTGTTTGCCTGCAGCTTGTCCCTTCCTCCCCTCCTTTGCTGCAGAAGAAACCAGGATTTTTGCAGGGCTGCTCCACGCGGGACGTTGCGTTTCGATGGTGTTTTCCATCGCTTGGGAAGCTCTCCTGCCGAGCGTGCGGAGTGAGGGGGAACCTGGGGCACCGAGCGGCTCGGGGCTCGCCCAGGCCCTGCGAGTGCTCCGTGAGATTTGGGAGCTGTGGCTGCCGGATGGATGGGGGAGCGGGGCAGCCCCGCTCCCTGCGGAGCCAAAGCCGGAATGCTCCCAAGAATCTTTGAGTTGTTTTCTGCAGAAATACAAGGGCCCAGTTCACCTGTATATGTGATTGAATAACTGTGTACTGGGCCACCTTCGTTTCATTGCCCATTAGTTAACTTCCAGCAGTCAGGAGCTCTGGGTACCCTGAATACCTGCAGGTTGAGGAAAAGTTGGAAAATTTCCTGGCAACAGACTTTGGGGATGACTCGGAGCAAGTGATTGAGGTTGAATTGCTCAGCCAGATGTAGTTTTAATACGCTCGTGCCAGCAGTTCCTGGACACCGATCCCTATTGTAAATAGCACAAAACCCTGCCAAGGGGCGTTCATCTTTCAATTTGATGGCTGTGTTTGCACGCTGTAAGAATGCAGATTAACTCCAAGAGGGGCCTGAATGAGTTTGTGAGAGGCTGGAGACAGAAATCTCATTTACCTCTTCTTCCCGAAGCAGGAGCTGGCGCTGAAGTCCCTGGGAAGCGAGGGGCTGTTCCTCTTTTCTTCTCTGGACACCAACAACGATCTGCACCTCAGTCCGGAGGAGTTCAGGCCGATAGCAGAGAAGCTCACGGGTAGGTATCGGTCTGCCTTGCAGAGCTCCCCGCACCGAGCCAGCCTTGCAGGGGCTCAGAAGTTTTTATTCACGTTACTTTATTTTCTGGGCAATGTTCTGGTTTACTTGCTGAGAGTCTGCTGAGCTTTACGTGTTTTTGGAACAGCTTAAGCACCACGCAGCACTTTCACAAAGTGAGGTTTTTATAAGGCTGACAATCTTGCTGTTGGACTAGTAAAGTGCTTAAGTTACTTTGTCTAGGGCTTAGAGGGGATTTGCGATGGGCGAGTGCAACAAATACAGCTCAGCCCAAGCTTGGCCCAAACTGTGAGTGAGTCACGGTGCTGCATCCATGCCCTCCTGGCTGCAACGGTGTCTCTCAAAGCAATTACAAGCAATCGTGTTTGGAGACTTTATCAGCGTGTAGCAAATGTCTCTTGATGGTGCCAAGCGGAAGAAGTGCAGTGGTGATAACGTGCAGGAGAGCTCACAGCACAACAGAAAACAGAGGTATTTGCTCGTGCTGTAGTGAATTGGCTGAAGTGTGTATGTCTGTTCCCCCCGGGTGAAATCCGACTGCCGGACTGTGCTGTGGGCTTTACAGCATTGTTTGCTACAAGGAGGGGTCCTCTCTAATCCACGCAGCAGAGGCTCATCCCCGGGGTGCGGCTGAGTTTTGCTGTTACGTACAGCAGAGTGACAGCTGGGAAGCTACAAGTGCTCCAGGATTTACCAGGATAAACGTATAATCACTTCATCTTTGCTTAAAAGGGGAAGGAGGGGAAACAGCTGCTTAAATTCCTGCCCTTTTGTCTAGGGGTTGCTCCCGTCGCAGAATATGAAGAGGAGGAGACACCAGATTCAAGCGGGGAGACGTTGTCCATCGTGGCTAAATTCCAGCCATTGGTCATGGAAACGATGACAAAGAGCAAAGATGGTTTCTTAGGGGTAGGTGTCACACGCAATGGGTGCGCATGGCCAGAAATGCACGTGTTGGCAACCCCACCTCTTACCAGGATGCCAGCTCTGCACTCTCTTAAGGACCCATCTGGGCCACAGTATCTGTCATGAACCCCCCCAGCTGCTTGTTCGCTGTGTGTTGAAGGGAAGCAGCTCCCGTACCTGGCTCTGAGGCTCTGTTTTGTTCACAGATTTCTCACGTTGCGCTGTCTGGCCTGAGGAATTGGACCACCCCAGCAGCCCCCCAGAGCATGATGTTTGCCAGGCAGTTCAAAGCCTTTCTTCCCCCAAAGAATAAGCTGGATCTTGGGGATCCGTGGTGGATAATTCCAAGTGAATTAAACATCTTCACTGGGTATCTTTCCAACAACAGATTTTACCCTCCGTCTCCCAAGGGCAAAGAGGTGAGATATGAACCATTCTTGTGCAGATGTTCTTTTGGGGTGGCTGAGATCACACTTGCTTCTGTAGTATTGATGGATACAGCCCCACGGATCAGGTTACTGTGCTCAGACATCCACCCGACTGGGATGCTGAAAACTTTCAAACTGTGGGAATAGATTTATTTAAAGAGCAGCCTCTTGCTTTATCCCCTTGTTTTGCACTAACTCCAAGCCATTTTTTAGGTCAGAGCCGTTATCTGACCTACCTGATCTGGTGAGGGGTGTTTTGGAGCTGCAGCTGGCTGCTAGGGGTCTGTTCTCACTTTTGCTCTCTTGCAATTCCCTGCCTAGGTCTTAATCCACAAGCTCCTGAGCATGTTCCACCCGCGCCCCTTCGTCAAAACGCGCTTTGCTCCGCAGGGAGCCGTGGCCTGCATCCAAGCCAGCAGCTCCTTCTACTACAGCATCGTGTTCAGGTGAGGGCTCCAGCCTGGCCTCGCGGGGCCAGGGGGCCTGGGGACACTTCTGAGCTTGCTCTGCCTCTCTGAGGAGGGGGAGGGCTGTTGTACACGCGTGTCACTGCATGTGCATGTGTGTTCCCAAACAAGGCTCATGCCTCCTGCCCAGGAGAGGGATGAAGCCGTTGTTGGAGGGTGTTTATCGGTGACTCCAGTCCATGTGTGATGCTTGACTGAGGCCCGAAGAGGGCACTCGTGCTCCCTGTGTCCCTGCGTCTGTAGTGACACGGGGGCTGCTGTCCACATCCAGACCATGGCCTTCCTTAATACCCGCTGTGTCAGAAGTGCCCCTGGTTGAATGGGAAGAATCTGATTAGCAAGGAATTTGATAGGTTTTTTCTTTCTTCGTTTTTTTTTTTTTTTTTTTTTTGATCCACAGATGGAGCATTTGCTTCAAGGCACAAGTTCTGGGTTCTCTTGTTTTACCAGGAATGTTACACACAGTTCTTGTTGCTGGATCAGGCTAGAAGACAGACTGTGTAGTAGTCTGCTGTTCTGCTTCAGGGAATAATAACTGCTGTAGCTATTGTCCTGGGCAGATACTTGTTGCTTCAGGTCCAGAAGGTTTTAGCACTAGAGGCCTTCCTGACCCGGGGCATCTGCTCCAGCCCTTTACCCTCTTTCATGAGTGTCATGAGAAGCTTCTGAACTGAACCTCTCTGTCCCAATTCAGCTTCATGATTTCTGGGGCTTGGAGGTCACTTCTCCCTGCTGCCGTCTGCAGCACAGTTCTGATATCTCCCTTCTCATTTCAGGATCCACGCTGAGTTCCAGCTGAATGAGCCACCAGACTTCCCCTTCTGGTTTTCCCCAGGGCAATTCACAGGTTACATCATCCTCTCCAAGGATTCTTCCCATGTCCGAGAGTTTAAGCTCTTTGTCCCTAATAACAGGTACAGCTTTTCCTCTCTCTTCATGTGTGTTGAGTAGAGACTTGAGGATTTCTGTGAGCAGGGAAACGCAGGAGCTCTGGGATCCGGCCCTGTGCAGAGCTGGGAGCTGTGCTTGAGAGGAGGCTGGTGGGCTCTTTTCCTGTGCAGATGTGGGTGCAGTAGCAGCCTGGTGTCCCTTGCACTATGTGGCTTTCCTGGAGCATATGGAGATGGCTCGTCTGCGGTCTGAGCTCTAGGCAGGCTAATTCTGCTCTCTGCTTGTCTGTTTTCCCCACACATCCCTGTCAGCCAGTGGTGATCTTGGTCCCCATGTCCTCTCTTCTGTGAATATAACAGTGCCCTAAGCTGGTTCTGAGGGTTTTCTTCAGGAACAGCTCTGTGTGTTGCTATCGATGGGTCTGGGGAGCCTCTGGCAGGGAGGGACAAGGGCACGGATATTGGATGAGGACAAGGACTTGGAGCTGTGATTGGGTCGATGTCCTTACACAACCTGACTGCAGCTGGCACGTGCTTCAACCCTGTGTGTCCAAGCGTGGGCTGTCCTGGGCCAAACCACCTCAGCCCACAGCCCCATGGGAAGACATGTGGGAACACAGGGATTTAATTCGTTTAAGTCATTTAAAGCATAGCTGTTGCAAGCACCAAGAGACTCCTTGCGTGTCTGTACTAGACAAACTGATGCTGAGCAGCAAAAAAAAAAACCCCTGAAATCTCTTGAAAGTCTGAGTGAAATGAGCTCAGCAGTTGTCTGTGAATCTGGCAAAGCATCTTTACTGGTCACTGAAGTTCCCTGGCCTTTTCCAGGGCCTGATTCATTTTCCAGTAGCTGTCACCTGTACTTGGAGCATGAGGAGGAACAGGCAGGGTGTGGGGAGGAAGAGCCTGGCTTGAAGCACTGGAGTTCAG
Source organism: Eudromia elegans (assembly GCA_003342815.1). Taxonomy (NCBI): domain Eukaryota; kingdom Metazoa; phylum Chordata; class Aves; order Tinamiformes; family Tinamidae; genus Eudromia; species Eudromia elegans. The sequence goes on along the minus strand of PTEX01000061.1, from coordinate 2,143,939 downwards.
TAAAGGCCGACGCTCTTGTTTCGAAATATGTTTCCACATGGTGTTTTCTGTGTGCAATTTCACACTGGCTCAGTACCGCTGTCTGGCAGGCAGCTGGAAGAGCTTCAGGGGAAAGAAGCTTCAAACCTCTTTGCCCATGATGGCTGGAGTGAAAATTCTGTAATAACATTACCCTGGCGACTCAATCCCTATGGTTCTGTCAGCACATTTGTTACAGCAAGCAGACACTTGTGGCTCTGCCAACTTCTTGCAAGGGCCTTTTGCTTCCAAAGAAAACCACAGAGTTCAACAGGATCAGAATGTGCAAGTTCAGGGCTGGGAGGAAAGGGGAACAAATGCACCCCTTTGTTCTGTACCTTAAGAGTGCTCAAAGGTGTGAACACGTGTGTCAGAGTGCTGAGTAGGTGTGGGGCCCTGGTCCAGACCCACATGCTGGGCTGGTGCAGGGCACCCTGCTCCCCGAGCAGTTGGGACCGTGGGGCTCCTGTGCTCGCCCTGCGAGAGGAGCATGGGATGTTCTCACAGGCTGTGGTTTCCCATACACAGCTTCAGCCTTGGGTTGCTCTGAATTTTTTGGGGCTCTCCTTTCAGGTCTCTGAATGTCGACATGGAGTGGCTGTACGGGGCCAGTGAAAGCAGCAACATGGAGGTGGACATAGGTTACCTGCCTCAGGTCTGTACCCGCTCGCTGTCCTCCGCCTGAGTGCGGCATCTTCGCAGGGCTTTACCTTGCCTGGCCCCCGAGCTGTGTAACCTCAGCTAGCTCTGTTCTTAAGAGCGTTCTCTTGCATGCTGCAGTATAGTATTTCACATCCATGCATGTGTTTTGCAGGCATGTGACTCCCTGTTACCAACTCTTGCAGGTCTCTCTATTTTTTCTCTGGTGTGGGTTGAATTCCAGGCTCCTGGAGTCATGGACGTGCAGGGTCATGGGAGTTTCCCTTATACAAAAAAAAAAAAAAATCTGAGCTGCTGTGAGAGAGTTTGGGGCTGAATCCAGGCTCTGAGCCTAGAGAGGTGTAAGAAAAGCAGTGTGTCTGGATTTAGAAACTACATGAAGTTTTTCCTTTATTTTGTGGTTACCTCAGCTCGGGAGACAGGACATCTAAGTCATGTTCTTGAATGCCTGAGGTTAGGGCTTCATCTGAACTAGATCCATATTTCCTTTTACTTGTCAGAAGTCCTGAAAACAGACCCATAAAATAATATCAGCTGTACAAGAACACTGAGCTACAGGGAAGTCCCTGAGCAGCTGTCCCTGCTGCACCCTCTTGTGGCTAGAGGACTGTCTGAGTGCTGTGCTGGCGGGATGAGCAGGAGCTCCAGGAACAAATCAAGTTAATGATCTGTGTGTCTTCATTAGAAGCTTCATAGTCTTTATTTTGCATCTTTATCTCACCCTGCAGTACTGGAAAGCCAGGAGTGGTATATCAATAATACCTAACTCTGAGCCTGTTCTTCTGCAGATGGAGCTGGAATCGACAGGGCCTTCCATCCCCTCGGTGATCCATGACGAGAATGGGAACGTGATTGATAGCAGGGATCCCTCCGGGGACCCCATTCAGTTTGTGTTCGAAGAGATAACCTGGCAGCAGGAAATCCCCTGGGAAGAGGCAGCCCGGAAGCTGGAATTGGCCATGTATCCATTTAAGAAGGTGAGGAGGGGGCTGTGCTCTTTCTTCTATAACACGTCTGTTTGGGCAGGGTACCAAGATGTTCAATCACCTCAAGAGCCAGCAGGGATCATAGGCCGCAACTTAAGAGCGTTGGGAGTAGCGTGAGGATTTCCCAGCTCAGGGGCACGTGTGTGACACGATGGAGCTCCAGTTTCCCATGAGAGGGAACAGCCTCCCGGAAAGGCCGTTCGGGTCTGCACAGGAGTACAGCCTGGATGCCATGTCATTCCAAGCTCATTTTGTAAATGTAGGCTCATCCTTCCCTCCTCTTATCCTCAGTTGCTGATGCGGTTCCTGAGCAAGGCAGGTAGTCGTGCTTCTTGCAAATGGCTTTCCTTTGGCGTTATTCTTGCAAGGTTCTGCTACCTTTGGACCAAACTTTCCTTATCAACAGAAAACACACATTCAACCGGCACATCCCCACCCTGCAAGGAGAGTCAGATTCATAGTGCTGAATGGCCTAAATTGTTTAGCATGCCAGTAGCCTCTGAAGCAGATGGCTACTGCCTGTCACTGCCTTCTTGGCTGAAGGGACGTGTTTCAGAGGCTGCCTCCTTGTGCCTGAGCTTACAAATGTCCCTGAGCTGCAAAGATGTTAATAAAGTTCCCTTCATTTGAGTGAGTGGAATGTGCTCTCTGCAGAGTCCCTCACAGACAGTTTTTAGGCAGTTTAAGCAAACTTTTGTAATAAATATCTCTGTGGGTCCCTGAGGGGAGGAGAAATGAAGTTGCCTATGGGGAGAGTACCGTTATCACGCTGCAGCTCTGTGTGTTGCCAACGTGACGTGGTAGGTCCATCCCTTCAGATCCTGCCCATGTTTAAGGTCAGCTGTTCTGCTACATGTTTCTCAAACTCTCTCTCTGCCTCCAGGTTTCCTATCTTCCCTTCACACAAGCTTTTGAGAGAGCAAAAGCAGAAAAGAAGCTGGTGCACTCGATTCTGCTGTGGGGTGCCCTGGATGACCAGTCCTGCTGAGGTGAGGGCTGCTCCCATCTTGGGCAGGGCAGTGGTGTGCATAATCCAGAGATTTGGGGGTCATAGAGGAGCCGGTGGATCCTTAGGCTTGATCCTAAGTGCACTAAACCAGCCAGCCTCCTTGACAGGCTGGTTCTGCAGTGCCTCTGGTTGCCTTAAAAGCAGCTAGCGTCTGCTCTGAGTCTCCTCTGCCAGCAGCACGTGCTGGAAATGGCAAAATATGGAAAACTGCCAGCAACGGAGAAAATAGGTGATGGATGCTAACTGTCTGCCTCCTTTCCGGTGTCAGGTTCGGGGCGAACTCTCCGGGAGACGGTCCTGGAAAGTTCGCCCATCCTCGCCCTGCTCAACGAAAGCTTCATTAGCAGCTGGTCGCTGGTGAAGGAGCTGGAGGAGCTGCAGGTGAGTGTCACAAACACATCCACGCTCTCGCCTTTGGTGCTGGGGAAGGCAGACGGTGCCCGGCGCGAGGGTGTGGATAGGAAGGGGGAGCTCACACCTCTGCTGACAGGGCCCTCTGTGTCAGACAGACTGACTGAACCCTGAGCCTCCTCATTGCACCTTTCCCTGCTTGTGAGCCTGGCTCTGGCACATGCTGTTAGTTGGGGACAGTCACTTAGCAGGAGGAGCTGTGAAAAGCCCCAGTCAGGCTGTTTATGTGCCTGAAAACTGCCAGGGACAGGTTGATCTTGCTGTTTAGGGGGAAACCTGCTGCTAGGGTGTGTGGCGGGGAGGAAACACTGCCTGAAGGAAGCTGTAAAGCACATTATGAGAGTGGAGCTGGGTACTGTACTGCAGGGCAGCCCCTCCAGCCCCTGTTGGGTTTGTTCCTCCCGCTGTGCTCTGCTAGCAGTGGGGTGTGCAGCCTTGTTCCCTTGGGCTCTCTTTACAGACCAACAGGGAGAATGAGTTCCACAGCAAGCTGGCTGACCTGCACCTTGCGAAGTACAACTTCCCCGTGGAGATGATCATCTGCCTCCCCAACGGCACGGTGGTATGTTGGTTACTCCTCCTGGGCTGGGCTCTTCCCCTCAGCCCATGCGCTCTTCCTCTTCCCCAAACACGTCAGTCCCCAGGGAGAGGAGATGGCGTCATCCAAAGTGCTTGGAAAACACCCAGCTGGTTCAGGCTCTATTACTGGAAGTGCAGTGCTGTTTATCAGGATGAGGATAGGGCACATGGAACAGAACGAGCTCCTGCGCACGGGGGCATTGGAGTCACATCCAGAGATGCTCACGAGGCAGGTTCTTTAAAGGCCTGTGAAGAGGTCGGTGTCCTGCAGACTGCGGCCCTTTGGGGCCCCTGTGTCCTCACATTTGCTAGGACTGGGCAGGACTGGAGATTGGCTCCTCTGTCCAGCAGCAGCCCAGAAAATAAAGGGAAGAGAGAATAGCTCTAGCAGAAAGGGAAAGCAATTGAACTTGGGACAGAATGAAGAAATGTTTCATCCTCATGTTGGAGGTGGCAACCTTTGGAAGGCAAGTGTAGCTTGTGTCCTGCACCCTCTTTTTGTCCGTCATGTTCATGATTTAGAGAGGGTCTCTCCCTATCAGCCTTCTAGCATGTTTCTCTCTTTTTGTTTGTGTGTGTTTGGTTTTTTCCCCCTGTCTGGATTTGTCACAACAGATCAGCCATTTAGCAAGGCAGCAAGCTTTGGCTCTCCCGTACCCCTGCCTTGGATTTGAAGAGCAACAACAGCCCCTGACACCTGACACGGCAGCGCTGCGCTCTGTGTCAGCAGCTGGGCTGTCTCGCGGGGAGGATCCTGCCAGGTTCCTGCCAGGCTAATCCGATGGTGCCCCACGCTTGCCAGGTCCCAGCAAGCAACATTTGCAGTGACTTGTTGCTCTCTCTGTGGTGGCTGCCCTCCAAATTAGGCTGTTGACTGCAAGGCCAGTGAGTGACCTCAGCTCAGCGAGCTGCAGCCTGTCGAGGTTGCTGTGGTCACTGGCCACGTGTCCCCCTGGCCCATCTCCTCTGGGAGACACAGGGACATTTTAAGCTCACCCAGGCAGAGCAGCCAGGCTGGGCTGGGAGCACCCACCAAAGCAGTCCATGCATGTGCACTGCTGTCCCCCAGCCCTTCTTCAGCTGCACCTTTTGTGTAATTTTGCCCAATCACCTTTTTCTTAACCATGCTGGGCAGAGGATCAGCACTTTTGGAAAACACAGTACTAACTGTAAAATGGGAACCTGATTCCTGGATGCTGAATTGGCATTTGCAAAGCATTAGAGAGTCTTAAATTTAATTGCACTTTTGTCATCTGTGTCGTGGCTAGAGGCCAAAGCAGTGGATGGTGAATTGATGTTGAAGTTTCCTCTCCCACCTGTTTTCTTTCCCAGATTCACCATATCAATGCCAACTACTTCCTGGATATTACTTCTATGAAGCCTGAAGATGTTGAAAGTAGCATCTTTAGTTTCTCAAGCAATTTTGAAGACCCTTCTACTGCAACTTACCTCCAGTTCCTGAAGGAAGGACTGCAAAGAGCAAAACCGTACCTGCAGACCTAAAAAGAACGGCACGTGCCTCCCCATGGGGATGGCCAAAGACATCAGAGATCTGTTTTCATTACAGCAGATCCTCCTCCTCTTTGTGCCAGACGTTGCTGTTACGATGCAGTCCTAGGACTGGAGCTCTGTTCTGGATGATCTAGGGCTGTTGAAGAGGCTCAGTTTAGAGTGACACCGGCTTCTGTTTGCATAACCTGCCCTTCTGAGTTCAGGCATGTTTCTTACAGGAGTGGGAATACTTGAATCTATAAACACTCTGTGTACATGCACCGTGGTGTGTCACCAGCCTTCATATTTTTGCACCTCCTGTTGAAACTCTCTGTGGTGAGATTCCTGTAACAACTCTACCAAGTGTCACCTGCGAACACCCGGTCTCCAGGACCTGGCTTTGTGCCGAATCACGGGGAACAGCGTTTCCATCACAACCACGCACCCGGGGCGAGGGCGCAGGATCCAGCACGGGTGGAAAGGCCTTTCCTGGTAGCCAAGGTCCTCACACCTCTTCTCCAAGGGCAGCTCTGAGGGTGACAGCCGTAAGCCATTCCATGGATGGATCCCAGCTCCTCAGGACAGCATTTATTGACAGCAATGGCAACAAATGTGGGGACTCTAGCTGCTGATGTGCAGACATGCAATTCTGCAATTCAGGGGGTCTGTTTAGAGGCCTGAGCTCTGAGGTAGCCTCCTTCCAGATCCCTGAGTGACCGAGACGCGTATCCCGTGTGTCGTGGTGCAAGCCCTGCCTCACTCATTCGGGTTCTTTGTGTCTGAGGGAGGTGGTGAGTTGGCACAGTGAGAACAGCCATGGAGAACTGGGCCCCGTGTTGCAGCTCGGAGGTGTCAGGTGAGGATGGGGGGCAGAGCTCCTGTTATTTCCACCAGTGCAGTGTGAGCACAACACAGGACGGGGCGGTGAGTGGTGACCCTGTCCCGTGTCTAGCACTGCTCCCGCTCAGAGCTCTGTTCTCCCAGTGTATCTGCTCAGTGGTTGCTCCCATCCACACTCATTTTGAGAGTTTCCACTAGACAAACCACACTAAGCAAGGGAACCGTGACAAAATTCCCTTTGGGAAGGCTTTAGGTCCCCTCTTGCCCTAAGAGCATTAGCTGGTTGGGAACTGAGCCGTTTTAGAAGCCAGTATTACAAAGAAACTTCCACTTTCCAAAGAAGTTGTTGTTCAGACAATGTTGACCCTCATCTGTGACCACCCTGAGCAGTTAGTTCTGTTTGGAACACAGGCTTGGCTACAGGGCGAGTATAATTTGGGTCTAAATGAAACAGGTTTAAAGCATTTCCCTATAGCTGTGTGAAACAAAGCATCTCCAGTAGATGGCTGCAGACAGCCAAGGTTAGTGATGTTTTCCATGCTCTCTAAAGCACAATTTAGTTGGACCAAATCAAAAAAGGGACAAGTCTTTCTTCAAAGGGGCATTTTCATCCCTGGAATTCACAGTCAGGAAGGAACCAGGGGTCGTTTCTTACCCTGTCCTGTTCTCAGCCCTTCTGTATCCATGGCTGGAGGCTGCGCGGAGCTTAGATGGACCTTTGGGCTTACCCAGTGTAGCTCCACTAATTGCTCTAGTGAAATTAATTACCCCTGGGGTGTTTCTCAGTATCAGCTTTATGACTATGCATTAGCTCTGCACCTTGCAGCCCTCGGGGGGACCCGCAGTGATCACAGGCTTGCTTGGGGCCGTTTGCAGCGGTGCCTGTGGAGAGCGCTGGCATCCCCCGGCACCGCTGGAGACCGACCCGCGGCTGCCGTGCCCCGGCGGCAGCCCCCGGCTCCCTCGGAAGCGCAGTCCGGTGCAGAGCTGCCTTTCTGGCTTTTACAAAGCTGCTTTTGAGGTATTTTTGTTGCGCCTTTAGCACTCGGGTGTGGAAGCCGTGCTGTGAGCTGTACCCGGGCGGAGAACTCGTGCCGTTAGGATCCCTGGACGTACCTTAATTTTGCTCCCACAAACCGGAGCCATGAACACCTTGCACAGCCTGGAGCCACTAACAAGTTCTCCTGGGCTGTGGGAGCGCAAGGGAAAGGGATTAACCCAAAGCGTGGTCCAAATCCTGCTCCTTGGAGACCAAAGAGCTTGGGGATCCCGTGGCAGGGCACACAGCTGTGCCCCCATTAATCCATTACCTGAAACGTGCCCCGTTACTGCAGCGTGACAGCTGGAGGTGAACTCTGCGTGGGAAACGCGGTCCGAGGCGTTTTTAATGCGTGCCAAGCCTTTTCTTTGTTTTCCTTGTATTTGTAAACTCCTTACGTTTTTCAGTAGTCTTTTGATATAGCGGCAGGTGGGGGGAAGGAGCCGCCGCGTCCGCCGCTCTCCCGGCCTTAGTGACGGTCTGGGCCTAAACGCGCACGGGGCCCGGGCCCGATGGCGGCCGGGCCGGGCGGGCCGGGACGCGGCCGCGCTGCTTCCTCGGGGCTCGCGCCGCCTCTGTAGCTCCCTCCTTAAACGGCTGCCACCTCCTCGGCCTCGCTCCTTCTTGCCGCCGTCCGGGGGGCCGCGCGTGGGTGGGGGGGGACGGGGCCTGTCCCCACGGTGACATTGCGCACGCCAGTCACACTGGTCACAGCTGTCACCCTCGGCCCCGCGCTGCCCCATGTGCCCCTTGCGGCCTCCCTGGGGGGAGTGGGGCCCCCAGCGCCCGTGGGGTCCCTGGATGCCCCCGTGGGCCCCCCACGCACGTGTGCGCACATCACCATGGCACGCACACAGAACACCCCTCACACGCACCCCACTACACCCCTACGCCCCGCTACAAGCCCACGTCCCGCGACACCCCCACACGGTTACACCGCTCCCCCTCACGCGCGCCCCCCCGCCGCGTCCCCCATCCCCGCGCATGCGCGGCCCGCCGAGCCCGGCAGCGGAAGCGGCGCCGCTCGGTTCCGGCAGCGGCGGCGCAGCCGGGGCGGCCGCCTCAGGGTGACGGCGCCGCTAACCGCCCCCCCACCGAGCCGGGAGCCCCGCGAGCGCCGCGGCCCGGGATGAGGCGGAGCCGCCGCGCGCCCTGAGCCGCCCCGCTCCGACATGGCGGCCGACTCGGTAGGTGCCTCAAGCCCCCGTTGTAGCTGCCGCGCCCGCCGCGGCCGCGGGGCCCCCGCGCAGGGCCCGCTGGGGAGCGGCCTCGCCCGCTGACCTGGGGGAAAATAAACCTTCAAAGCGGCTTTGAACGCGTAGAAACCCCGCGGAGCCGGGCGTTGAGGGGGAGCGGCGGCGTTCAGCCCGGTAAACTGGAATAAAACGTGGCTGACCCGAAATCTCCCTTTTCTGCCGTTGCCCCCTGCAGACGATCCCCATCTGGCAGAACAAGCCGCACGGCTCGTCGCGCAGCGTCGTGCGCAGGATCGGCTCCACGCTGCCCCTGCGGCCCTGCCCCAGGGCCACCTTCGAGGTGAGCGCTGCCCTGGGCGTCCTCCCTGCTTATCTCTGTAGGTCGTGTGCCCTTAAACGAGCTCTGCTGCCCGGGGGCGAACGTCTCCCAAAACAGGCCCTATGCGCGAGGGTAATGCGCCAGCACGGTTGCATTCCGTGATCCTGAAGGTCTTTTCCAAGCACAGTGACTCCGTGGATAAGCAGAAGAGAGGGAAAATCCGTGTTGCTGAGCGGTGGCCGCATGGTGGGGTCTCTATGAAGCCCCCGGGCTCTTCATCCGAACAGAGCTGGGTTTGTGCCCGTGTCGCCCGGGGCTCAAGGGCAGAGCTGGGGGCTGTAATGGCAGCACGGCGGGTTGGGGAGCGTCTCCCTTGCCCGAGCAGCGCCATGGAGCTCACGGTAGTGCCAAACTCTGCCCCTCCGTGGGCTGCTCAGCGTCACTGCCCCGTGCCTGAGATTCCGCTGTTGGCCAGAGGCAGAGGAAGCCGCCGGCAGCCGGTGCTGCAGGCTCGGTACCGTTTCAGAAACAGATTCACCGTTTGCCTCGTGCCGCTTCTGCCTTAGGTGCTGCCAAACGTTTCCGAGCTCTATTTAAATGATGTCCCCCCGGTCCCCACCTTGGCAGATGTTGTGTGGATAGCAGCAGATGACGAAGAAACGTACGCCAGAGTCAGGTTGGTTTTCTTTTTTAACCTGCCGATCCTTATTTTAATATGCTGGTTTATTTTGTGCGGGATAGGCCAGGTATTAATCAAATATAGTGTTTGAGGTGTGGTGTGCTGCCTGTTGAAAGAATTCTTCCCAAAACATGGGGAAAAATTAGACAAAAACCCCTGTGAAGAATTCCCAAAGGAAGCACTGAGAGGTGGTTTCCTACCACAGTTTTCTCACTGAAAGGTCTGTGCCGAGAATTTCATGTGATTCTTGGCATTTTTGCCGTGGAAGGCTGAAGAGCAGAGCAGTCTTTCTGGGCTCAAAACACTCAGACCCCCAGCAGTTCAGTTCCTGATCACTTGAAGTTTTTTAATTATTGTCCTGAGAGCAGGGCAGTGGTGATAGGTATCTTGTGAAAGAGAAGAAAGGACTTCGAAATGAAAGGCAGAGGTTAATGGGGTAAACGACTTTTGCCCAAGCAAACACAGTGAACTGCCCAGGGAGAGAGACATGGGATGAGGAGAGAAAAGGTTTTTGCCTAGACTTTTGTCCCTGCTTCCCCTGTCCGTGTCTTGTGCAGTTTGTCCATTATTTCTGCAGCGAACTTTCCCTCTCTTGTGATGCAGAGAGGGAACACATAGAGTGGGACAGCACATCCATACGGTGGCACGTGGAGAGCAGTGGTGTAAAGGTGGGAGCAGAGCGTTGCTGTCACAGAGCAGCCTGGATCTTGCAAGTAACCAGCAGATTTTTGTCCCACGCGCCTTAGGAGTGACACCCGCCCGCTGAAGCACAAGTGGAAGCCCAGTCCCTTCACAGTCATACAGCGAAATGCTTCAGTCCCCAACCTGAGGAAGCAGGAGGAGAAGCTGCTCGCCCTCAAGAAACCTGGTTTACCAGCGCTGAGCCGAACAACTGAGCTCCAGGATGAGCTGAGTCACCTTCGGAGTCAGATAGCTAAAATAGTGGCCGCAGAGTCGGGTAGGTCCATAGTGACACCTTTTGTTGTTGTTGTAGTTGTCAAGTTAAGGTTAAAATTAGTGACCAGTGTTATTTCGTTGCTACAGAATCAGATTTGTAGCTTGTTTTCGGAGCAGAATTGCCAGGATGCTTTTTCTTGCTGATGGGATGCTGTCTTTGGTATTAACTCAATGTTAGGTCTTCATCGAGGTGCATTTGTTTGGCTGGATAAGAGATTTGGCATTAATTAATCTACCTATATTGTTTTCTTTTTCAGCTTCTGCTTCATTAACACCAGATTTATTATCTCCAGGAAGTTCAAATGCATCCTCTCCCATAGCTTGTTTTGGACCCTCTTTCCACTCTACAACTTCCTTTGTCATTAGCGATATCACAGAGGAGGAGGCAGAATTGGAAAGCCCAGATCTCCCATCAGTTTCCATGCTTTGTTCTGCAACCTCTGAATGTTGTAAACCAGAACCAAAGGATCCTGACGAGGAAGACTCTGTGTCCCTTTCGAAGGCCAGCAGTTTTGCAGACATGATGGGCATTCTTAAAGACATTCATAGGATGAAGCAGAACAAAGACTTGTAAGTCCTTTCCTGAATTCTCTTGGTTTATTTTTTTCTTTGAAAGTTCATAATCTTTTTTTTTTCTCCCTCCATCTGTCAAATCACTGGAGACACCGGACATCACATCCATCTGTTGTTGGTGGTGCCGTATGTTCATGATTCACAAAGAGAAAATAACAGTTTTATAGTAGAACTTGCTGACAATTATGTTTCTATATTGTTCTAATTACCTCTAGGATGATAGATTTTGGACCAAACCAGCGTTATTGAACTATCTGGATAGAAAGCAGTGAAGGGGAGACTTAAACAGATGAGCACAATGTTTGACTGTTTCAAACTGTTCACCTCAAAAAAGCTCATGCTTTGCCCAGTTAAACAAGAGCAGTGAGGTCCATAGTTCAGTTCTCTACTTGAAGCTGTTTGAGACCCAAGCCTGGATCCAGCTGGGAAGCTGAATGGCTGTTTGGATGTGTTACCTGTGGGAGCATTTCAGCTCCCAGCCTGGATCTGGTTTGCCTCAGGCCAAGCTTTGAACGTGGGCAGAGTGAGTTTGCACTTGTCTCGTGATGAGCGTGTATGTTTGTCACGAGAATGCCCTGAGTTGCTGAGTTCTGCATGGCTGAGGCAGGATTCTGCCCCTCTGATAAAGTAGCTCTTTTAAAGTGTTAGCTCTACTCAACCGTCTTTGTTTTACATGTGAAATCTCGGTGATAATTCCAAATTCCACCTCAAAGATATATATATCCAGCATATATATATGTATATATAATATATATAATATGTGTGTGTGTATATATATGTATATATATGTATATCCAGCGTAGTTTTGTGGTTTTTTAGTACTGAAAATAAACAGGTAGTCAAATGAGAGGTGCGTGTTCAGCTTGCACCCTGTAACAAGGACTGGACCAGAAGGGAGACTGTTTGCAAAGTCTTTGAGGCAGGTTGGAGCAAATCCATGAGAATGACAGAAACAAGATTATGACTTCTAAACTTGGCATTAGTTTATTTTAGCCCTGGTTAGCACGTTATGCACGTTACGCAGTTAGCAGTTGTTATGCTGAAGCTGTGCTGGCCAGCTGTCCGTGTTATCTTTTTGCACGTGGCAGTTAGGGAACACGAGTGTTTCAGCGTCTTCAGCAGCCGTAGTCGATCCTTTGTGAGAAGGAGCTTGTAGGTGACAGGGGGAGCTGCAGTAAAGTCAAAATTTGACTCAAATTTCCTAGCCTGAATGTGTGAGAATAACCAGCAATGGACAGAAGTGTTTAATCTTGCTTTTACTGTAGAAAGGAATCTGTGTATAAGAATAGGAGCAAGAGAAAGTATTTATCACTGACATCAACTCTTTATAAAATGACAAGTGATGAGGGAGAGGAAGGTTATCATAGCCTAGAATCCTTCTTGGAGGTTGGGGAGAGGGAATATCCCTCCTTGTTGGGTACAGCGTTGGGCAGACAACCTGAATCCCCAAGTCCCCTTTTCCCCTTTAGCGATGGCTTGATGGATTGGGAAGTGAGCTGGATCACAGGCAAGTCTGGTTTCTGTTTTCTGATGGAGCTCAGAGAATTATCGATGCTTGAGATCCTCTCTGCTCTGATGGTCTCTTTCCCATAGCTGCTGGCTGGGAACATCCTCTTTCAGGTTAGAAGCAGTCGTACACGACCCTGTTCTTGCACAGGGGCTTATAAGGTCATTACTTGCAAGCAGTGGCAATTTGAACAAGTGCAACAGCATTATGTGCTCTGAGTTCTGCATGTGAAGGTGCCAAATGGTCTTCAACAAGATAATTACATAGATACTTCTCTGATGCTCCTATTTAGGACTTGGTGCTTAATCACAGCCTTGGAAGCTTCGTGAATGAGTATGAGAAACACTTGCAGGAGCGTTTATGCTTCAACAAATGTCAAACAGACCTTTTAAAGTGTCTGTGATGCCCTCTGGAAGGGGACTGTCTGAGTAGTGTGCCTGCTGAGCCCTGCATGCAGTGGGTGGTTAAAAACAGGTAGCGTGAGGAGCTGCTTGGAATGTGAGTACACTTTTATTTTCAAGTACTGCTTCTTCTCTGGGATGGAACAAATGAATCTGCCCGTGATTGTTTTCTCTGGCCCTCGGAGAAGCAATGAAGGACTGAGATGCTGGAGTTTAATTCTGGTGCTTCTTGGCGTTTAGGTGCTGTCTCTGCCACTAGTTTCTCACAGTTGTTGCTGGTTGTGCCTTGCTGGAAGAAGTTTGTGCTCCTTGGTAGGACAGATCACTTTTGTCACCTGAATTATCCCATCTTGTGAGAGCCTTTCCCTTGTGCTCGGTGCTCATTAGGCTTCGTCACTGCTGCCTTTCTGCTGCTGTTGGCCTTGCTCTGCTCCTGGCTGCTTGGGTTGCTCACAGAGGTTCTTGGTTGGTTGATTGATGCTTCAGGTAGCTCTGAATTTCCAGGTTTGCCTGCGTGGCAGGAATAGTTTTGGGGGCTCCTGGGGTTCGTCTCTGCATCTCTGTCAGCAGGAGCAAATCCACGGCATGTTTCTAGCTCTAAAATCAGCTCTCAGATTGTGATGCACTTACACAACTGTAAACCAAGAACTCAGCTGGGCCAGGAGGGCCCTGGAGCCGCTCGGGGTGTCTCACACAGTCTGCCGAGAGCATCGTCCTTAGCCTCGGAGCAGGCGCCTCCCGGACAGCTGCCAAAACCCCCCTCCTCTGGGGGATGTGTTTGAAGGAATGTTTAAAACACACACTGCTTTCTGACCAAGAGAGGATCCTAGCTATAGGAGACATGAGCTCTGAAATTGTTACTGCAAATTCCAAACGAAGCCTTATTGAGTCATGATAACTTGATGGGAGGAAAACCTACATTGTGGCTTCCTGAAAAATAAGCTTACTGGCACTTCTTAAGCAAACTGCTTGCCCCCACTTGCAACAAAAGCTGAAGATCAAGATTGCAGGAAAATACTTAAATATGTTTTTAAAGTTAAAATTACTAGAATTGCAAATTGTAACCTTAATTGTAAATTAAAACTAGAATTGTAAGCCATCAATTTTTATGTTTATTAATACACTGTGTTTTTATCTTTCATGTAGAAACCGAACCTCAATGAAGGAGGAAGACCCTGCTATTCTTATAGCAGAAGTTTTGAGAAGAAAATTTGCCCTAAAGGATGAAGATCTAACTATGAAAGAGAAGTGATGTTACTGTCATTAAACTCTGTAAGCAAGTGTTATGCTCCCAAAATTTTCTCCACAGTAGCTGCCTTCCTAAGGATTGAACTTTTTTGCCTCTTTTATTAGAAATTGTTTATGCACTGGACACTTATTTAGGAAAGACCCTATGGATTTGAAGTGTTTTCGATGTATTGTAATATTTAAGAAAAAATACTTTTTAAGAAGATGGAAATTCTTTTCCACTTGTATTTAGGTTTTGATTTTTGGTAAGGATCTTCTAGAGAACGCAATGAGTGCTGCTGGATGAAGTTCTTTCTACCTACAGGTTTCTTAGGTTCACATTAAGCATTCAAGTTAACTTATAACCGTCTTGTTGCGATATAACTTATTACTCGTTACAGTAAGAACGGATGTCAAACATCCAGTTCTTCCTCTAGTGTGAGTCTGGTACGAAGCTACTGAGAATAAAGTGTTTCATGCTTCCAGGTCTTTGGTGTTTAGGAAATTGTTGAATCAAGGAGGCAAAGGGTTTCTTCCCAGTAACCTCATCTGAGCTGGTGATGAGATGAAATTGAAGTAAAGGATCAAATTTGGCAGGTGCTGCCTGGGTTCAGTATGCCCTTGTTCTTTCTTAATTCACAAACCATCCCTATAGTTGCATGACAGAATGGCCTTATTTTCTTGCCTGTAATTTCATATCTCATTAGCAGTCCCTGTATTCAGATGAGATGAATTTTATTTAGTGTTTTGAAAGGTCTGTATATCGAACCACCAGTGCTGAGAGCTGAGCACCATGAGACTTGTCATCGGAGCAGAGGGAAAGGACACCGTTTATGGCTGCCCTTCTCGCTGGTTGAAGATGTTTCTTTCAGCTATGCTCACTCTCTGCCCCGTTCCTCACGGCTGTATTTAATGTATTTTTTTTTCATTTATATAAAATTGAGCCTTAATAAGACAGTAGTTGTTCTTAATATTATTAATATGTTGCTATCCACAATATGTCAGAAATAGTGCCTTGTACTGGGGAGAGGGTTGCCAGCTGCTGCAGAGAAAGTGTTGCAGGTGCTAAGGCTTTCTTAATTCACCAGTCCCACAAGGCCTGAAAAATTAAGTCATCATCCTCACCAAGAGCTTCTGCAGGGTCATTTGGCCACACAGTAAGCTGAATCTAGAAAGAACATTTAAGACTTAATCTGTTCTCTATATGCAGCTGTGCATAGAGAACATATATATGCAATGCAGATGCAATCAGAAGAACAGCTTTTTCCCTCTCAGATACATGCCAAAAACCACTGGATTACCAGATTCTTTCGGTCACGGTAAGTCTCTTTGTATAAGGAGTTGGGGGAAATATATCCCCTTATGGAAAAGGTTGGATTGAAATCAGGATTTCCTGTTGCTGGGAATGTGTTCCTCATGAAGGCTGCATATAAGAGAAAGCAGCAGAGCAATTAACTTCTGAACTAAGACATAGCTTTAATTTGATCTGTTGAACTGAAATTCTGGCCCAAGGGGAAAGTAAAAACTCTATTAGATGGCAATATTTACAGAGCTAAAGCAGTGGCTGAGAAAAAAAAATAGTTGTACTTGATATAAAAAGGTTAAAGAAAAATCAAGCTGTTGCTTCTAACAAAGGGGGCTGTTGTAGAGTGTGATGGTGGTCACAGATGCTGCCTGTCTTCTCTGTATTGCATTTGACCCCTGGGGTTTTTGAGCAGCTGCTCTCTGTGCTTCAAAGCAGATAAAATCTAAAGCATCCATCCCATCCAAAATCCCGCGTCCCTCAAAGCAGGGGATTATGCTGAACAGGCTGCACAAGGAGCATACAGAAAATATTTGCTGCCATTACTCAGCTGTGGCAGCTGCCACATGCAGTCCAGCCAATACTTTGCATAGTTTCCTGCCCTCCTGCTTTGCCTTCCCCCCAGCCAGGGCACTAACGGTTCCATCAAGCAGCAGCTGGGAAGGACACAGGGGCAGAAGGACTTGCTGGCACCCCCGGCCCCCAGGTGCATCTCACCTGATGGAAGAGCTGCTGTTGGGAGCACAGTTCAGGCTCGCCCAAAATAGATGCACTGTTAGAATTCAACTTCTTATCACAGCTTTCACTGCTTAAAACCTTTTGGCAGGAGGAGCTAAGTGTTCATTGCGCCTTGCCAGCTGTAGGAGAGCCTTTAACAATGATAAAAACAAGCTAAAAAGCCTAAAACTCATTATTTCTTCCCCACACCAGCTGCCACTTGCAGAGGATGGTACAGCTGCAGTTTGGAGGTAGGCAAGATTCTGCAGCTGGCAGCTGAACACAGTCCTTCTCTGAGGCAGCTCATAGCTGAAGCAGACTCTGGTTCCTGAGCTGATCCTAGAAAAACTTTTAATTTGGATTTCTAGGAGACTAATACAGAAGTGTTGCCAGCAAACCAGGTTATGTAAACATTAGTAAAAATGAATCACTGAAACAACCAAGTATTATAAACACAGTCCTTTAAAAAATTATTTTATTAGAGAACAAAGAGACTGTGCCTGTTGCATGGCTCCACTAGATCATTTACATAAGCAATGAATACATCCACCTATTCCTGACCTCTCTCAAAGAGGATGCTCTCCTAGGCTGCAGACAAGTTGGTACAGGCTGCCCATTAATGGTTACTAATCAGTGTTTAATAACTCTATTCCCTTGGGAATCCTGTGTGAACAGGGAATCGTAGCACATCTCTAACGAGTGCTCCTCTAGTTTGCTTAAGTTATTTGTATTGTCCCTGGAACAATCCTTGTATGGAGAGTTAATCAGCCTTCTCCTAGGGCTGTGTCTGTCCTTCAGAGGAGACGTCACTTTCTGGCATTTGTGAGAAATTACCAGGTTCCCCTCCGAGTCCTGGGTAAACAGATGCTTCGAAGGGCTGCCCAGGCTGCTCTCACTGCCCCACTCTCGCTTAGCTGCTGGCGCCACGTTTTGGCTGAGCTCTCTCAAAGGCTGCGCTCGAGCTGTTCTCTTTGGAGACAAATAGAAGCCAGCAGCCCAGCTCCTGTCTCTCTGTATAGCAGGGTCTATGTTCTCAGTCTCAGAGAAATCAGCTGTAGTGTTTTCATTACTAGACCGTTGGTCTGCTTCCTCACTGTGCTTTGCACCGTGTCCTAGCTGGAAATCAAATCCTTCCTCCTCCTCCTCCGGGTGTCCCTCTTTGTTTATCCAGGAGTCTGCTGTTTTTCTTGAAGTTACCTTGCTTGCGGAAGTTGTTTCTCCAGCAAATAAATGAGCTGCATTTCTGAGAGCTAGGATCCGGTTGCCCTCTGAATCCTGGGTAAAGTCCAGGACAAAATCCTCCTCCTTCCCACAGGAGGCCTCGCTCGTACTGGGGGGCTCTGCTTCAGGCACAGAGCCTGGCACAAAGGGCTGCGAGAGGGGTGCTTCTGGTACAAGGTGCTGGGGTGGGATCTGTCCCTTCTCATCCTCAGCTCTGAAAGGTGGTTTCTGGGCTTCCTCTATCTCGGGAAACACCAACATCTTCACAGGGGAGGCAGCCAACCAAGTACTTTTCTCTTTATGTTCTTTGTTTAGGACAAGTGGAGATAACCTGTAGTTTTCTTTGTCTTCTTTATCTGAAAACAAAGTGGAGTTGGATAATGTCAGAGCTGCCACGCATTTCTCAGGGAAACCATTTAAGGTGGAATTTAGTATAGTTTCTCAATATAAGCCAGCTTATCCTTCCTTCAGGATATGCTATTTGTTTGCAACAAAAAATAACAAGAATTGTTACAGCTTCTTCAACTTTGTTGCAAAATCTGATTAATAATAGCTGCATATATTTCACTGCTGTTTGTACTTTTTCATTTGAGAACAAGGCAGCCAAATCATTTCTTGTTCACAAAAGCAGCCTCAAAGCACAGACCCTGTAGCTGGCTTCATTACCTTAAATATTTGCCATGCGATCTGCTCCTGCCTGTGTTGGTCCAGTTAGGATTTTACATTGCGGTCTGCTTAAAAGGCTTTGACAAACTATTCACAAAAGCTTTCCTTGCACAATCCCCTCGATTCCTCTTACAACTAGACCCTAGGAATTCAGCAGCACTCGCATTTTCACTTGCGGCAATGAAGTTCCTGCAAGAGCAAGCGGCTCCTTGGGAGCTCTCCCTGCTCCGGGCAGGGCAGCTCCCCACACAACACGGAGGAGCCTGGGAGAAACCCACCCATCCCTGCCTTCACGGTGCCTTGAGTGCCACACCAAAGCTTGAAATCCCTCCTGCTGCTGCTGGCGCTCGCTGCCCCGCGTGGGCGCTCGCCGCTCCGTTACCCGCTGCCCGGCGTGGGCGCTCGCCGCTCCGTTACCCGTTTGCGAGCCGAAGAAGGCCGAGATGGTGGTTTGCTTGGTGCGCGGCCGCTCCGCCGCGGGCTGCGTGGCACACGCGGCGTCCTTCCCAGCGCCGTTCCGTTCCTGAGGCCGATGGGATACTCTGGGTCTGGAGAGGAGAGACTGGGAAAGAAAGAAATTGCAAGTGACCGTGTGCTGGTAATAACGAGCCTGGCACAATTCCCGCTTCCTCGATGCCCGACTCGGCTCCTATCCAGGCGTCCTGCACTGCCCAAACCTCACTAACCACAATCCACCCCACGCACCTTTAAATACTCCTATGTCACACCCAGATTGCAGCCTCTCCTAACTATTATTGTATATTATTCATGTCTCCCTATTGTATATCGCAACGTTATCGCATCTTCTCCCCCAGTCGCAGCCTCCCATAGCCCCAAAGGGCTCCCCAGGCCCAGCGCGAGCTGCCCGCGGCCCCCGCACCTGCAGTGGCCGCTGCTTCAGCTTCGCCGTGTCCAGCCAGACGCCGCACGGCTCGACCCGCGGCGCGGGGCGGCCCCGGCGCCTCATGGCGGCCCCGAGCCGGGACGCGGCGGCTGCGGGCGGGCGGCGCTGCTGCCGCCGGCCCCTTTTCCCGCGCGAGACTCCCGGGCCTCTGCGCAGGCGCCTCCGCGTAACAGCCGCCCCGTAACGGCTGCAACGGTCACCGAGGGGGCGTAGCCTCAGCGCGCTGAGAGGCCAATGGCGAGGCCGGGTGGCGTGATGGGCAGCGGTGTCCCCGCCCACGCGGGGCTGCGCCCTATATATAGGCGTCCTGCGCCCGCCTCGCGGGGTGGCGGGTTTCAGCTGTGTGGGAGTTCTCGTGGGTTGAACCGGGGGAGGATTCGGGGCTCCCGACAAACTAGTGTGAGGACGGGGGTGTCAGCGGGGGCGGGTTAGGTTTTCTGTCACCCATTGCCCTGATGCCCCCCACATCCATCTCTGTGGGGAGGAGGCAGCTGCGGGTGCCTCTGTGCAGACACCCCTGTCAGAGCCACCCTCGGTGTGTGACAGGAGGGACAGGCCCATGGTGTAAACAGTGACGGTGCCCGGGCGGCTGCTGCCAGACACTGCAGCCAGGGCCGGGAGAGGCGACGGCTCCGCCACAGGGCTCCTTGGTGGGCAGGGAGGCTGGGCCTCCCGTGAAGGTCAAAAATGGGGCTCCCTGCCAGCTCCCTGTGAGCTCTGTGCCCTCCTCCAGCCCAGCCTGTCTCGCCTGGTCCTCACAAGCAGCAGCTGCGGGTGGTTTGGCGCGGCCGAGGGCCCTGTTGTTGTTCCTGGTGTTACCCACAGGTAAGAGGAGACCTGCGGGGTCCTTGCAGTTTCCTTGGGGCACAGGCTCCATCAAGCCCTTCCTTGGCCTTATTTCTGCATCCCTTATGTTTTTCTGTCTTAGGTTCTGCCGCAGCTAACTGGGTCTAGGATTGGATCTCCTTCCCTTTTACTCCAAGACCTGGCAGCATCCGAGAAACCTTCCCAGGTCGGTTGAGGCTTAGGGTTGCATTGCTAGGAAAGAATGCTTTGTTCCATTGGTTTATTCAGACATTTGGGTTAAATCAGCGTACTGTTTGGAGAACAAGCGAGACCTAGTTGTGAGGTTTAAGAAGCTTAAACAGCAGCTCGAAGTGTCACCCCTGCAGAGAGCGCTGACCAGGAGCCGTTCGCCCCGCGGCCCTCGAAGGCAGCGTCGCTGCAGCCGCCTCCGCACCGGGCACCCAAACGCGTCTCCTCCGGGGCTCTTACTCCTCTTTGAAGCTCAGCTTGTGCTTCACCTTCCTGGCCATGTAGGCGGCCGTGAGAATAGAGCAGGTTATGGTGAAAAGGTAGAGGGCAGAAAAGTCAGGGGCCGAGTCCCCGTGGAGCTTGGAGTAGATTGGGCGCCTGGACTCGTAATCCAGCAGCACGGCCTCGATCTGCGCCAGCGTGCAGAGGAACAGGAACACGTGGAAAATCTGGTGGCCTTGCCCAAAGAAGTGGCACTTCCCAGGGAACCACTTCTCGGGGTAAGGGTGCGAGAAGAAGAAGGCCCCGATGAGGAAAAACAGCACCTGGCACTTGTGGTAGAGCAGGGCCGGGTCGCTGTGCTCGGAGGAGCGGGCGCTGTAGATGCGGTGGATCACGGGGCTGATGTCGAGCGCGTAGGCCAGGCCCGAGGGCGCCTCCTGGCACAGGCGGCCCAGCAGCCGCGTGGACGGGTGGTAGCGGTACTTGGCGTAGCAGGAGCCTGCGCAGGACAGCCACGCCAGCAGCACGGCCGCCGGCACGTAGAACGCGCGGATCCTCTCGTGCCAGCCGGGCTCGATGGCGTAGTAGTAGTGCACCAGGGCGCTGCCGTACTGGTACATGGCGACTCCCACGTAGTCCATGAAGAAGAAGCTGTAGTGCCAGAACTCGGACTTGGCCTGCAGCAGGTGAGCCAGCGTGCTGAACGTCAGGTACGTGATGGAGGCCGCGAGGATGATGAGGAGGGGCTGGGCGTGCGGGTCCTGCCCGAAGTCCACGCGCTGCGAGAGCTGCTGGAAGCGCAGCAGCAGGATCAGGGCTGCCACCAGGTGCGTCCACACGTTGATGGCCTCGTTGTGCTGCTGAAAGAGCGTCCAGAAGTAGTAGCGCCAGGCCTGGTGCACGGGCCGGTAGCCCGTGTGGATGTAGGGCTTCCAGAAGACCTTGGGCACCTCTGAGATGCTCACGGTGGACGGGGACGGCGGGAGCAGCAGCTGGGGGACCTGGCGCACGTTAATGAAGAGGCGGCTGAGCCTTTCGGTGACCGCGGTTGCCATGATGCCACCAACACCGACGCTGCCGAGCACAGCACCCTTGGGGGACAAAAGAAGGTTTTGCCACGGCGTTTAACAGGAGCTTCAGCAAAATCAAGGAGAGGCTGAATGTTACTGCCTCCAGAAACGTAAAGTCACACTGAAGAGGAGGAGGGCCTCATTGTAACACCTGAAATAAATGCAGTAAATAATAAGGGCAAAAAATAAAAGGCAAAGCAAGAAGCGCTGCCAAGGTGCCTCAGAAACGCACGGAGAGGAACAAGCCTGGGAGCAGTGGGTTTTTTCTGCTCTTCTGCTGCCCGGGCTCAGCAGATTTGCTCAAACAAGTTTAAGAGAACAGCCAGACTGCCTCCGATTGCCGAGTTGTTTACCCTCCTAATTCTTGACAAGATGAGTCATTGCAGGACAGCTCAGATTGGAAAAACTCTTCAAGGTTTGGAAATAGGAGGAGATTGGGCTGTTTTTGTGAAAATCTGCTATTTCCCCATCAGAAGGGGGCCAGTAGCCCGGTAAGCCGTGCCTGCCCGCTAAGCCATGCCCGCCCGGCGCGAGGAGCTCGAACGCAGGTGGCAGCCAGTCACTGCCTGCATAGATCCCCTCCTTTCCCAGCTCCTCCACCCTGCTGACCTCGCAGGTGGGTCCCCCATCAAACCCAGTGTGAGGGGGCCTGTCCGGGGCCTCCCCTTGCAGACGGATCCACTCCCGGCCCAGCTCCCGCGGCTCCCAGGGAACTTCAACGGCACCAACCTCTTCCGGGCTGGCGAGGGCTCCGCTGAGCCGAGACGGCCCCGGCTGCCGCGGGGGGGATGCGGGTGGGAGCGGCGCTTCCTGCATCAGGCTGCGTTGTTTGGAAGCCTCTGGCGGGCGATTTGGAAGGGAGAAACCCTTGAGCCGTGGGGAGCACCTACCCCTGTGGCCGTCACCAAGCAGGGACCGCCCCACGGGAAGCAAGGAGGAGACTGAGGCTGCAGGAAGCCAAATGCCTACGGAAAAGCTGCCTCCAGGCTCTGTTCAGGGAGCCGCTGGGACAAACCCAGCAGGATGCAGGGCTGTGTTTACATGAGCGAGCTCCGAAACTTGTTTGAGCAAGACGCAATCTCCGAGGCTCTTGCAAAACGCAGCTACCAACATCCTGCGCTGGGAGCCTGACTAACAACAGCCCCAGACCTGCAACCTCCCCGTGACGCTGCCTCCGCTGCCTGATGTTTCCTATGGAGTATTTCCCTTCTCAAGGAGCATCCACCCATCCTGCTGAATTTTCCTAAGGAGATCATTAGTCTCCAACTGTTTGCACAGCCATAACTATGTTTCTGAAGCATAAATATGCAGATACTTCCGCTCAGCTCTTCCTGCCCTCGGTGCAGGGTGCCCATGCGCGAGCCGTGTCCTCTGCGCCCGCCAGCCTCTCCCTCCTCCCGGTGCAGCAGCTTTGTGGGACTTACACGACCCTTCCACAGCAGCCAGGGACTGGCCTGTCCTTCGGCGATTCCACTTCCCGCAGAGGTGCCGGGATTTGAGGATTGCCACATGCGCTGGGTCAAAGTCCTGCATGGACGGGTCACTGCGAAGGACCCCGGCAGGTCCCGTGGTGCAGGCAGCTCCTCCTGCCGGGCGCCCTGTGCGGCTCCTGCCGAGGCTGCTGCTCCTGGTGGCTCTGCCCCTGGGGGGACCCTGCTGCTGCCTCCACCCCCCCAGGAACAGGGAATGAAATGAACAACAGGGTGGGTAAGCAGCAGCTCCCAATCCCTAGGTGATACCCCCACATCCTCCATTGAGGAGGCTTGTGAGCTGTGGAGCCCGGAGGCTGCTCGTGCCCTCCAGGCGATGTGGGCAGGAAGCAGCAGTGACCAAAAGGACGCACGTCTGTCCCTTAGCAGGGCTGCAGCTTTGCAGGAGCTGCCGGCTTGCCCCATTCCGCAGCCGCACGGCCCTGGTTGCTGCAGGGCTGCGCCCTGACCGTAACCACCCTCTCCCTGCAGAACAAGCAGCAGAGCAGGGCTCTGCTCTTCTCCTCAGTGCTCTCTCTCCCCCAGTCCTTTCCCCAGATGTTACCATGCACTTCGTCTTTGCATCCCCAACTTTCATTCAATCCTTCAACCTTCCCTCCCTGCAGCAGCTCCGGTGGAGGAACTCGGCCCTGTGCATCAAGCTGCATTTAGCACAAGAAGCCACACAAAGCGGAACTCGGAGCCAGCAGCAGCCCTCGCCCGCCCGCAGCTGACAGCTTTGGCAAGTAGGAAATGCTCCTTGTTTGACATCTTTTCTTACTGTTAAGCATTTGGGTTCTGGCAGTGCTGTCATCGCCCCCGCCTTTGAATTAGAGGGGAGAAGGAGTTGCAGCATTGGACTCTTGTTAGGCAGCAGATCAGTAGGTTGATGGTGGAAGTTGACTGCCAATTATATGTAAAATTATATAGGGGAAATGACAGTTTTGTAGGATTAGACAGGCTCAACATCTTTCCTACACATTTTTATGTAAGTGATTGAAGTCTGTCTTAAACTTTAGCTCATATTCTGTTGTCCTGGTCACCTCTCCCGGGTAGGCCCTGATCTTGACTTATGCAAGGCTGGTAAGTGCCCTCAGAAAACCTGCGCAGCGGCAAGGGCTGAGATAGAAACAGTCTGTCCTTGAATTCTGAAGTTTAGTGGGGTTCTGAAAGGCTTCCAGCTAGCCAAGTATATTGGGCTTGATAGTTTCCCATTGGAGTCTGAACTTTCCTCTTCTGTTGAAACAGGAGCCTTTGATTTTTGGCTAGTTAAGTACAAGTCTGGTGCAGTATGTGCTATGCAAAGCCTGCTGAAGGGAGGTCCCCTCTTTAGCGAGCTCCATTACCCAACAGCCCCACAAAAAACAAAGTCAGAGGAAAACTCTGGCCACTACTAGGTTTTCCATCTCCAGTTCCAGAGGGCAGAGATGAGAGACAAACTTGAAAATATCCATCACCAGAGGCCTAAAGACTAAGGGCACAAACCAGGGGAAAACATGACCTAAACAGCAAGTATTTGAAACTTGAATTTTGGAACTGGCCCTGGTCTTTACATTATCAGAGTGCATCAAATCCACCTGCACTTGCAGCTGTGGCAGAGGGGCAGCCTTTAAGGCAGAGCTCCTTTGGAACAGGATGTTTATACAGAAGCAGCTGTAGGCAGGTGGCTCTTTACTCCCCTACCTAATCTGCCTTAAAAGCATCTTTACTCCCAGCACAAGTGAAGTAGTTCACTTCTTTGTGTATGCAGCTGTGAGGAACAGTTATCTTCACTCTGGGGCACCCTTTACTATCCCAACTTGAAAACACACCTTATCCACAGCATTTCCAGTCAGGCAGGCACATGATCCCAAACAGAACAGGTTTCTGCACTTCTAAGCTTTCTAACATTATAGGACACAAGTCACACTTCAATAACAGAACTAAAGTTCTAGAAATCCTTTCCCTTAAAAAAAAAAAAGGCCACAAACAGAAAAAGGCTGGAGTCATGTGGTAACAAGGACTTGCTTGTTGGAAGAGTCAGCATCCAAAGGGAGGTGGTTCTGAACCCTTTGAGCAAAAACACACACCAGCTGACATTGCTGAGGTGTCCAAACAAAGCTCATATTGTAAAATTAAGACAATAGAAGTGCTCTAGGGAAGAGGCAGTCATGCAGCATTCCCAGAGATGTTAGCAAAGTGCTGCTACCAACTTGTAATCCAGTGTTGGTTAAGGACATCTTTTCTGGACCTCAGCTAACTCATTTTGTCTTATGTTGCTTTCAGAAATAATTCTCATGATAACAGCACTGTGCAGCTTTATTTAGTCACTCAGTTACAGTAGTATTTTAGACTGGGACAGAATCAGATTTTTTTGAAGTGTTACAGATATTCAGCATGGAACTGTATACTACATATTCCTTTCACAAAGTTTTACAGAGCTGATACAGTACTAGCCATCAACCCAGTAGCAAGTGCTCTGGAGTAGAAAAGGATGCAACAAGAAGATAGCTACACTGGATAGACAACACTTTAGAAAAGTGAAACATGGAAGGTCTCCCCTCTAGCCCCTAAAGAAAGTGTACAGTTTGGATCTAACTTTACAGTTCTACATCAGTTTCTAGAAACTTAAAAAAAAAAAAAAACACTGGCCAGTACAGTCTTTGGATATTTAGAGGAGGGGGAGAGTCAGTTTCCAGAACGAAGTCAGTCGGTTTCAGCCTCACCAGGGTCTTTGCCTTCTTTGTTCTTTCGGACCTCTTCAATGTGCTTGTCCTGAAAGAGAAGAGCACTGAAGTGGTTAGATGCCTGAGCCCAGAGAAAGGCAGAACCCCATGTCTGCACAGGAGCCTGTGACTGCTGCTCACCTGTGTTTACTTCCCACCCCTCCAACCAACAGGAGAACCATGACAGAGGTTACAAGACAGGGTTATAAAATGAAGCTTTAGGAATATGCAAGAAGCTGATGACTCCATCTGTCTCCTCTCTCCCAAGGGAGGGATTTCTGCCAAGGCTTTTGCAGATTTAATATTCTTTAATTATTGGACCAACACAGAACACCCAAGGACATCCATCTATTCACACAGATTCCCAAATTTGGTCATTTACTCAGCTTAATATATACATACACAGCTGGCTTCCAAAGTAAGGAGCTAAAGCTAAATTCTATCCCAAATGGAAATCTGGAACTTTACACCTACTTTCTCCCTCAAGCGTTCCAGTTTAGCAGCCATTTGTGCCTCTCGGTTTTCTTTGTTAGCTTCCATTTTGTGGGTCAGCTTCTCTTCTGCCATTTTGCTGAAGTTGTTGTTTTCTTCGATTGCTTTCTGAAGCACTTCTTTTTCATGCTCTCGTTTCTCAGCTAGCTGCTTCAGGACTTCTGCTTCATGAGACTAACAAAATAGATCATGCATGTTTAGAATAAAATGCACAGGAAAGGAGGTTTCTGCCTTAAGTCTGTTAAGACTGTTTCCCAAGAGCCTAAGACATTCTACCAAAATTCAATAATATTCTGTTTACAGCATTACAAACTGCTAGCTATTTGTCTCAGGAAAAAAGACAAAGCAAGATTTCAGAAAGCCCCTCCAAGACCAGTTGAGCAGAGCACTCTTGACCATTGTTGTTTTGAGTTTACCTTACGTCTCTCTTCTGCTGCTTCCAGCTTCTTCTGAATTTCCTCCAATGACACATCCTTCTTCTTGGGGGGAGAAAGAGGAAATTCTGGAACCGCTTCTTTTGAGCGGGGACTCAGTATCAGCTCGAATGCCTGCCCAGAGGCACGCTTTTCCAGCTCCTTCACTTGAATATCTACAAACACAAAATCCATCTTTTAAGCCAGGAACTGATTTTTGTAATTTGAAAGAGCCTTCAGAAATTCAATGCCACAAGAAGTTCACTCCAGGAGACTGCCAACATCTGAGCTTTTCTCAGTTTTGTTTTTATGAAGCAGCACCATTCAGAAAACAAAAAGCAGGTAATTTTGTTTCTAATTCTTCTTAGATATTATCCAAGTGTTGGATGTTTTACTTTAGCCTCCAAAAGTGAGGTCATGAAGAGCCATTCATCAGTATTTCAACTGAAAAGCTTTCTTTCCTCCGTGAGAAAATGCTGCAAGAGATTCAAGGTATTTTCCTGCAGTCTAACCTGGCAGAGCCAAGGCCTGAAATAAACTCTCCGAAGGACATTTAAGCTGATATTCTGTGCTTGAAACACCTATGAACAGGCACGTCAGCCTCGTTCAACATGAGCTGTACCAGCACATCAGTTTGGATCACCGAGATGTCTGTGTGATAGTCAGTTCTGCTAACTGAGCAGATGGCAGGCACGTGAAGCGACGCCTGTCTGCTAACAGACCTAGCTCGCCTGGTTAGCAATGCCTCGTGGGATGCCTCTCCAAGGAAGCCCAGGCAGCTGAAAGCATAGCGACCACAGTTTATTTTGCTATATTATTTTCCTCTAAAGCAACTTTAAGCTTAGTGGAACAACTGCAAGTGCCTTCAGCACTAAACGTTACCTACCAGAAGTAGCCATGTCCAAGAAGACAGACTCAAGATGCGAACGTTGCGAGAATGTCACTGTCGGACTCCTAGACAATAAAGGGACATCGTGTCTTTGATTAGTCAGCACATGCTTCTCTCCTCTCAAATTCCAGTAAAATTGGTAAGTATTGTTAGAAACAAAACACAAGCAGGTAGGTCGCTGCATTCTTTACTTCCAAACCACCCCAAGATGATGCTGATGTACACTAGGGGAACAGAAGAGCTTCTCCCAATTACCAGTTTGGCAGAACTTGCATGTCTGAATGCACTACTGGGTATCTGAATAGCTTCAGTCCTTATTTTATAGCAATTAAAATACAGATTAAGCACTCCAATTTTTCCATTATTCCAACATTGCACAGGGTTACAGAATACACTGAACACTAAAGGCCAGCTTATATAAAGCAAATGGGAGCTGCATTTTATTGCAGAGAACACTGTGAGGCAGCAGAGATGGGCTCCAGCTGCCACCATGTGAGATCAAAGGCAGATTTAAGATCCAAGCATGAGCTTCGCTTGTGCTGGTAGAGCCAAACGCCCCTCACGTATCCTGAGAGAGGGGGCCCAAGCATTTATTCATTTATTCAGCCTGGGCCGGCATCGGTTGATTAAACAGGGCAGTTAAGGGCTCTAACACAAAGCACTAACAACGCTGCTGAAAACCGCTTTTTGTCGCGGTTTTGAAGGGACGCGGAGCGGGCCCGGGGACGTGCGCGGGCGCCGGGCGCTGCAGCAGCGGGAGCGCCGG
>PTEX01000061.1:2097918-2114990 GCA_003342815.1 Eudromia elegans | reverse complement strand
GGGACTCCCTTTGTCTGGCGGCGCCCGTCGTGGGGCGGCGCTCGGGACGAGGGGTGGTCGCCGCAGGGAGCCGGTCACCTCAGGGACCCCGGGCGCCACGGTCACCTCGGGTCCCCTGGGCACCTCCCGGCCACAGTCACCTCAGC
The DNA here is from genome assembly GCA_003342815.1 of Eudromia elegans. NCBI lineage: Eukaryota > Metazoa > Chordata > Aves > Tinamiformes > Tinamidae > Eudromia > Eudromia elegans. Next base: position 2,114,844 of record PTEX01000061.1, on the reverse strand, counting down.
GGGGCCGGTTACCTCATGGGTTTGGTCCCCTGAGAGACACCGTCGCCTCGGGACTGCCCGGTCATCTCGGTGCCCTCGGTCCCCTCAGCACCGCAGTCACCTCAGGGCCCTTGGTTACTTGGAGGCCACGGTCCCCTCAGCGCCCTCGGTCACCCCCGAGCCGCGATCACCTCGTGCCAACCCACAGATGAGGTGCGTTGACCCCCTTAGTCCCCGGCACCGTGTTTGGGGACAGCCACGTCACCAACGATGGCACCGTCACACCGAGCCATGCCCGCCGTGCCCCGCGGCGACAGGTAACGGCTGCCCTGGCGTGTCCGAGGGCTGCGCTCTCCCTCGGGGCTGCCTCCTCCACGTGTTTGCCGTGAACCGGCTGCGTTCCTGTCCCTTCCGCTCCCGCTCTGCAGGATTCCCAGGGCGGTGTGCGGGATACGGCCGCGGGGGTTCCGGCAGGAGCTGACGCGCCCGGCAGGGAAATGCATGGACGGAGGCAAGCACCAGCATCCTGCCTCCATCCGAACCCCTTTGTACCTCAGATACCCATGGAAGGACTTTTCCAAGGGGATCCGCCCCTGTTTTGCACACTTAAAAATAAAAAAAACCAATGTTTTTGCACAAAAAAGTCCTACCTTAAGGAAGGCTAATATTGTGACAGAAATGTATAAAAGCTTTCAAAACAGAGATTATTTTCAACACTTGCCCTGTTTTTTTGCTGATCTGACGTCTATTTCCATGGAAACCACATCCAGGCGCGGAGCTGCAGGAATTGGGATGGGTTTCTGCAGGAGCGGCTCGGGGGGCGTTGGAGGAGCGGGTCCCGAGCGGCGCGGCGGAGCCCCCCGCGGCACCGCGGGCAGCCCGCCCGCAGGACGCGCTCCCGGCCCCTTCTCCACGCCCGGCGCGCCGCGCCCGCTCCGGAGCCGCTCGTCCGCCGGCTCCGCGGTGCCGGCGCCCGCGGGTCGGGCACCCCGCAGGGTCGGGCACCCCGCAGGGTCGGGCACCCCGCAGGGACAAGCGGCAGCCCGGGGACTCGCGCCGGACACGTCTGCGCACGGACGTCAAACACAGCGCAGGGGTTCCCACGTAAACCATCCCGAGCGGCCGGATTCGACTGCAGGGAATGGTGCTGGAAGACAAAGCAGCCAAGCGAGCGTGCCGTCGGCCTGTGCTTTCCTTCATCGCTTCCTAATTATCATCCACGCAGAGCAACAGCGTGCTGGCTGGTTTAATAGTAATGCTTTCTGGTAAAATCCGGGAGCTTGTCCTGGCGCGATCTCAGCATTTCCCCAAGGAAACACGGCTTTCTGGGTCTGGGGCTTTTTCCTTTGGTACCGGTGTGACTGCCCTGGGTTAATCCTCACCCCCTAGTGAGACCATGATGAAACATCGTTCACAGCTTTGGAAGAAGGGATGCAGGCTGAGATGTAACTACGGGGGGTCATGCAGAGTCTGTGCCCTGTGCTCTCCATCTTGTTTTCCTTGCTTCTCATGGGAGAAAACGTGAGAAAAAGCAAAAGGCCTCAAACAGAACCTGCCACCCTTTAGGAATCAGCTTTAAAGGCAAATGTTGGGGGCAGATAGGAGCAGCACTGCCTATCGAACAAGAGCATTGGGCTGGGAATCAGATTTGGGAACTATTCTCAGCACCGGGTTTTATTTTCCACTCTAGGTCACTCAGGGACTCTTCACTACTCTTCAGCAGCCTCTTTACAACACCTGCCACAATTGCTTTCCATTTAACTGAAGTCTGCGGGTACTGCTGCAACGCCAAGAGAAACACCAGCTTTTAGCAGCTGGAAACACACGGAGACGGTCTCATTTTTGGCCTCATTGCCAAAGTGCTTTTATTTTTGGAGCATTTCATAAGGCCCGTTTGTTTACACGCAATTTGTTTTTGTGACATCTTGAGGAAAATGGAGAACATGAAAGGCTTTAATTTTTACTCAATTTGTGTTTATCGACACTTTATTAGGAGTCTAAACAGATTCTTCTTTGGTCAAATCTCATCATTTGTGGCTGCGGTAGTTCTTCCCTTGTAGATTCCCCATCGCCAACAAGAGCTTCTTTTTTTTGCTATATTTCAAGTTTCTTAATTTTTTTTTTTTTTTTTTCCCAAAAAAGAAGCCTGAACATGAGAACCTTCCCTCAGAAAGCCACTGCTCCAACCCTCAAGGGTGAAGGTGAAGAAGGACCACACCATTCCAAGCCCCAGCCTAACCCGACAGGACTCCCGCGTGTGAATTTGGGACGCGTTCCGATTTAGCACGAAGATTAAAGATGCTGCTCCCATGCGCGTTATCAAAACACTCCACAAAGAGACTGACATAATTAGGTGACAACTCAGCCCACGGCACCTCTTTTAACTTGCAAAAATATTTAATCTGCAGCAAGAAAATGTGCTTTCTTGGTATTAAATTGCCGCCTCCAAGCATCCGTAGTGGATGGACTGACAGGTTTTTTTTGTTAGTCAAGGGCTGTTTTAAAGCAACTTTGGGAGGAATTTTAACAGGAAGTATTTTCTGAGCCTGGTAAGAGTCACTGGATTAGTAAAGTTCATTTTAAAACTAGAAATCTGATATGCTATTTAATTTGAGTCAAGCATTTTAACTGTAATTTACTAATAAATAACCTGCCAGAGGAGACAGCAATTTAAAATAAATTTGCTTGCAGAAGTCAGGACAAGGAATACAAGATTTCTTTCTATCCGTGGTCTCAGTTCTTTGTATTAACCTTCCTCTGTGTCTGCGCTGCAGGTTACCCATCCCAGCCCTTGCAGAGGGCAGCGAGAGGCTGCAAAGCGCTCGTAGATCTTTGGATAAAAGACATTTTAGCCCCAAAGCAGCCTGCGGGTCCATGGAAATGAAGAATAAAGCAGGACCTTAAGGGAGCGACACCCTCACAATGAGAGCAAGAAATACTTCAGGTAACTGATACCTGTTTGCTGGGGACGTGGGCTGATACCATATTTGTGCTGAAAAACAGCGTTAAGAAGCTGTTCCCCTTAGAACAGATTTGCACTTGAGAACGTACCATTGGAAATGCCTTTCTTTTCCCAATCAGACAAAATGCCTGGCTTCTAGTTCGCTTTTCTTTTTGAGAAATTCACACCAAAAAAAATCACTTAATTCCTCCACAGCATGCGATACGCGCAAGCACTCGCCACAGATGGCAATTGTGCCTGCTGCAGGGAGAGAGGTGAAAATACAAATTAATTGCTTCGATATTGGGGCAATACAAGGAGGAAGCGCCGCCCTCGTCTCTCAAACCGCAGGCGCACGCCCGTGCTGCTGGAACCCAGCGCCGACAGCCCTCGGGACGGAGACCTGGCCTTGCCTATCGCCCTAAGGATCAGGCTCTGCCTCCGCCTTCACCCAGGGCAGAGGGACAGCTCCGTCCCCTTCCCGGTCCCTTGGCAGCTCTGGGATTGTTTCTCCGGCTTTGTTTCCTACAAAACCCAGGCTTTCCATTATCAGATGGCTTCTGTGTCTCTGCCCAGGCTCCCCCCGGCCCCAGCTTTTGGCTTGGCTCGCTTGGCTCTGCCCCATGTGATAAATTTGGATGAGATCTCCGTGGCATAAATTCCTAGAAGTTTCTTGAAAACAGATGGCCGGGGAGAGGCAGGAGCGAGGAGGGAGCTGCAGCACAAGCTGAACTATTATTAGAGAGCAGAGACTTCGCGCCGGCCGGATCCATCGCGACCCGCCGGCAGCCGGTGACACTTCAGAGCCGCTGGTTTTATCCACGACAGCAGCAAATCCTGCAAGACCCTTGTCCACATTTGGGCCGTTCTACAAAATAGAAGAAGGGGCCCACGTGAATTCTGGCTCTCGCCTCCACCCCGTTCAGAAATGTGCAATGGGTTTGCAAGGAATACGTGTGTTGAATAGCCAGGGGGTCTCCGTTTCCCCCCGTCTTGCTCCCAAACGCGCCAGAAAGCCCTGACCCGATTCCCTGCATCCCTGCTGCATTTCCCCGCCCGTTCCCGCGCTGCATCCTCATATAGATCGCCCATATGGAGCACCAGGAACTCTGCAGCGGCTCGTAAATAACTGCGGGCTCAGAGCGAGCCGTGCCGTGCGGAGCCACGGAGCAGGGACGAGCGCCGCGTTTCGCACCGGGAGCGAGCGAAGGAGCCGGCGGGATGGGGACGAGCGCGCGGGATCCAACGCACGGAGAAGCCCTGAGATACTCAGCAGCAATGGAGGAGGCCGGGGAGGACGGCGGCTCCGGCTTCTTTGCAGATGGAGCAGGGAGCTGCAAAGCCGGGCACGGTGCTAATTATTCCCCAGCTCCTAATTAGCTTCTTGAATTTAAAGCACGGGTGGCGGCTCAGCCAGCCTGTTGTGCAACTGATATGTTCCCGGCAGGATATAGTTAAAAATATTGACACCCTTTGGAGACAGAATGGGGCTGGGGAGTGTCGGGATGGGAGGAGCGCGGGGCTGGAAATGCTCCCGAAGGTGCCCGGCTCCCTCGGGGTCGGGAGAACACGGGAACGCGCCGGCGACGGAGCCACGCTTCCAGCAGGCGCCTTTGGGAAAACCAGCCGTTCCGCTCCCGTTCCTGCTACACATCCGTATGGGAATGGGCTGGTCCGGGGCGGGCGCCTCGGCCGGGCCCGTCACCCCGCTCCGTGCTCAGCGCGGCGGCTGCCTCCTCCTACGGGGGCTTTTCTGCCGCCCTGATTCGGGTTCCTGGTGGATGAATAGGGGACAACGGGGGCGCCCATGGCGGCTGCGGGGCAGGCAAAGCCCGGCCCGCCGTGGCGCCCGCCGAGGCGAGGGGCCGCCGCGGCTTCCAAGGGTCCCCGCCGCGTCGCGGGTGCCGGCGGCCATGGCGAGGCCTCTGTCGCGGGCCCGTCGCGGGTGCCGGCGGCCATGGTGGTGCTGTTGCCACGGGCCCATCGTGGTGACGGCGGCCATGGCGGTGCTGTTGTCACGGGCCCATCGTGGTGACGGCGGCCATGACGAGTCCTCCCCACCACGGCGGCAGCTGCGGCCCGTCTGTCGCCATGGCGACGTGCGCAGCCTGGTCCCCGCGGCGGCCATGTTGGGCGCCCGCCCGCCCGCGGCAGATGGCCGGGGCCGGTGCCGCGCGGCGGGGGGACGGGCCGGTCCCCGGCAGACACGGCCCCGCGGAGCCCGGGGCGGCCCTGCGGAGGCGGATGAAGTCGTGTCCGCGCCGGGGTCAGCTCGGCGCGCGGCCCTGGAGGCGGGAGGGCCCCGCGGTGGCGGCGCGCCGGCCGCGGTGCGAGCGCGGCGCTGGCGGGAACGTCAACGGGCGGCTCGGGCCGCTCTGGTTGTTTCCAAGGGGCGCGGGGTGCGGGGCCCGGCGGGAGGCCCCCGTGCAGCCGCGGTGACACCCGCGGCGTGTGGCCCGAAGGGTTAACGGGTCTCCAAGGCGGCCTCCGAGCCGAGCGCGGGGGATCCCCCCTCCCCAAGCCCTTACATAAGAGCCCTGCAGAAGCCATGGCCCTCCTCGGCCGACCCGCGCTGGAGCCGGCTCCCGAGCCGCTGTCAGAACGCATCCCGGGCGGCACGAATCCGGGCACGAGACGGGATTGGATCCCGCACCGGGCGCCGTCTCTCGCTGTTCCGGAGGGATGGAGCGGCGGCTCCTGCGCCCGGGGCGCTCCCAGGCTGCGCGCTGACCTTGGATGTCCCCCGCGCGCGGCAGCGTCGCGGCCCGCGGCTCCCCGAGCCGGCACCAGGGAGAGCGGGAAGTTGGTCTGGGAAGCCTGGAGGAGCCTGGAGCGCTTTGGGAGCCCTGTCCCCTGCCGCCAGACGCCGAGGAGCGGCCGCACGCAGCCAAACGCGCCCTCCGGCAGCCCCTGCCGCCGGCAGCGCGCGGGAGCCGCCACCGGCGCGTCTCCCGGCCGGAACGCCGTGCCGCCGTGGGAAGGCGCGATGGGGAAGCAGATGGCGCGCCGCGATCCCGGACATTTGGAGCAGCTGCCGGAGCCGCGCGGCCGGGAGCGCCGGCGCCTCTCCCGCTGCAGCGCCCCGGGAAGCCGGAGCGGGGCCGCGCGGAGGGAGCCGGAGCAGCTCCGCGGGCGCCGGGGCTGCTGCGCTGCCTGGCGACGGCTGGGATCCGGCCCTGCCTGCAGAGCGCCCCTCGCGCTGATATTCCCGGGCTCCACATTCCCGGCAATGTGCTGTGGGTGCTTCATTGCCAGCGCCGGCGCGTGCTGGTGCCAGCGGCCTCCGTGCAGCTCTGCTGCCTTTGCGCTGTCCCCCAGGCGGGGCCGGGTCCCTCCTGTCCCTCGAGCTCATCTCGCTCCCCGGGCACTTCCAGGCAGACTCTTCCTCAAAACCCTTCCCTCTCCGCGAATCTTGGGCTTGAAGCCGGCAATCCGCTCGGTTTTCGGTAGCTGCCCGGGACTTTATTCCCTCCTCTCCACAGCAGTACCCGTGGCCCCGAGCAGCCCCCCGAGCTCCGCCGCAGCGACGAGGGGCCGGTGCCAGCGTCCCACCAGCGCCGTGCCCAGGCCCGGCTCCCCGGCGCCTCCCGCGGTGGAGGTTGGTCACGGGCGGGACGGGCACGCGGTGGCTCTCGGGGCCGGCTCCCTGGGTGCCTGGCTAGAGTTTGGAGCGGTGCAGGGGCACGTCTGCCACGACTGAGTCACCGATGCCGTCGAGGAGCTGGTCCCACTGATCGAAGCCCTCGTTCAGGTCTGGGCAGGGCAGAGATCACAGGTTGTTCCAGCACTTACCAGACTGGCCAGGCCCCATGTGGGGACCAAAAGGAGCCACTGGATGCATTTGCTTTGGGCAGCAAAAGCCTCCAGGAGCCGGAGGACGGGAGCCCGGCTGCCCCCGCGCCCGGGATGTGGCTCTGGTGCCACCTCCACGCGGAAGCCTCAGAGCCGGGGAGCAGGGAGGCCGCGGCAACCCCCTGCAACCGGGGAGCCCCCGCGCCCCCAGAGCGCCCGTGCCGTGTCCCGCAGCCCGTGTCCTACCGAGGTGCCTCTGCAGGAAGGCCAGAGCCGCCCGGCACGTGACGGCCAACACCTTGTGCGGGTCGAGGGTGCCCCTCGTGGCGAGCATGCGGCTGGCCAGCATCCCGCTGAGGAAGGTGATGTCAGCCTGGCTCTGGTGCACGGATCCGCTGCGGAGGGGAAGGGAGGGCCATGGAGAGGCCGCCCGGGACCGGCGCCGTGTCCCCTGCCTGGTGGGCAGCGCCCCGAGCGCCGGGCCGTGGATGAAGCCAAAGCGGGCGGCGCTCACAGGATGGTCACCAGCTTCGTGTCGCCGTTCCTGGAGCTGAGCCGCTTCATCCTGGTGACGCTCTCTGGCGTCTGGAAGTTCTCGTTGTTGATGAAGAGCACGGGCTTGCTCACCTCCGGGTACCGCGCGTGCTCCAGCGGGAACATCCAGGCGTCCAGGGCCACGGCGCAGCTGCGGCGGGACGGGCAGGCTGCACGGGCTGCACGCGCTGCACGCGCTGCATGGGCTACACGGGCTGCATGGGCTGCACCGGCTGCATGGGCTGCACGGGCTGCATGGGCTGCACCGGCTGCATGGGCTGCACGGGCTGCATGGGCTGCACCAGCTGCACATGCTGCAGGCCCCACGGTGTCCCCCGTGCGCCCGGCCCTGTCACGGCTCACCTGAAGCGCGGCTCCTTCACCGTGGCCAGCACGGCCGTCACCCCGCCGAAGGAGTGGCCCATGACGGCCACTTTGGTCATGTCGATGCTGTCCTGCACAAAGGAGAGGGCGGGAGGAGCCCCGTCTCGCTGCACAAGGGCACGAGGCGGGGAAGGGAAAGCTCCTCCAGCGGGGGAGAAAATGGCATGGCCGGATCCTGCCCCCGAGCACCTCCCTGCCAGGCACCGCGAGCCCCACGCCGGGCCGGGGACACCCGCGGCGCGGACAGAGCCCCGCACCTGCAGCACGGACAGGTCGAAGGCCTCGTGCAGGACGTTGGGCACAGAGCGACCGCGGCTGATGTCCTCGAAGAGCCGGAGCCCCCGCACGCATTCGTCCGCTCGCTGGTGAAGCTGGAGCGAGAGGTGCCCCATGCCCAGTTAACCCAGGGCCTCCACCCTGCGAACTGAGAGCCGGAGCCTCCCCGGACGCCGCCATCCCCAGTGTCCCCGAGCTGCCATCGAGAGGACCTGGCAGGTCAGGGGGCCGCCCGCCGAGCCGCCGTGGGGGAAAAGTCCAGTTCTCGCCAAGCAGTGGATAAAGTCCAGCATCCAGCACCGCCGCGAGCCCCGGCCCGGCTGGCTCCCTGAGGTGCTGCCTCGGACTGGATGGTTCCTCAACCCGGTACCTGCTTATTCCGGAAATAAAATTCCTTCTCTCCGGGCGGCACCCGTCCGTAGGGGATCCACTCCTCCCGCGGCGCCTCGCCAGCCTCCCCAGTGCAGAAGTAGGTAGCGGAGGCCGAGCGGTCCCTGCGGCGCGAGAGGAGGGTGGCTCCGGCGGGCGCTTGGGCCGCTCCGGGGCAGCGTCGTGGGGCGCGCGGCGCTCACCTGTGCTCCAGCGCCGCCACCACGAAGCCGCGGGACGCCAGCTCCGCGCACACGGCCGAGTACATGGAGCTGCGGGGCAGGAGGCGGCGATGCCGGCGGCGCCCGCGCGGCCCGGCCGGAGCCCCCCGGCGCCGGCCCCTCACCGCAACGCGCCCAGCCCGTGGGAGAAGATGATCAGGGGGTACTTGGCGCTGCCAGGCTTGAAGGGGCCGTTCCAGCTGAGTGGCACGCGGAAGGTGCCTGCAGAACACGGCGGGGTTGGGCAGGGCTGCCCCGGGAAGGAGGGAGGGAGAAGCCGCGTGCGGCTCCTGCACAGCCACTGCATCACTGTGTCACCCTCACCAAAGGTGGCCCTGAGCAGGGGCACGAACCACCAGCGCCCGCGGCTGCCCACGTCGGCCAGGCCGCTGCAGTACTCGGCCCGCGGGATCCAGAGCGGGTGCGCGGCCCCGGCATGGGGCTCACACGGGTAGTACAGGCGGAAGAAAAGCCCCTGCGGGAGAGACGGCAGCGGGAGGCGCCCGGGGTGTCGCGGCGGGCGCCCGGCGGGACGCCCGGCCCTACCTGGCGCGTGCGGCCCACCATGACGTCAGCACAGCCCACGCGGTGCGGCCCCACGGGCTGCGGCAGCGCCAGCGACACCCCCATGCCGGCTGCCGGGCGCTGCGCACGGAGCCGCGGCGGCTGCGGAGCTGCAGCGCGGCCAGGACGGGAGGCGCGCGGCGGGCAGGGCCGGCCGCCCCGCTCCTGCTTCCTGCTCCCGCCTGTACCTTGCCCGGCTGCGTGGCCGGGGCAGCTGCCCGCCCCCAGTGCTTCCCGGCGCTCCCGCTCCGCACCGTCCTGGCACCTCACCAGGGATCCCGGCAGTGCCAGCGGGGAGGCGGATCCTGCGCCTGGTGCATGAGCGAGGGGGCAGTGCGGGGCTATGTGCAAGCCAAGGGGCAGCACGGGGCTATGTGCGAGCGAGGGGGCAGCGTGGGGCTATGTGCGAGCGAGGGGGCAGCGCGGGGCTGTGTGCGAGCGAGGGGGCAGCACAGGTCCATGTGCGAGCGAGGGGGCCGTGTGGGGCTGAATGGAAGTGGCCGCCAGCCCTGAGCACCCAGCAGAGCCCCCAGAAGCGGCGGGGGCAGCACCCTGCTCCCCCCACCCTCGCACAGAGCTACCGCTCCCAGCAGCGCCTGGGGGTCACTGCAACTCCCAGCGCTTCTCGGGCTCACGGTGCTCCCGTTCCCAGCCCGTCCTGGGTGCCGGGCTGCCCCTTCCGTCACCCCCAGACCCTACGCCAGTGTCACCCTCTGAACTGCAGCTCCCAGCGGCTCCCAATGCTCCCAGCCCCCATTCCCCAGCTCCCAGTGCCCCCCCCGGGGGCTCCCAGAGCCCTCCCGCTGCAGCTCCCAGCACGTCCCAGCACTCGTGCACCAGAGCTCCCAGTGCCACCAGTGCTGGAGCGCAGCTCCCAGGGCCACCAGGGTGCCCCCAGCACAGGAGGGAGCGGAGCCGCTGGATCCAGCCCTGGGAAGGCCCGAGGAGGATGGAGGGGCTGGATCCCCCGCGCCACGGGAGTGGGAGCAGCACGAAGGTCCAGGTGGCAAGAGCCACCGCGCTCACAGCCCCGATGGCCACAATGTCCCCAAAACCCAGCGGCCCCGGCACTGCAGAGCCCCCAGAGCTCACGCCCCACTCCGGGTTTTCCCTGCTCTTCATCCCAGTGTTCCCTTCCCGCGGTTTAATCTGCTTATGCCTCTTAATACGCCTCTGTGCCATGTGGACTAATCCCTCCTGCTGGCTGGGAATTAATTCCCTGTGGGACTCGGAGGGCCGGGATGTCACCTCCAGCCTGGGAGTGACAGGAGCGCCCACAAATGGGTGCCAGGGCAGGAGACCCATGGCGGAAGGCGGGTGCCGGCCGGTCCCAACCTGCCTCCGTGCCGGCAACGGGACCGGTTTCTCCGGCTTCGTGGGCCTGGTGTTTCCCACGGTGCCGTGGCCGCTTCCCAGGGCTCGGCCAGGCACGGGGGGGTCCTGGTCCTGCCACCCCAGCCTGTGCAAGACGCACGGACAGGACCCAGGGGTCCTGGTCACCCCTCGGGCGCGGAAAGGGCCCACAGGGAGACCTGGCTCTAGGAGACTGGGAGGACTGAGGAGGGAACAGGGAAAGCCGGGAGGTGTCAACACCCTGGGGACAGCCGGGGTGACACTGGGATAACGGGGGCACCTGCAGGGAGGGGAGTGGCCTGGAGGGGCTGAGAGGAGCTGAGATGATCCCTGAGGAGGAGGAGGAAGAGGAGGAGCAGGAGGAAGAAGAGGAAGGAGGGGACTGGAACCGGGCTGGATTCGGGGTTGACAGGTGAGAACCAAGCGGAAGGGGGGGCAGCAGGAGCTGGGGGGAAAAGGGGCTAATTTGGGCCCGTGTCCCCAGGGGCTGCTGGGGGGCGGCCGGGTCCCCCTCCTTCCTCGCGCTCCCGCGGGGCCCCCCCGGCCCTGGGGAACCCCCGGCCCACGTGGGTCGCGGCGCGCCACGCCGCGCGGCGGGGCTGTGGGCGGCCAATGAGAGCGCGCCGCGGCGGGGCCACGCCCCCTCCGCGGCCCTGGCCACGCCCACGGGTGCTGCGGGCAGCCAATGGGTAGCGGTGTGGGCGTGGCCGGGGCGGGAGGTTGGCGCGGTGGGAGGGGAGCGCGGGGGCAGAGGCGGCCGGGCCGGGCGGCGCGAGCGGGCGGGGCGGGGGGGACCCGGAGCGAGACACGGGGAGGGAACGACCCACGCGGGGGGCGCTCCCAGACCGACCCACGGCGGGTGGCCGGTCACGGGGCACGGAGCAGGGGACGCACTGACGGGCAGGGGGACACCTGGGCAGGGGGACGGGACCGGGGAGGGGGACAGACACGCAGGGAGCTGAGGAAGGGGTGGACAGACAGACAGGGGGGACCTTCAGCCAAGGGAGGGCACGGAGAGACAGACAGAGTGACAGGGAGGACAAGGAGCCCACCTGGGCACCCCCGGCGGGAGGAGGAGGAGGAGGGTGATGAGGAAGGCCAGGGGTGGCAGGCACTGGGTACCGTCACCTTACGTAAGGCCCGGCCCTGGCCGCCACGTCCAGAAATAACTCGTCGCCGGAGAGGCCGGAGCGCAGCGGAGATCCCGGCGGAGCTTAGCGGCGGCTCAGGGCCCCGGAGCGGGGAGCCGTCCCTGGGACGCTGGCGATGCCCGCGGTGCCACCGAGGGCTCGCGGGGCAGCGGCCGGGGCTCCGCGCGGCGCCGCAGGTGAGGAAACGGGCTGGGAGCGCGTGAGGGGGACCCAAAAACGCCGACTCTGCAGGCTGGGCGCCGCGGCGGCTCCGGCGCGGGGGGAGCGTTTCCGCGGGACGGGGGGTCCCTGCGGAGCCGCTCGCGGTGGCGCCAGCGGCCGGGGCAGGAAGGCGGCCGGGCGGCCGCGCTGCCTCCCCCGGGAGCGGAGCTGCGGAAACCTCCCCACAGCTCCGCGGGATCCGTGGAACGGGGAGGCGGCCGCGGCGCCGGGACAGGCACCGCCCGGCAAGCCGAGTCCCGTCCGCAGGGCGTGCTGGAAGGGCGAATCCGGCGTTCCCAGCTCCCGGAGCGGACACGGGGCAGCACTCCGGGCCTGGCGCTGTCCCCGCTCCCGCTCGGCCGCCCGGACGTCTCCGCCAGGCGCCTGCCGTCGCATGAGGAGCCGCGTGTGACCCTATGCAGACCCGGACCAAGTACCTGCTCCTGACTTTCCTCGCCTCCTGGCTCCTGCTTTCCCTCCTGGGAGGCTCCCGCCTGCGGCGCTTCCCCTTCCTTCCCGGGCGCAGGGCCGGGGCACCGGGGCGCTGGCCCCGCTGGGCAGAGCGCGCGGAGCTGCCGGGCTTCGCGGGTGCCGAGGAGGCGCCGGGCGCCGGGGCCCGGCCGCAGGCCCCGCAGGGCCGCCCGTGCCGCATGGAGAACTGCTTCGACGGCGCCCGCTGCGCCCGCCGCGGCTTCAAGGTGTCCGTGCACCCCGGTGCGCGCGGCGCCCGCCTCTCCGGCACCTACCGCAAGATCCTCGCGGCCCTCGAGCGCTCCCGCTACTACACGGCCGACCCGGCGGCCGCCTGCCTGCTGGTGCTCGCCATCGACACGCTCGACCGCGACCCGCTCTCGCCGCAGTACGTCCCCGACGTGCAGCGGGAGATCCAGGGCTCGCCCCTCTGGAACGGCGGCCGCAACCACCTGGTTTTCAACCTCTACTCGGGCACGTGGCCCAACTACACGGAGGAGCTGGGCTTCGACGTGGGGCAGGCCATGCTGGCCAAGGCCAGCTCCTACGCGGGCAGCTTCCGGCCCGGCTTCGACGTCTCCATCCCGCTCTTCCCCAAGGATCACCCGCAGAGCGGCGGGGAGCCCGGCTGGCTCCACCAGCACCCGCTGCCTCCCGAGAGGAGGTACCTGCTGGCCTTCAAGGGCAAGCGGTACCTCACGGGCATCGGCTCCGGCACCAGGAACGCGCTGCACCGCATCCACAACGGCCGGGACGTCGTCTCGCTCACCACGTGCCGGCACGGCAAGGACTGGCGGCGGCACAAGGACGCGCGCTGCGACCGCGACGACGTCCGCTACGACAAGTGGGTCCCGGCCCCGGGGGGAATCCCAGTGGGATGGGCAGGTGCTGCGGGCCGCGGCGGAGCCGGAGCGACCTCGGAGGAGATCCCGGGACACGGGGATCCTGAATGATCCCGGGACACAGGGATCCTGGGTGATCCCAGCCGGCCGCTCGCTCGGGGCTTTTCCTGCTCTGTTCCATGCTCTGCTTCCCTTGGCCCCCGTGAATGCCACTTTTCTTCGTCCTGCTCCCGCCCTTCCCCAAACCCAACGTTTCTCTTGGAGAGGAGCCCAGCAAGCACACCCCCCCCCGGGTAAAGGTCCCGCGGTCTTTCCAGCGGAGGCTCCGTACGGAGCGGCCGCCGGCGCGGGGCGGGATTGCGGCGTCCCTGCGGATTGGGAGCGGCGGCCGCGCTCGACCTCCCCCTCCGAGCGCCTTAGGAGGTGCCGGGAGGTGAAGGCGGCCAGGGCGGCCGGGATTAGCCGGGCTCCGGGGCTGGGACACGCGCGTCCCCCTGGATTATCCTGGAGCCAGGATGGGGACGTTGCCCCTTGGCGTGGGGCCCGCTGGGTCCCATGGGTCCCAGCGACCGGAGGGGTCGCGCCACGGCACCGGGGGGAACAGGAGCCCTCCTTCAGCCGTCACCGGGAGAAGAGGGTGGCCTTGTTGGCGCCCGCCCGCCGCCCGAACAAGCCGGTTCTGTGCCCGGATAAAGGGCGGTTTGTGGCGGCGCCGCCGCTCCGGGTATTTTTAAGCCTCCAAGGGAAGCAGGGAAGCGTCACGGGGGGCGACGGCCCCATAGTGAAACCAGGGAGCGCGGCCGGGGCTGCGGCCCAGACAGCGCTGGGAGCTGGGTCGGGACGTCCCGCGATGCCCCCGCGGGTCCCCCGGGTGAGCCGGAGCCCTCCCGGCACAGGGGGTTCACAATGGGGGCCAGGCCAGGGATGGGGCGTCACAAGGTGCCCGCCGGCCTCTCCCCGTTGTGTCCCAGCTGGGCTGCGTGTTCCCTCTCGGAGCCCAGTCACATCCCGTCGTCTCTCGGGGTCCCTGACGTGTCCCCCTGCCCCCGCCGGCGCCCCCAGCCCCCCCAGCCCTCTGCTCCCGCCAGGTTCGACTACCAGGAGCTGCTGCACAACTCCACGTTCTGCATCGTGCCGCGCGGCCGCCGCTTGGGCTCCTTCCGCTTCCTGGAGGCGCTGCAGGTACCTGGGGCTCTCGAGCCGCCCGCTCCGTGTCCCCGGTGCCGTCCTGTCCCTCTCCTGCCGCCTCCGTCCCTCTCCCCTGGGTAGCCCCAGGCTGCAGGGGAGGGGTTGGGGTGGGAGAGGGTCTCCGATTGGCACCCAACCTGCGGGGTGGCCAGGGGACCCCCCTGGGCTCCCAGCTGGTCCTGCTGGGGTGCCGAGCGCTGCTGCGGGTGCCGCAGGCCGCCTGCATCCCGGTGCTGCTGAGCGACGGCTGGGAGCTGCCCTTCTCCGAGGTGCTCGACTGGGGCCGAGCCGCCGTCGTGGGCAGCGAGAGGCTCCTCCTGCAGGTAGTGCGGAGCCGGGCGGGAGGCCCCGGGCGGGAGGCCCCGGGCGGCCCCCGTGGCGGGTGGGCAGCGTTTGGCGTCGCCCGCAGCTCCCGCGGGCCGTGCGCCGCATCCGCCCGGAGCGCGTGCGGGCCCTGCAGCAGCAGACGCAGGTGCTGTGGGACGCCTACTTCTCCTCGGTGGACAAGATCGTGCACACCACGCTGGAGGTGAGCGCCGCCGGCCCCGCGCCGCCGCCGCCCTGCGCGCGCTGAGTGCGTCTGCCCGCGCAGATCATCAGGGACCGGCTCTTCCCGCACCGCTCCCGCACCCGCTTCCTCTGGAACGCGCTGCCCGGAGGGCTCCTGGCACTGCCCGACTTCTCCACGCGCAGCGGGGACTTCCCCTTCTACTACCTGCAGCAGGGTAGGGCCCGCGGCCCGGCCGAGCGCGCCCGCTCCGCGCCGGCCCTGACGCTCCCCGCCCTCGCGCAGCCTCCAGCCCTTCCGACAGGTTCACGGCTCTCATCCGTGCCGGCCCCTCCGCGTCCCTCTCCCAGCCCATGCTCAGGCTCATCCAGGCCGTCTCCGCGTCCCAGTACTGCGACCAGGTAGAGGAGCTGAGCCCGGCACCGCTCGTCACAGCGCCCGGGCTGAGCCGGGCCGAGCCTCGGCGGCCACGGGCACCCCCCGAGCAGCGGCAGCGACGCTCCGGCCCCATCCCGGACCCCCTTTCCCTCCCCACCGGCAGATCCTGGTGCTGTGGAGCTGCGAGCAGCCGCCGCCACCCCGCGAGGAGTGGCCCCCGACCGCGGTGCCCGTGACCGTCATCCGCGGCAGGACGAGAGTGAGAGGAGGGGACGGGGCGGGAGGGAGCGCGGGGCGCCCGGCCTGCAGCACCGCCCGCGCGGCGCCGTGTCCCGCAGCCCGGCGAGCGCTTCCTGCCCTTGGCGGAGATCCGCACGGACGCGGTGCTGAGCGTGGACGGGGCCGCCCGCCTCTCGAGCAGCGAGGTGGACTTCGCCTTCGTGGTGTGGCGCAGCTTCCCCGAGCGCCTCGTGGGCTTCGCCGCGCGCAGCCACTCCTGGGACGCGGCGCGCCGCCGCTGGGGCTCCACGGCCGCCCGCGCCAACCGCTTCTCCATGGTGCTCACGGACGCCGCCGTCTACCACAGGTGCCGCGGCGCCCCGCGGCCCCCCGGCCGTGCCCGTGCCCGCGCTCACGGTGCCGCTCGTCCCCCAGGTATTACCACAGCCTCTTCACGCACTCGCTGCCGCCGGCGCTGCGCGAGCTCGTGGACGGCCGCGCCGCCTGCGAGGACGTCCTCATGAACCTGCTGGTGGCCGCCGCCACCAAGCTGCCGCCCATCAAAGTGACCCAGCGCAGGGAGCTCGGGGAGCCCGGCGGGCAGCAGGTGGGAGCCGGGGGTGGCGGGACGCGCCCCGTCCCGGCCCCGGGGCCGGCCCCGTGCGTCCCGTGTCCCCGAGCGGAGCCGCTCACTGCCGCGCTCTCCCGGGCAGCCCGCGGCCGGCGGCTCCCCCCCGCCGCACGACTGCCTCGACCCGCTGGCGCGCTGGTTCGGCTACATGCCCCTGGTGTCCTCCCAGCTCCGCCTCGACCCCGTGCTCTTCAAGGACCAGGTCTCCGTCCTGCGCAAGAAGTACCCGCGCTTGGAGAAGCCCTAGGGCCCGGCCGGGCTCCCGCCGCCCTCCACTCGCTATTGGGTTTTACCAGCACATTAAAGGCTGGCAGAGACGTGGGCTCCCCTGGCTGCCTCCGCAGGGTCCCCCTGTATCGGGGCGCCCGGTTTAGCGGCCCCTAGGGGTTCCCGTCCTGCTGGTTTGCTCCGTGCGGAGCAGGGGCCGACGAGGCCTTGGGCTTCCCCAGGGCAAACAGAGGAGCGATAAGAGCCGGGCGCAGGGCAGGGGGAGGGAGCCGGGCTGCTTCCCGCACCGGTTACAGCGCACGGCGCCGGGCCCGCCCGCGCCACCCCCTGCCGCCAGAGCTCCCAAAACGGGGGGAAAGGAGCTCATTTGGGGTCTGTCACCAGAGCTCCTGAAATGGGGGAAAAGGAGCTCGTTTGGGGTGCGCCGCCAGCAGCGGTGGTGGAAGGAGCGGGAGGCGGCCGCGTGCCTGGCTCTGGTTTATTCCTGCAGCGCGGCACGGCGCGGGGGCCGCTCGGCGGCGCGGGGGCCGCTCAGTCGCGGGGCGGCTGGCACTCGCCGCAGTCCCGCATGTCCTCCGAGTAGCTCTCCACCTGGATGGTGGTGCTGTGGAAGCGGAAGGCGCCCTGCAGCCGGGCGCGCGCCTCCTCCAGCACCGCCTGCGCGCTCGCGTCCTCGGCTGCAACGAGGGCCGCGGC
>PTEX01000061.1:2071986-2097638 GCA_003342815.1 Eudromia elegans | reverse complement strand
CGGCGCGGGGACCCGGCGCCGCCGTCCCGGCGTCCTCATGGGCCCTACCCTCCATGAGCACCAGCAGCACGTCGCGCAGGATGCTCAGCGTCGTCGCCAGCACCAGCGCCGAGAAGAGGAACGTGCACAGGGGGTCCACGAACTTCCACTCGGGCTGCGCGGGGTGCGGTTGTGGGACGCGACACCCCCGTTCCCGAACGGGAAGGGCCAGGAGGTGGATGGGCGCCCCCACCTTGAAGTAGATGACGTAGGAGGCGGCAAGGACGCCGAGGCTCTGCAGCAGGTCCCCGAGCACGTGCACGAAGGCGGCGCGCACGCTGGCGCTGGGCTGCTCGCCGTGGCTGTGCCCGTGGCCCGGCTGGTGCAGGGCCAGCCCCATCCTGCACAGGCGGGCGGCAGGCGCTGTCGTCACCGCACGGCGCCCGGCCCCTCCGCGCGGCCCCGCGCTACCTACACCACGTTGACGGCCACGGCGCAGGCCGAGGTGATCAGCATGGCCTCGCCCCCGACGTCGTAGTCGCCCGAGAGCAGGCGCTGGGCCGCCAGGTACACGAGCACGCCGGTCACCACCCAGATGGAGAGCACGGAGAGCAGGGCGCCCAGGATCTCTGCGGGGAGCTCGGCAGCCCTGGACCGCCCCGACGGCGCCGGGTCCCCCCGCACGGCCTCTCGCCGCCCGCAGGGAGTAGCTCCGCGTCCCGCCGCCCCGTCCCCATCCCGCCGCCCCGGCGCCCTCCCACCGCCCCGGCGCTACCTGCGCGGTGCCAGCCGAAGTTCATGGTCTTGGTGGCGGGGCGCGAGGACACCCAGAGCGCGAAGAGGCTGATCATGACGCTGGCGAAGTCGGTGAGGAGGTGGGCGGCGTCCGTGAGGATGGCCAGGCTGCGCGCCAGGGAGCCGCCTGCGCGGGGCCCCGTGTCCCCAACGCCCGGGAAAACGCCTCAAAAGAGGCGCCCCCCCCCACCCCGCCCTGCCGGCCCTGTCGCTCACCCACGGCCTCCCCCACCATGAAGACGAGGCAGACGGTGGCGGCCACGTAGAGCTTCCTGCGCGCCCGCTGCTGGCCATGGGGGCCGGGGGCGGCGCGCGGCGCGTGGCAGTGCCGCCCGCG
Source organism: Eudromia elegans (assembly GCA_003342815.1). Classification (NCBI taxonomy): domain Eukaryota; kingdom Metazoa; phylum Chordata; class Aves; order Tinamiformes; family Tinamidae; genus Eudromia; species Eudromia elegans. Next base: position 2,096,527 of record PTEX01000061.1, on the reverse strand, counting down.
CTGGGCACCTAGCTCCACCGCCTCGGGTGCCACCTCGGGGGACACCCCCAGGTAGGAGCTGCGGGACGGGGACACCGAGCTGCCGGCGGCACCACCAGCCCCTCCCCGGCCACCGTGGGCCGATGTGGATGGAGGGGACCTGGGTGTCCCCAAGGTGCCCCCCCCAACCCTGCAGCCCACCCCCTGTACCCGCCGGCGGCCTCGTGGAGCAGGTGCCGCTTCTCTTCCATCGCGCGGTGCCGGTGCCGGAGCCGGAGCGGGTGGCGGAGCCGGAGCCGGTGGCACCCGGTGGCCTCGTCCCCGCTCGCCGTGTGGAGCGCCGCGGATCCGTGTGCAAAGGGACGCCGGGGGGAGGGGGAGGCCAGGCCGGCTGCAAAGCGGCCGAGAAATCCCGCCCGGACAAGGGGCTAACGGGGCCCACGGGAGGGTGCCGGGCCGGAGGCCTCCGCGCCGAGGAGGGCGCAGGACGGGACCCCCCCCGCCCCACAGGGCACCCGGCGAGGCAGGAATGAGGCGGGTTTGGGAACCAAAGGGCATCGTTTTCTTTTCCGTACAAAATACACAAAATTCCCGTCCGTTCCAAGTATATACAAAACAAGAGACCGTACAAAACGCGCAAATTGTCCTGGTGCACCCGTATAGAAAAGGGCCGCGCGGGGACATCCCCGGGCCGCCCGCGGAGCTGCTCCCACCGCAGAGCCGCCGCGGCCGCTACTGGGGAGCCGCGGGAAGGGGCGACGGGGGCGGCTCCTCCGTCTCTGCTTCCTCCTCCTCAAAGAACTCGTCTTCCTCCTCGTCTGCCAGAGGGCAGGGGAAAGTCAGGGAGGCCCGAGGAGGCCGCCCGGGAGCGGGGCTGTGGGGACGCCGTTACCTGTCTCGAAGTCCAAGGCGCGCACGGCCGCGGCGATGTGCTCCAGGCTCACGGAGAAGCCGTCCATGCTCTCGAAGCCCGGCTCGATCTTCTCCAGGTGGCCGCCCTTGGAGGCCTCCACGATCCTGCGCAGGGACAGCCCGGACGTGTCCCCTGGGGCCCTCTGGAAAGAGGGGACCGGGGCCACCCGGGGAGACCGGGGTGCCTGGGGGGGAAACGGGGTGCCCGGGGGGAACGGGGTGTCCGGGACAGGCCGGGGCCCGACGGAGGCTGGAGTTTTGCATCCCTTGGATGCAGCCCCTTCCCGTGCCCGGTGCCTCCGGGAGCTGCTCGTTAGGCACGTGGCTAATGAAGCCCCCACCCCAAGTCTGGTCTCCGCGAAGGGCCCCGGGGCTTCCGCATGCGGGGATTCCTCCGGCTGGAGCCACTCACGTCTTAATGAGCTGCTTGGCGTTCTGCGGGGAGAGAGGAAGGAGGCGTGAGCGGAGCGGGGACCCGCAGCCCTGGGGACGTCCCCGAGGCCGCCGGCGCCTCCCCGGGGCCTCACCATGAGGAAGGCGGCGCCGCCGGTCTCCTCCATGGCCTGGATGGCCGTGTCCACCAGGCGGGACGACTTCTCCAGCTGCTCCTTGTACTTGTGCACCAGGGCCTGCACGAAGCCCGTCTTGTCCTCCCGCTCCTTGGCGAGGCGCCGCAGCAGCTCCGACTTCTTCTCCTCCAGGAGGGCGCCCAGGGCGTCGAACCTCTCGCACAGCTCCCGCTCGGCTGCCTGGCTGTTCTCCTGCCGGGAATGCGGCGTGAGGAGCCTCCGCGCGGCCTGGCGCCGGGGCCACCTCCCGGTCCCGGTCCCGGTCCCCGCCTCACCTCGGTGCTGCGCTGGGAAGCCTCCAGCTGGCTGATGATGGTCTGGATCCTGTCGTTGCCGGCCACCAGCATGGAGATGCAGTTGTTCAGCTCACTCTGGCCCAGGCGCGCGAGGAGGAGGAGGAGGAGGAGGGGAAGGGGGGACGGGTTAAAAATAGGTCCGACGCGGCCCGCTCGGCTCCCCGCACGCCGCTACCGCGCCAAAGATAGCCCGCGGCCCGGGCGGCGCGGCCGCCCGCTATTAATACCCCGTGAGCGGCGCCCCGAGGCATCCGTGCCGCCCCCGGCCCCCGCGGCGGCCGCCGGTACCTTCTGGCCCTGGAAGACGCTCTGCAGCGGGGCCACCTCGCAGTCCTTGTGGGCGCCGAAGACTTTGCACATGGAGCACGTGGGCACCTCGCAGGTGACGCAGTAGATGTTGATGCGCTCGTCCTCGTGCTCCTTGCACATGGGGTGCTCGCCCTTCTGCAGGGGCCTGCTGGGGACGGCGCCCGCGCCACCGTCACAGCCCGCCGGGGACCCCTTTCCTGCAGCGCTCGGCCCTGGCGGAGCCCCGGTCCCACCCATGGGTGCAACGAGCTCGTCGGGCCCCGGGGGCCCCGCGATGGGGGCGGGGGGCGCGTGCCGTCCCCGCGGGAGCTGCGATGCCGGAGATGTTTGTCCCCTGACATCTGTCACCGTCCCCATGGCTGGCGGATAATATTTACAGCGGGCAGGGGAGCCGCTGCCCCCTGGGCTGCCCCTCTTTCCCACTGCCCTTCCCGCTTCCTTCTCCTTGGGAAAAGGCTTCGGTCCCTTCGCCCTCAGCAAGAGGGACCCCCCTGTCCCCAAACCCTCCCCTCCATCCCGTATTAGCTCGAGCGGAGCCGGGATTTGTCCCACGCTCCCAAATGCAGGAGCTCCGGCCGGGAGGGGAGGCCGGCTGGGCCAGGGGCGCCGGCGCCGGTGCCGACCGCGCTCACCTGGAGCACTCCTGCTTGTAGATGTCGATGATGTTCTCCACGAGCAGGTTCCGCTGGAGCCCGTAGACGCCGTGCCGGTCCAGGAGCACCTCGTGGCGGCACGACGGGCACCGGAAGCGGCCGCCCGAGATGACGCTGCCGCGGCTCTGCCAGTACGGGTTGGCGGCCTGCGAGGACGGGAGCGTCGGCGTCGCGGCGCCCAGGGCCTCGGCTCGGCGGCGCGGGCTCCTCGGGGCACGGCGCCCGCCCGCGGGGCCGCCAGCGCGCTCACCTGGAAGACGTCGTTGGCGCACTTGCGGCACAGGTTGTGCTGGCAGGGCAGGATCACCACGGGCTTGGTGAACATCTCCAGGCAGATGGGGCAGATGAGCTGCCGCTCCAGGTTCTCCATGGCGCTGCCGTCCCGGATGATGCCGGGCTGGTAATCCATGGGGCCGGCCCAAGGCTGCTCGGCCGCGACGAGTCCCCTGCTCCTGCCGGGCTCCCGCGCGTCGGCCGCGGGCTTTTGCCGGCGCCTCCGGACGTGCTGCTATTTATAACGGCTCCGGGGTCACGTGGAGCCCAAACGGGAGCCGGGTTGAGTTTCCCACCTGTCACACGGGAGGGAGCAATCGCGGGGCCGGAGGCGGCGTAAACAGGGCTCGGGACGGTCTGTCCGGGCGCCTGCTTCCCGGGAGCAACGCTGCTCCGGGGACAGAGAAACCGGAGCCCATCAGGAGTCACGCGAGCGGCGGCTCCCGGCCCCGCGCTGCCCCCCACGTGGTGACACCGGCTCGGGGCCCATCCCGTGGCCGCTCTGTGGCTCCCTAATGCCGAGAGCACCGATGGAGGACCTGCAGGGAGGGTGGAAAATATCGGGTGGCAATTAATACACCACGGGTTAATTAATGCAACTATTCCGTGGCCTCGCTTGGGAAACCCAGGAACACTGGGAGGGAGCGGGCGGCCGGTTGGGCCCCTTCCGCTGGAGCCGGGCACGCGGCCGGGATAAAATAAGCGCCCGGCTCACATGCCGGGGCGTCATCTGGGAGCCGGGGCGATAAACAGGTTATTATGCCAAACCGCAGCCCCGTGCGCACGGAGACCTGTAAATATTGGCAGCCGGGAGGGGACAGCGGGTTAATTTTAGGGCCCTGGTTGTGGGTCACGCTGGCGTGGCCGGGGGGGGCTGCTGTGGCTGTAATTGACTAATTGCTCCTGGCCTGCGCCGAGGGGATCCGCGGCACCCGGAATACCCTAATCGGCTTCCGGGAACACCGGCCGGCCAGGGGCTCGGCAGCTCCTAATTGGCTTGGGCAGATCAGGGAAGATTCGGAAGCGCTAATCGTCGCCAGGCTGATTAGTAATTAATACGGGCACGGGGAGGGACAGGGAGGATCCTGACGATGGGAACTGCTGCCTCGGTGGCACTGTGCAGGGCCGGGGCAGAGCGCGGTGCCGAGAGCTCTGCTCCCACAGCGCTGTTCCCAAATCCTGGATGCGCCAAGGCCACAGGCCCGCTGGTGCTGTGGGAATGCAGATCCCCACGAGCCGGGGTGGCCAAAGCCGACGTCTGCCCGTGTTTGGAGCCAGGGAGAAGCAAACACGCAGCTCTGGTGTGAGCTCGCTGCACCCACGGGACCCTGAGACCCCCCAGGTGTGCACCCTGTCAACCTGCAGCCCCGTTAACCTGCACCCCATCAACCTGCAGCCCATCAACCCGCAGCCCCGTTATCCTGCACCCCATCAACTTGCAACCCCTTCAACCCGCAAATGCTTTAATTTGCAAACGCTTTAATTTGCAAACGCTTTAAATAACAACCCATTTAATTTGCAGCCCTCTCGAGTTTGCAGTCCCCTCCAAGGAAGAGCGGCCTGGCCCAGGCCATGCAGGGTGCAGGGGGCCACGCTCATTTTTGTCCCCAATCCAAGGAAGATAAATAAACACAAATACACACATATATTATTCATAAATGACGTATTTACGTATGCATCATTTAATTAATTAATTAATCAATCAATCGGAGCACACGCGGCGAGCATAAAGGCGGGGAGAAGAAGATGGGGGCGGGAGCTGACCCGGGCAGCGCCGGGCACAGAGAGCGGGAGCGCGCCCGGGAGCGCGCGCGCGCCCCCCGCCGACCGAGCGCGCGCTCCGTCCCGACGGCCAATCAGGGGATGGGGGCGTGGTCATGGGCGTGGTAACCATAGAGGAGGCGTGGCCGGTGTGGAGGAGGCGTGGCCATAGCCTGGGGGCGCGTCCAGGGGCGGGGCGTCCAGGGGGCGTGTCCGCGCCGTGCGGAGGGGGGAGGGGGTGCGCGCAGCTCTATAATGGCGGCCGGGCGGGCGTGCGGCGTAGCCGGCACTGAGGTAACGTGGAGCTGCGCGGCGGGCGGCAGCGGCGATCCTCGGCCCTGCGGCTGCCTCGAGTCCGGCCCCGGCCTCTGCCGAGTTGCCCAGGGCCTTACCGGAGCCGCGGCCGCGGGGGTGAGCGCGCAGGGCCGCCTCGGTGTCGTGGTTCCCCCCAGCTCGGCCGCCGGTGGGGCCCGTGTGGCGGCGGTCGCAGGGCCGCTCTGCAGGGCCAGGGTGGCGAGCGGTGCAAGCTAATGTTATTTGTATGCGTTGTATATAATGTATTCTGTCGTTATTATCTTTAGTTAGGCAGGCAGGAGAGGTGCTTCATCTGCGGGGTGGTGGTGACAGCTACCCAGACTCCATGGTGGGACCAGGCCTGGGGTTTGCGGCCTGGCCTGTGGCACTGCTGTCCGGGCAGGCCAAACTGGCCCTGTTCTCTGCTCCTGCTGTGGTTCTGTGCAAATAATTCTGCCCTTCCCCTCCAATTTGGCAGCTGTTGAGGTCACAGCTCCTGCCCCAGTGCTCCCCCCTGCAGGTGTTACAGGCCCCTTGGGTCTTCCCCTTCAGACCATGGTGGTCCTCCCCGCTGCAGGTGCTCGTGGCCGGTTTCCTACTTGCTTCAGCCTCAGTTCAAGTTCAAATGCAGCTGCAAAGCTTCCCTGGGGAGCCCTGCTGGGAGGCCCCAAGCAGGCCCTGGTGTCCTGAGGCTGGCGATAGCGCCTTCTCTCTTCCTGCTTTCTATTTTCCTTGGTGCATAAAACACTGTGGGAGGAGAGGGGGGGGGGGAAAAAGACCAAAAAAAAAAGCTCCCTAGTGATAAGGGACTGTTTTGATGTGGTTTTAGTGCCTGGTTTACTAACAAGAGTTAACACTTATCACTAGAAGTCTTGCAGCCTATTTTAGTTCTGGTCTGCTACTTGTGATCTCTTATTTATTTATTTATTTTACTTTTTATACCTTCTTCTATTTGACCAGTGATGTTTGGCCAGCCAAACCTTTATTTTCTGCCCATAGTCGGTGTCCCATTTTGGTTTGATTATTGGAAGGTGTTGCTCTTGTGTTTTGGTATGTAAACCTGCAGAGAAGAACATAGAGAGGCTTGTAAGTTTGTGGCAGTTTTTTGTTTGTTTGTCTCTCTTTTGCTTAGAGAGCAATATGTTAGTTTTTGTTGAAATCTTTGCCCTGTTTCCCCAAACTGAAATTTAAATGCTCAGTAAGAGTGTCTGTAATCAATTGCCCTCTTAAACTTTGTGGAACCTTAAACTGGTAGGTCAGAGGGAACTGAATTGGGTAGAGAAGCATAGTAACATTGCCAAAATATTATAAATGTTCAGAAGCATCCCCTTGTTTTAGGAGCCCAAAGCTTTCATAGTTATATTATAATACAAATATTTCTCTATGCAAACAGTAAGTTTCGACTAAAGCTCTGTGATATCCCAGTCACTGGTCGTGCATGATACTGTGCTGTTACCTGCATCAACAGAGCAAAAGATGCTGAAGGAAAGCAGCAGAAAATGCGTGGCAATCTTCTCATTGCAGTACAAGTCTAGGTTTGAGCTGCTGCATTCTTGGAAACTGATATTTGCAATATTAATAGTCCAACTGATGATACACTTCACTTTTAATTCCTCCTTAGCAACAGGTCTAGGTTTGCACAGTAGATTCTGGGATATTCTAGCACTAGAATGTGGTGTTATGAGATCGGAGGCAGTGCCTGAGTAACTGAAGGGCTAACATTGCCACCCCACACCACATGGGGGAAAATACAGAGTAGTGGTTGCTCTAAAGTTTTAGCTCTGTGGGTTTTCTCCCCTTCCCCAGAACGTTTGATCTTGAAGATGGTGAGTAGCCAGCCTAAGTACGATCTAATACGGGAGGTTGGCCGTGGCAGTTACGGTGTGGTGTACGAAGCAGTCGTCAGGAAGACCTCAGCACGCGTGGCGGTGAAAAAGATTCGGTGCCATGCGCCAGAGAACGTGGAACTAGCTCTGCGTGAGTTCTGGGCGCTTAGCAGTATCAAGAGCCAGCACCCCAACGTCATTCACCTGGAGGAGTGCATCTTGCAGAAAGATGGCATGGTGCAGAAGATGTCTCATGGCTCCAGCTCCTCCCTTTATTTACAGGTACTTGAAGCTGAGGTAATGGGGTGCACCTAATCACACGTATTTATAGCTGGGGGGGAAAAGGAGGTGGGTAGCTAAGAATTTTTTTAAGGTATAGTTAGTTAGGAAAGGCTATTTGAACTTCCAAAAATTACTTCAGGATTTTGGAACAACATATGTATTGACCAAGCATCTTCATCTTTTAATTGGAAGCTGGGCCATTGCAGGATCCGTTCTTAATGTGAATCTGCTTTTGAGAAAAGGGTACAAGGAAGGCACGGCAGAGATGCAGGCTGTTGTATTTGCTAGGCAGAAGCAGGAGTAATGAAGAGCCACTGAGTAGTGGCTTGAGACAGAGCTCTGCAGAATTCCTTAATCTCTGCAGTCTGTGGAAGAGGAAGCAACCCTCTTGATTTAGGAAACCAGCACTTAAAATTCCTTAAAAATAAATAATAAGCAATTATGAAAGCATAATGGTCTGATTTTATTTCCTGTGTTTTGGATATATAGCTCTTAATTTTTTAAAGGAAGGGTAAAGGTCTAGTATATGATAAATAATGGAGCAGAGCAATAAATATCACTTTCCCTTGCGTGACTGCTGAAGGCATCTTGTAAAGTTGCCTTTAAGTTTGAAGACATGCATGGTAGAACAATAAACTTCTCTGCAGGACCTTGAAAGATCATCTAGTTCACTCCCTTGTCAGGAAGTTGGCACAACTATGAGATGTTCCTTTGCAGGTTCTAGCTTGTCTGGATTTAGCATTCAATAGGGTATAAATGTTTATTGTATTATAAACCTAGCTTGTACCTAGTCTGCTTTTAGTATTTTATTTTTTATTGTTGTTCTTGGATATCTAATATAGGACTCTTATTGAATGTTCCTCTGATAACACTTCATGGCTAGTGAGATCCCATCCTACCGGAAGGAGGATTCGTGCCTTCGTAGCTCGGATGTTGCGGCTGACCTGCAGGGTTTAGAGCAGAATAGTATTGCTGGCTCAGACAGCTGAAGTTGGTGATTTGCCTGCCTGCTCTATAGCACAGCAATGAGATATTGCAGCAAGGCTGTGGGCAGCTCTATAGGGAGCAGCCTGTAAAAGGTGGGTGGATCTGCAAGGGAGGTGGGAGGCATTTCCAGGACACCTGTAGCTTTTCTAGTAGCAGTGTCTGGATCTTGCTGTGTCAGGGGGCTGTTCGTAGACACAAGTGCTACAAACTGTTCCCCAGCTTCAAAGAGCAGGAAAGACCAAAGGGCACGAGTGAGCTTTGGACTTGGGCTCTAGAGAGGCTTGGATAACTTTATAATAGGGCAAACAGGATCTCCCTTGGCTTGCTCTCCCCCTGCCCCCATCCCAAGTATATTACTTTACAGATCTGTGCTGGTGCAATATGTAAAGAAAGCTGGCTGGGGAAAGGGGAGTAACGTCCTCTGAAGGACCCTTCTACTCAACTGCTACTCACTGAACAAGTCAATATAGTAACGATGTCAAATTAGCTTGGTCTTTCTCATGGTACTGTGCCCCCAGAAGCGGAGTTTGTTCTCTCACGTTCTGCGTGAAGATGCAGAGTCCTGCAAAGCTTCTGCAAAGGCACGTTGAGGGTGGAAGTGTGTGCGTTGCTCCTGGGCTTAGGGGCTCCCTCTGCGAGGCCTGAATTTCACTGTCCTTGACTGTACAGCCCAAATAAGCTGTTGTTATGTGGGTTCCCCGTTGGTTTGTTCTGACTAATAGCTGTGCTCATAATTTAAAATAACTATAAACTACTACTAATTTTTCTCTTGGGTGGGAAGCCTCACTTTTCTTATTTGGAGTGGCAGAACAAAATGCTATCTGCCTTTGTTTCTTTTCTTTTTTTTTAAGTGTTTGGCTTATTTAATCTCATTTACTACTAAGAGAAATAAGTGAAAGACTTTCCTCTCAGAATATGCTAGGAGCCACCTCAGAGGAACAAACGTGTAGCTGTGTAAACAGAATTAGCAAAATTGATTGCTAGTTTAACTTCTTTTTTGTGTAGAACAGTTAAGCTAGTTGGTCAAGGTATTCACTGCATGTATTGCAGCACTTAGATAGTTAATGATGATGGTGAGAAATGTCTTACTTGCAGCAGCTGTTTAGCTGGGCATGTAGATTAGTCTTCTCTTGGGTTGAGAGATATGTGTTAACACTTACTAGAAAGCATTTCCGCATAAGGAAGGGAGAAGGGAGCCTTTAAACCATCTATTTTGCCATTTCCTCAGCAGGGGACAAACCTGACCCACTGACTCTGTACGGAGTCACTTGCTGAAATTCTGTTTTTTCCCCTAAAGTTATTAGGAAATTGGGTGGGACAGGCTTTGTTAGGGTGGGCTACTGTCCAACTGAAGCAGATGGGGATGCAGTGGCTGCACAGTATCTCTCAAAATACTCTTATCTGGGTATAGCCTGAGTTTCTGGGCCAGAGCGGAACCTTGATAAGCTTCACACACAGAAAAATAAGTAGGCAGTCAAACACATTGTGGTTTTAGAATCTTAAATTTGGTGTGAGATTGTTATTGCTTGCAATATCTTTTTGTCTGGATTGTAGAGAAGAAGGTCCAGACCTCTTACATTTTTCCATCATATCTTTTATTCTCGTGATCATCAGGTAGTTATGACATCTCTTTTCCTGTTGCAGCTTGTAGAAACCTCGTTAAAAGGAGAAATAGCCTTTGATCCCAGAAGTGCGTATTACCTTTGGTTTGTGATGGATTTCTGTGATGGAGGAGACATGAATGAGTATCTGTTGTCCCGAAAGCCCAACCGCAAGACCAATACCAGCTTCATGCTTCAGCTCAGCAGCGCTCTGGCTTTCCTGCACAAAAACCAGATTATCCATCGTGATCTCAAGCCTGACAATATTCTGATCTCGCAGAGCAGGACGGATGCTAGTGACTCGGAGCCTACCCTGAAAGTGGCTGATTTTGGGCTGAGTAAGGTGTGTTCGGCTTCAGGACAGAATCCCGAAGAACCAGTCAATGTAAATAAGTGTTTTTTATCCACTGCTTGTGGGACAGACTTCTATATGGCCCCTGAAGTCTGGGAAGGACACTACACTGCCAAAGCGGACATCTTTGCCTTGGGGATTATAATTTGGGCAATGTTAGAAAGAATCACATTCATAGATACAGAAACAAAGAAAGAACTTTTGGGGAGTTATGTCAAACAAGGGACAGAAATTGTGCCTGTTGGAGAGGCACTTCTAGAAAACCCTAAAATGGAACTACTCATCCCTGTAAAGAAAAAGTCTATGAATGCTCGAATGAAACAGCTGATCAAGGAAATGCTGGCTGCCAACCCCCAGGACCGTCCGGATGCTTTTGAGCTCGAGCTTCGTTTAGTCAACATAGCTTTTAAGGACAGCAACTGGGACACGTGACCTGCAGAGTAGCTGTTCTACCCAAAAGAGCTGCTTTGGATCCAACTGGTGATGCAGTTTTGTGTCAGTAAAAGAAGCAAGCCTGAGCTTGAACCTTCAGGGTTTGTTTTTCCTTATCAGCAGGATTTCTTTTGAGTTTCTTAAATTATATGAACTTCAGTTGGTCGCTCTGTCAAAGGTACATTTAGATGTGTAATACCAGGATGTTGCACACAGGTGTAAGATGTGAAGATGTTTGTTCGTCTAAGCTGGCAGGAGAATGTAGTTAGATATGAGACTTGGTTTCCAGCATTTTGTCATGGAGTATCTCCTACATTCCAGTTTCCTATGTCAGTATTAGGAACTTTCATGGGAAAAGAGGTTTGCATGCTGGTAGTGCAAATCCCTGGGCTTTGTAAAGTATGTATATATTTATGTACATGGGAGTGACTGGGAGTGTATGCCTGGCTGTGTTGTGTTCATAGAGCAAAAGCCACTTTTCTAAATTATTTACTATGAGTCTGAATGATTGAGATCTGCTGGAAAAATGGGTGAGGAAGATCACTGAGAAGCATTCCTTCTCCAAAAATGAATAACTTTATTATTTATTTTTATTATCTAACATTAAAAATGGGATCTAAGACTTGAATTTGAGAGAGGGGGAAAAAAGGCAATGCAAAGGGATCAGCAATTTTAAAAGTGCTGAGATGGTTGAGCTTAGCACTTAGAGCTTAATGAGCTTATCACTGAGGGAGTCAAACTACAAATGTATGCATTCATGGGCTGGCATGTTGGTTAGGTCATTAATAATTCAATTTTGCTTTCTTCTAGTAATCAAACACTTTATTAATCAGTTAACCTACTGTTTCATAACCTGCCTGCTACTCTTGGAGAGAGAATCTGGCAGTTTCAGACATTGTTTTAAGACTCTTCAAAATACAACACGACTCTGGATCTAACCAGAGCAGTGGTCATAGCCTCTTCTTTTCTTTCTGGCGTTCTTGGTGACAAAGGGATGGCTGTTTGTCATGTTAAACACACCTATTTTTCAAGCAGGAGAGCTTAGTAATCAGTATGTGAAGAGGTGTTTGTTTTGTGCACTGACCTTGGCTACTGTTTGGATTTGTTTTCCTCCTTTTCTTTTTAAAGTAGTAGTATTTGTTTAAAACCATGGATGGTAGGATGGTAAAATGAAAAGCTTTGCAGTTGTGGAAAGACCTCTTACCCCTAGTTCTTATTCCACAGAGATTTGTATGTTAAGAGTTTTCTTTAAGGTTACCTGGCACTGTAGGGTAGACGTTTCCTTCCTGCAGGAGTGAAGGAGAGATTCTCATAGCAGCTACTGATCCTACCCCCTGCTCTGATGCTTTAGACCTCCTCGGATTCTCACCTGCTTTTGTGTACTCCAGCAGTTACTCAAGGTCTGTGTCCTATGTTTGTTGTTTTGTTTCACCTTACCCTTCAAGGCAAGTTACCCAAACTGTGATTTTTAGACAAAAATACCTTCCTGTGCTAAAAACAATACTGGCTATTTAGGAAATGCTATGGAAGTATAAAATAACAATCAGAAAATGATGCAGAGCTGCTGAACACAGCCTCCTTCTAGTCGAGGCCAGTGTGTGCTTGCATCTGCCTCCATCGGTCCCAGTGCTGCTGCTTCCCAGCAGGGAGCTCAACCCGTAAACATGGGGTTAGAGGCTATAAATTAATAGTGACTGGGAGAGATCCGTTTGTTCTTCTGTTCTGAAAGTGGAGACCTGCTCATGCTCGTGTTTTATCTGGATTTGGTACAATGAAGGCTTTGGCTTGTGGTTCCTGAAAGGAGGAAAACAAACCTCTTGCCATCTGCACCAGCTCTGTTTTGCAGTCCTTGCACGCGGTGTGGTTGGGGAAGGAGGATGCTGTAAACTCTTAGCTTCCATCTTGACTTTGAGAGTTTTAAAAACCTTCTGCTACTCCTTTTCTCTCCACACTACCCAAAACCCAGAATCAACTCTCTTATCCTAAAGTGTGAACCTTTGAGGGAATAACAGCACTAACCTTTCCAAGCGCTTGGCAAATCATTCGATCATCCTCTGTAGTGTTTCCTGGGGCGAGCACTGATGGCGCCTGCCCTGCGAAGCCCTGACTCCCAAAGTGTTTCCTTGCACTGATTGCCACTTTAAAGGGTGGGGGTACCTGAAATCCCTCGCGTGGTGCTTAGCCTACATGCTGGGTGATGCTGAGTGCTTTCCTGGCTACCGCTGCGTGATAGTTCTCGAGGTCTCTGCTGTTTGACTTGCCCTCATTGTGTCTGAGGTTGCTGTTTGAGAAACCTTCCATAAATTAAACTGTTACAGCAGCCTTGCAGAAGTCACCAGCGTGGCACAAGTCAGGATGCACATCAGCACTTGGGGTGGGGGGGAAAGACTTTCAAAACTTTGTTTAAAAGCTGTAAAATATATTTTATGGAGAATTTATAATGGGAGAAATTATTGTGTAATTTATTAAGTTCATGACTGTTTTTTCAAATAAAAAAGAATGAATTTCGATGCTTGAACTACAGAGAGCTGCTTTCTTTTTGGTCAGCGCGATGTTATCCTGGAGCTGTGGACAGCCCAGAGAAGTGATTTAATACTTTACATTCATGTTGCAAGACGTTGGGCTTGTAAAAGCTGCTAGATTGATGCTGTGGAGCAAAGCGGGCAGCAGGGTAGAGCCTCCTGCTACAGCCTCTCGGAGCAGGGGCTGAAGTGCCTGTAAAACAAGAGCTGACTGGGATACAGTGTCCAGGGGGTCCCTGCTGCTGCAGCACCCTCTGCTCTGCTCAGCATGTCCCTGCTCGAGGAGGAGGAGGCTGGAGTGGGTTTGGTGTATGTGGTATGTGCCTGGCACTGTTGGTACAGGCAGCACAGGTACTACCCGTGCACCACCCGGCGGCCGCTGTCGAGCTCCGGTACCGGCGCTGCTGCATTTCTGGGCTGCTGACAGTCACTGTTGCTGTTCAGGGGCACTGCTGCCCTTCCATGGGAAGCAAACACAGCCCCGTCCTGCGTGGGACTGGAGTAGGGAGGGCCAGGAAGACGCTCGTCCTTAATGTGCACGTGAACCTGTTGCCTCCCTGTCTTGGGCTGCAGCCCTGGTGTGGAGGGACGCGAGGGAGCCGAGCACAAGCTCCTCCGTTTGCGTTCCCCTCTCGTGTACGGGGTAAAGCACCCCAGGAGGAGCTCAGTGCTCAGCTCGGCCTTAGGAAGAAAGGGAGAGGAAACAGTGTTACTCACGCATGCTACAGGAGCCTACAGATAATCTGCATGTTTTTAATTAAAGTGCTGCAGAAGAAAGGGCTTTGCTGACTGGGAAGAGGGTAACTTGGCAGTGCCTTTCTCCCTGTTATCCCACCAGAAGTCCCGGCTCCGCTCATCTTCCATGTCCCACTGCGCTTGCATCTCTGCCTGCAGTCTCCTGCTTACACCAGTGCTGGAAAGAAGCAGATTTCCCATGGGGTTGAGGTCTGTGGCTTAGATCGGTAAGCCAATATAGGCTTGTAAAAGCAGACATTGAAACTTCCTTCTCCTGAAAGGATAAGCACCTTAACCGGAGAGAAAGTGTCAGCTCCTTGATTAGTTCTGAAAGGAGTGCTTTAGAAAATAAATATAAGCCACACTCTTCCTCCATGGAATGAGAAGAAATTACCCCCATGTGCTTCAAATGAATAGAGAAGATGGAAAACCAAATATGGATAAATACAGATATCCATGGGCGAATGTCCTGCTGCAGGAGCTGTGCTTGGATAAGGCTCCGTCTTTGAACAGCGCCGCTTCTGCTCTGCGGGGCACAGAGACCTCCGGGTTCGGTTTGCCCACCCTGCTCCCCGGGGCAGGGCTCTCCCAGGAGCTCCGTGGACTCTCCGCGTTTTCATTCCTGCCTTGTGTTCGTTTGAACAGTTTTGTTTTTCCCCCCTCCGCCAATCCTGACTCTTGCTCCAGCGGCGGCGCGAGGGCAGACGTTGCCTTGTGATTGAGATAAAGGTGCCGGAAGAAACCCGCGGCCGCGGGGACGGGCGCCCTGCTTCCTTAGAGCAGCTTTTTCCTCCTCTGTCCGTTGGCTCCCTGCGCCTCCAAACTCGGCTGCCCTTTGGACCCCATGCAGCACAAACAGGTCATTGTGCATCGCTTTCCCTGGCGCTGCACCCATGTCCTATGAATGTTTTTCTCCCCTCAATGTGGTATTTTCTTTTTTTAAGTGTTTGTAATCTTTACTAGTGACCAATGCACTAAAGCTCCCAGCAATGCAGAGAGCAGCGTCCCGCAGAGAACTGGTTGGAGGTGTTGAAGGGGAGGCTGCTGTTGATGGGGCCCTGCAGCTTGGGCATTGCTGAGCTCCAGCAGGTAGAGCGGGTTGGTTTGGGCTGCTAGGGGAGGGGATCGGCTCAACCCGTGTTTTTCCAAGAGTGCAGGGGGAGAAGGGGGTCAGAATTAGGGTGGGCTGGGACGGAGCAGCCTCGCTCAGCCCGGGGACGCCTCCCCGAGAGAACAGCAAGGCCGGCAGAGGCACGTTTGGGATCCATCGGCAGCATCGGGCCTGGTGTCCTCTCTCCCGTCCTAGCTGCTGCCTCCCTTCGGCTTGCCAGGCTGCTCGTTTTGCAGTTATTTATGCCCACTCGAGCCCTGGTATTTTAGGCTCTTGTAGCCTCCCAGTCCTCCCAAGTGAGGGTTCGTGTGTCCCGATCCCTTGAGCTGGCGTGTGGCCTGTGCCAGCTGCTCCCTTATATCCCGGCACATACAGGGCTCTGGGGGAATCCGAGGCTTCCCTGGGAAACCCGGAGTGCTGAGGGCTCCATGGGAGATTCTTCCCCCAGAGTCTACATGTCCCGTGGGGTTTTCCTCATGAGCGCCGTGCCGAGGGCAGTGCAGGGACACCAGGATGGTGTCCCCATTAATACCAAGATCCTCCAGTCCCCTCAAAGGAGTGGGAATCCCAGCTGGGGAATCTTTGCCAAATTCCCTCTTGGAGATTTAGCTCCTGCTCCCGGCTCCGTTGGACAGGGCAGGTGTCAGGGCTGCTCCTGGGGGTCCCCCCGCCTGCTCATCCGGGGCAGACGGGAGCTGCGTGCCGGGGACCGGGGCGGATCTTGCCGAGCTCCTTCTGCGGTGCACGGGCTGGGGCCTATGGACGGGATGGAAAACGGCCCGGAGAGGGGAGGTCTCACTGGGAATGAGGCTGTTGAATCGGGAGCCGGACATGCTCTGCGCACCCCCTTAGGAGGGAAGAGTGGTGCCCTCGGAGCCCGACCTTTGAGCTCCTAATCTTTCCAACCGTGAGCGCTGGAAGTTTCCTCGACATGGAACAAATCCCGACCGTCTCACGCAGCTGCTTCCAAAGGCAGTGCTGGAGCTGGGGCAAAACCTCGGCTCGGGAGAGGCGGGATCAAACCGTACAGGTCCTCGTTGCTGTGGCGGGGTGGCTGTCACCCTCCCAGCACGCGGTGGCTCGCGGCCGGTGCCGCATGTGAGAGCGGCACCCTGGGCCGAACGGGCCGAGCGGCGCCGGGTTGTGGGGCCGGGCAGGAACCGCCGCATCCGCTGCAGGAGGGGGTGAACCCAAGGCTGCCCGGACGCCTCGCGTGTCCTGACCGGAACGGCGGGCTGGGTTCCAGCTCGGAAAACAATCCCGTCCCCATCAACAGCCATTCCCGTTGCCTGGACGAGGGGCCAGGCTGATCCGAACAAGGTGCTTTTGTCTCCGGATGCTGCCCCCGTGGGCCCTGCTGTCCCCAGAGGGGACACGTCCTTGCCTGGCACCGAATTCCTAGGATCCTGTTTTCCCATCTCCTTCTTACTGCTCTCCTGCTGGGTTGGGCCCTTCCGTGCTTTCCCTGGAGATTCCCGGGGGCTGTTGGAGCCCGGACAGGCCCTGGAATGGCCCTGGCCTCTGTTTCTGTCCACGCTGGTGGCCACATGCAGGAAGGTGCAGGGACCATTCCTGGCACCGCTGCTGACGCTGCGGGAAGGAACCGGCCGGTGGGAAAGGCAGCGGCTCCGCTTCCCGATAGGAAACGAGAGTCGCTTCCCGACTCTCTGCCAGGGACACCGCTCCACCAGGGCCACCCGCAGCCCAGACTGCTCCAGACATTGGGCCTGGGGATGGGGGGTTTTCAGGTGCCCCCAGGCCTGGGGACAAAAGCCGCAGCTGGTGACAAGCGGCCCTAATACATGTGCGGAGCTGGGGGGGGCTGTTCCCATTCCCACCCCCCGGCAATGAGCAGCGCTCTGGGAAGGGGAGAGGACAGAGGTAAAAATAACCCGCGGGCTGGATCCTGGCGCTCGCGGCTTCCTGCCGTTTACAGCCCTTCCCGGAGGCAGGAACCCGCCTGGCCCCGAGCTCCCTTTGACCCTTTCGCTGCCGACGGGGAAGGTGCCGGAGGGACCTTCCTTTGCTCCGCTCCCTTTGCTGGCCACTCCGCCGGAGCCCGGGCTCGGGAGGGAGGGTGCCCGTAGCATCCCTGGACAAGCAGATCCAGCGGGATCCCTGGAACCGGCAGGCAGCGGGACCCACTCTCGGACTGGACCCAGCGCCCGTGGGCAGAGAGGCAGAATGAGGAGGGGGACCCGTTTTTGCCGCTCCATTCTTGCTGCTCCATGTGCTGGGATGGGCAGAGCCTGATTCCCACCCGCAAGGCCCTGCGGGAGGAGAGGGAGCCCATCCCGAAATCCGGACGTGGTGTGAAAAGGGGAGCAGGGGTTAATGGTGCCTGTGCATGGGCGGAGGGGCAGCAGCACCGAGCGGGTTAACGACGGGCCCGGCACGGAGGGGGTTAACGGGGTGGCTCTTCCTCACCCTCTATATGAGGCTCCCGCAGGCGCCGGGCTCTGAGGACGGGACCGGGAAGGGTCGGAGTGTGGGAGCATCCAGGGAGCGTGACATCCTCCGGCGCAGGAGCCTCCCTGCGCGGCCCAGGTGAGCCTGAGCATGCCCTGGCAGGGCTGGTTTGGGGTGAATCCAGCGGGTTATGGGACCAGGTGTCTTGAACTGCCACAGAAACCGGTCTGGGAACAGGGAAAGGCTCCGGGGCTGCTCCGCAGGGAGCCGAATCCCGCCGAGGCTCCGTTTCCCCGGGCATGCGACACGGGGGAGGAAGCACCGAGCGCGGAGCGGCTGCGCGGGGGCCGTGGCGGGTTCGTGAGCCGCCCTCTCCATCGTCCCCAAGGCCACCGGAGCCGGCGCTCGTTGACTGTTAGCGACGGGGCAGCTCTCCGGCCATTTGGGCCTCTCCCGTCTGGAAAACCATCTGCTTTGGGCATTTACAGCCGCCGGCTCCGGCTGCCTGAGCTGGACGTGTCACCTCCGGATTTATGGTGCCGTCCTGTCCTCCGCAGCTGCCCATCCATCCCCTCCCAGCTCTGTGCCCCTTTCCTGGGATGGAGGCCGGACTAAAGCTTGGGAAGAGCCTTCAGGAAGAGCCTTTGGGCTGCTGGGGCTAACTCAGGCCCTTGGCTCCATGATCCGGGGAGGCTGTGGGCGGCAGTGCCGGGATCGGGCACCGCGCCGGCTTCCCTGCCCACTCCCCGTCCCGCGCTCGGAAAGAACAGCCGTCCGGACAGGGATTTTTTCCGGTTGGAAGCGGCTCCAGGGAGGCCGGCGGATTCCCGGCGCTTCTCCCTTCCTGCCTCCCGCACGTGTCCAAGATGCTCCGCGAGGGACAATCCCAAATCCAGCCCTTCGCCTCATCCCGAGCCCTTTCCCGAGCCTCCCAGGGCACTAATCCCCCCTCTCCTCTCTCCCTGCAGGGCCAGGGCTGAGCGCAGGAGCCCAGCGGGACCCGCACGGTGACGCTGGGGACCCTTGGGCCATGGTCCCCCTGGGCAGCCCATCCCCGTCCGCCTGCACCCCCGGCCACGTGCGCCCAGGAGCCCCAGGACGCCGCTGGTGCCCCCCGGCCCCGCGGCCCGGTGGTCCCGGCCGCGCGCCCAGCGCCGCCGAGCGCCTCGAGGCCGACAAGGCCAAGTACGTGAAGTCGCAGCAGGTCATCAGCCGGCGGCAGGAGCCGGCGCTGCGCGGCTGCACGCCCCGGCCCGCGCCCCGCGCCCGCCGCCTGCTCAGACCCGACTCGCTCGTCATGTACCGGCAGAAGCGGGACTGCCCGGCGGGTGGCAAGGAGAGCGCCAAGGGCGCCGGGCTCGTGCGGCGCCTCTTCCAGGGCCCCCCGCGCGACCAGGCGCCGCCGCGGGACGAGGGCCCCGGCTGCCCCGCACGGCGGGCGCCGGAGGGGACGGCGGGCGGCGGGGAGGGCGCCGCGCCGGGCAAGGCGCCGCTGGGGCTGCGCGTGTCGCTGCCGCGCTCGGAGCAGGAGCGGTTCTTCAACCACTGCGGCCTGGACGGCGCCTTCGTGGAGCTGCTGGGGCAGTTCGCACCGGGCGGCTGGGACGCGGCGTCCACGCGGCCCGCGGGCTCCTGCGGCTCCGAGTGGGAGAGCCGGGAGTCGTGGGGCGGCCCCCAGGACGCCGAGGAGGAGCCGGGCGGCCGCGCCGGCCCCGCCGTGTCTGTCGTGGAGCGCAACGCCCGCGTCATCAAGTGGCTCTACGGCTGCCAGCGGGCCTGGGCGGACGCCAAGGAGTCCACGGTGTGAGGGGACGGGGGCGGCACGACCCCCCGGGGAGCCCCGGCGGCTCCGGACGGATGCGCCCCCAGACTGGGACTGTGGCTGCCCGGGACAGAGAGCAGGTCTACCCACAAGGAAAGCGGCGCTGTGGCTGGACCCTGCGGACTGTGGAACAGCAGGCGGATCATGGCCTCGGAGACCTGTTTTAGCCCAGAAAGGGCCATTTTGGATGCATTGGATGAGGGGGATGGGGCTGCCCCAAGGAGGAAGGGCAGCAGCCGGCTGCTCGGCCCCAGGGGGCAGCCCTGGGCGCTCCCTTCCCGCCAGGCTCTCCGGATCCAACAGGAAGAGGGTTGTGCGGGCCCAGGTGCAGCTCAATAAACCCGCCTGCGGTTCCCGCCTGGCTGTGCTGTTTCTATGGGGCATCCGTCCCACGTCACCCTGCGGGGACAGACCTGGCAAACCACCCCCCCAGGCAAAGAAAAGCTCCACGCGACACAGGGCAAGAGGGGCAGCTCCAGGTCTTTAGTGCAGACACCTCCGCGCAGGCTGAGCCCCGCCGAAACTCACTGCACCCACCCGCCGCGGGGTCACCCGGAGCCCCTGTCCCAGGGCACAGGCAACATCAGGGATGGGTGCGGATCCGGCTGCAGCGTGAGGACGGGGCCAGGGACCCCGGCCAGGGACAGGGGCTGCCCATGCAGCCGGAGCGAGTCCCTCCGGGCGCCTCCTCCTCTAGTTGCCCTTGGGAGCAGTTTTATTCCGGATCTCAGCAAGTTTTCCGGCCAGGAAACCCCACCTGAAGGCGCCTTCCTCCGGCTCGCGCAGGTCGCTGCCGGAGGCACCGTCGCCCGCGGGCTCCGCGGGGCTCTCGCCCGGCTCCGGCTCCAGCTCCGGCTCATCCGATGTCGGCTGCCACTTGCTAGCGAAGAGCTCCCAGAACCCGGGGGCCTTGGCAGGGGGCAGCTCGGCTGGCGCCGCGGCCAGGGGGCTGCGGGGACAGCGAGGGGACGGTGGGGGACAGAGAGGGGACCCGCACGCCCGGGACACCCCCCTCCTTTCCCCCATGCATCGCTCCAACCCTGGAGCCAAACCAGGCCGGGGGCTGGAGCCCGCGGGCGAGGGGCCGGATGCTGGAGCACCCAGCCGGGATGTGGGTCCCACTCACTGGTCGGCGCAGGGCTCCGGGCCCAGCAGCTGGTGTTCGTCCTCGCGGCCGAAGAGGGACGAGAGCGTCCGCCAGCCCCGGGCCCCCGCGCCCTGCACCTGCGCGGGGAGGCGGCGCTCGGGCGGGCCCGCAGCCCCTCACCGCGGCCCCGGGCCCCGCAGCCCCTCACCGCGGCCTCAGGCCCCCGCCCCGGCCTCACCTTCCGTGCCAGCTGCGACACAGCGCCGCTTCCCTCCTCCGACAGCGCCGGCGGCTCCGCCGTTTCCATCAGCTCCGGGGCCTCCTGGAAGGGATGGGGGGAGCGGATTGGGGACGGGGGGGACCTTTCTTTGTCCCCTCCCGCTGCCACCGGTGTCCCCGCTACCTCCTCGCCCGCCCGCTCGCCCCCCAGCGTCTGCAGCACTTTGGACTTGTAGAGCCGCCAGAAGGCCTGGGTCATGGTGACGGGCGCGGGAGCCCCCGTGCCGGCTGCCACCCGCGGGCTGGCGTGGGGGGCGGCGGGGACACGGCACCCCCCCCCCCCCGCTGCTCCCGGCGGATCCGGTGTCCTCATTAAACTTGCAGGAGCCTCCGGGGCTGCACAAAGAGGAACCCGAGACGGTGCCGGGGGGCAGAGCCGGAGTGGCCGCCCCAAACCCCCGTCCCGAGGCCACCCTGGCTGCAGCCCCTGCCCGGGGGCACTGGCTCTGCTCCCTGTCCCCCGCATGGAGAGCGGGCGTGGGGAATGACGCGGCCCCCTCCCCGTGCGGCAGCTCCCCATGTATTATTGATGGCGGGCGGTGAGGTGATCGATGCAGCCCCTGCGGCCGGGCCATGGCACGGGCACCGGGTGAGCGCCGCGCTGAGGCCAGCGCCACTCGTGACAGCAGTGCTCGGAGCGGGGAGCGCCGCTCCAGGGGACGGGGGGTGACACCAAGGCCTGTCCCCTCCCCAGCCTCGATCCCCCCACGCCGTCCCCGCGGAGAGGGGCCAGACCCGGGGCGAACCACGGGGGCCGTCGCCGAGGCCGGCGCGGAGCCCACGGGGCAGCGCGACGGTCCCGACCTGGCGCGCGGGCCCGGGGGCGTGGCCTGAGCTGGGGGCGTGGCTTTGGTCTATGGAGGCGTGGCTTTGCAATACAGGGGCGTGGTTTTCCGCGCCGGAAGGGCGTGGTCTGAGTGGGGGCGTGGCTTGCTCTGTAGGGGCGTGGGTTGGCAGTGCGGGGGCGTGGTTTGCCGCGCCGGATGGGCGTGGCCTGATCGGGGCGTGGTTTGTCTTATGAGTGGGCGTGGTTTGCCCTGCCGGAGGGGCGTGTCCACCGCGCTGCGCGCTGACGTCATCGCGGCCCGCCGCACGCCGCCGCCATGTCGCCGCGCAGCAGCCGCCGCACCGGCGCGCACCGGGCGCGCTCCCTGCGCCGCCTGGGCAAGGGCAAGCGGCGGCGCCGCGACCTGGACGAGATCCACGCGGACCTGCGGCCCGAGGCGGCCGCGCGGCTGCTGCGCCAGGAGCCCGACCCCGACCTGCCGGGATGCGCCCAGTTCTACTGCCTGCACTGCGCGTGCGTCAGCGGCCGCGGGAACGGCCGCACCGGCCAACGGCGGCGGGGGGGGGAGTAACGGGGATGGGGAGGGGCGGATAACGGGGGGTGGGCAGGGGGCCCGGGGGAGGGGCGGGTAACGGGGATGGGCAGGGGGTGCGGGGCCCTCCTGCCTCCCCCCGAGGGGCTGGATCCGCCGCCCCCTCCTGTCCCCTCTCACCTTCCGTGTGTCCCCTCCCCAGGCGCTACTTCGTGGATCTGACCAGCATGAAGGAGCACTTCAGGTCCAAGGTGCACAAGAAGCGGTGAGGGGGGCACAGGGGCGCTGCGAGGTGCCCACGGGGGGGTCCTTGTCCCGTCCCCGTGTCCCCTGGGCTCTCCGTGGCCCTGGTTTTGCGGGGTGGCTGGTGTGAGGGGCTCCAGGTGAAGATGAGACCTCACGGATGTGGTTTCTTCAGTCCCTTCTGCCTCCTCAGGTTGAAGCAGCTCAGTGAGGAGCCCTACACGCAGGAGGAGGCAGAGCGAGCGGCCGGGATGGGCTCCTACATCCCGCCGAAGAAGGTGGAAGTTCGGACGCAGCCCGTCGATGAAGAGGTGGCGATGGAGGCGTCCGGCTGAGCGCAGCGGGCCCAGGGGCCGGGGCTGCCCCGCTCGCTGGTGCTCCTGTCACAGCGCTGCGAAAAGGGGATCCTCTCCCTGAGCCCTGGGAGGAAAACGAGCCCTGTCCCAGCCTCCTGGCGCTTCTCCTGGCGGCTTTCCTTGCTGAAGAGCTAATGAGGACGAGGCAGCCGGGGAGACCTTGGGCGCCCTCGCCGGGGAGGGCACTTGTGAACCGTGCCCGGCAGCTGGCTCTGCGTTCCCCTGCCTGGGCAAGGGAGGAGCAGCTCCTTGGTGTGAATATTCACCCCAGCGTGCTCCTCTCGGCTCGTGGAGCGGTTTGGACGCTGCTCCTTGGGTCGGAGGTTGACGCCTGTGAGCCGCCCATTAAAGCACGTTAAGCGGCAGGCCGGCAGGGCTGAGTGTGTGCTTGGCTAGTGCGGTGGGGGGTGAGGGCCGCTGCCCTTGGGGCTGGGCATCGTCGCTTGGATTTGAGCTGTTGCTGCGTGTTTGGAAGGGGAATATTCCCTGAGTGTGTGCCGGGTTGTAGTGAGGGCCGCAGCGCCGTTACCTGGCCCTGATGGGAAGGTAGAGCTTGGGGAAAGCTGTGAGCTTGAACAAACTGCTCTTGGAGCCCTTGCCTGTCACCAGCAGCTCCTTGCGCTTCTGTCCCTGCCTGGTTTGGGCTTGCAGGGGGTGGCCCTGTCCCTTGTAGCGGGGGGTGCAGATGTGGGGACCCTTGCAGGCTCCCACTGTCCACACCGCGGTGCCGGGCGCCGCAGAGCGCCGGGGCTGCCGTGCCGGGTGCACCGGGCGCCCTGCCCGCAGCTCCGCCCTGCCCGCAGCCTCCTGCAGCGCTGCAGATTCCTGCAGAACAGGTTGAATGGACGGACGCTGCCCAGCACGGAAGTGAGAGCCGCGGGGCCGGTGCCCCCGGCGCGCCGGCCGCAGAAAGGCCGCGACGCAGAGCAGCTTTGCTGGGAAGGAAAAGCTTTATTGGCACGTGGGCGAGCAGAGCCGTCCTGGGGGCTACGCGGGGCCCTGGGCACTGTCTGCCCTGTGTCAGGGGCAGCTCCGCGCCGCTCGGCGGGGTGAGGGGGCAGGGAGGGCTGGGAAGCTCAGGGTCTGCAACCCCCATTCCCGCTCCCTGTCTGCAGATGGGAGCCCGTGTCCCGCTCTCCCAGCCTCGCTGGGAGGTTGGGATCGTGGTCCCGGCGCTCCCCGCTCCGTTACGTAACCGCGCCGGGCGCTGACCTCGTTCCTCCCACCCGCAGAGGAGGAGCAGCCGCGGAGCGGGGCCGGCGGCGGGGACAGGGCGGCCGCGGGGACAGGGCGGCCCCAGCGCCGCGTGCGGGAGGCAGCCGGCAGTGGCGAGGCCCGTGGGGCTCCATCCTGGCTCCGCAGCAGCGGCTCACGCTGCGGGGGCCGCCCCGTGTCCCCCGTGGGTTGGAATCAGCATCGGGGCGGCTCTTCCATCCCCTGTCCCGGCTCCCGACGGGGACGAAGGGGGGGTTCCCGGGGAGGCTCAGGGCCGCGGGGCGGCCGTGGCGGGGCCGGCCATGCGCCGGGCGCTGTAGCAGGACAGGCCCAGCCCCGCGGCCGCCAGCAGCAGCGCCAGCGGGTTCAGCAGCCGCTGCCCCCGCTCGCCGGCCCGGCCCCCGGCCAGCTGCTCCTGCGGGCGAGAGGAGAGGGGAGCAGAGGAGGGAGCCCCGGGGACAGCGATGGGGGCCCTGGGAGCACCGCGAGCCCGGGGACAGCGCTAAGGGCCCCCTCTGGATGTGCAGGCTGTGCCCATAGGAAACACAGAGGGGTTTAAGGGAGAAAAGGGGGGTTTTGCCCCAGGAGGTCCCTGCCGCGCGGCCCAGGGAGCCGAGCGGGCTCTGGGGTCAGCGCTCCCGCTCGCCGGGTTCCGCTTTGGGCACGCGGAGCTGTTCCCGGGCACCCAGCTGGGGCCTCTCCGGCGCTGGGATAAGGCCGGACATCGCTCCCGGCGTCCGTCAGGGCCTACGGTGCCAGGGGGTCCCCACAAACACCCCCCCCCTTCCTCAGCTTGACCCCTACCTGGAGCAGCCGAAAGTACCCCGGGGTCAAGCGGCGCGGGCGGATGATCATGGCGCAGCGCGAGGAGGAGCAGCGGCGGCCGCGGGAGGAAGGGCGGGCGGCGCGGGGGGCCC
>PTEX01000061.1:2023894-2071741 GCA_003342815.1 Eudromia elegans | reverse complement strand
TCCGCATGGCTGCAGAACGCTGCCCCACGCCTGGGCTTCCTGCTGGAACCGGGACCCCAGGAGCGGCCGCGCTGCCCCGGGGGACGCGGCCGGGCGGTGGCCGGCGTGCGGTGGCCGGGCACGTCCCCGCGGGGGTGCCGTTGGTGGCAGGGAGCAGTGGGGGGGATACGGGGGGCGCGGGGGCTCCCGGGGCCGCCGCGGGGCGGTGCTGGCGGCGGGGGGGCGGCCCCGGGGGCGGGGCTCACCTGGCGCAGGTGAGCGCCCAGCCCAGCCCAGCCCGCCATGGAGCCCGTGGGCGCCTGGAGCCCCGCGCAGGCGGCCGCCTGGCTCCGAGGTGAGCGCCCCCCTCCCGGGACACCCCAGCACCCACAGGGAACCCCAGCAGGGAGTCTAGGGGGGTGGCAACGGGGGGGCGGGTAGGGCAGGGGACAGAGTCACCCTGGGTGCCACTTCCTCACCTCGTGGCAGGGACAAGGAGGGGGGGGTCAGGGCTGTCCCCTTGCCGTGGCAGCCGGCAGGGCCACCAGGGGCTGGGGCCAGCCCCCGCGGCCCCCGGCGCTACGCGTGCTGAGGCCTGGTGCGCTCGTTCCGCACGGAGGCGGCGCCGGCATCCGGCATCCGGCTGCGCCCCGGGTGGGAATTCAGCGCCGCTCCCATCGCCGCCGTCGCCCCATGTCCGGCATCACCCTGTAGTCAGTGTCACCCTATAGCTGGTGTAACCCCATGGCCGGCGCGTCCCCGCAGGGCTGGACGCGGCGCTGCAGGGCTACCCCTTCGAGGCGTGGGCGCTGGCGGGGCCCGAGCTGCTGCGGCTGTCGGCGGGCGCGCTCGAGGCGCTGGGCGTGCGGCGCCTGGGCCACCAGGAGCTGCTGCTCGAGGCCGTGGAGCAGCTGCGGGCGCTGGTGAGTGTCCTGCCCCGCGTCCCGGGGGCGGCCCCGTCCCGCCGCCACCGCCCCGTCCCTCCCGCAGGAGCAGGAGCTGGCGAGCACCAGCCTGCGGACGCTGACCGAGAGGCTGCGGGCGCTGGCGGATCGGGCGCAGGGCCTGGCACGAGACGGGCGGCACGTGGGGGACACGGTGCCACCGCCACCGCCGTCCCTCGAGCTGCTGGCCTGCGTCGCCGAGCTGCTGGGCGCCGCCAAGGGGCTCTTCTCCTGGCTCAACAGGTCTGGGATGGGGACAGTGCTGGGTGCTGAGCGGCACCCGCGGGCGCCGGGCGCCCTCCCCGCCTGGTGCTGACCAGTGTGTCCGTGTCCGTCCGGCGCGGTCCAGGTACCTCTTCTCCACCCTGAACGACTACTCGTCCAGCCGCGACATCGTCTCGCTGTGCGTGGAGCTGGTGGAGGCGCTGCAGGAGGTGAGCGCCGCCCCGACACCCCGGGGACGGGCACGGCGCGAGGACCGGGGCCGTGGGGGACACAGCACGGGGCCCGCTGTCCCCAGGGGTCCGGCTGGTGCTCAGCCTCGCTCTCCCCCAGGACTGCCCGCTGGAGGAGAGGGAGAGCCGCATCCTGCCCATCGTGAGTGCCGGCGGAGGGGCTGGGGCGCCACGTGTGCCCCCGCCGCGCTCAGCCGCGCTGAGCCCTGCTCTGCCGCCCGCAGTGCCAGCACATCGCGGGCATCTGCGCGAGCATCGTGCGCTGCAGCCCCGCGGCGCTGCTGGAGCGCACGGCCGTGCTGCAGCGCGTGGTGCTGGCGCCGGCGCTGCCCGACGCCCCACTGGTGAGTGCCCCACGTCCCCGTCCCCGTGTCCCCATCCCTGCGCTGCTCACAGCCCCGCGCCCCCCAGGACCTGCCCATTACCTCCACCAGCTCCGGGCTGCACTTCATCTCCGGCACCGCCCCGCAGGTGAGCCGGGGGCTGCGCGACGCCTGCAGGGACTGCGATGGGGGACGCTGGAGCCCCCCGTGGCACCCCGTGCGGTCCCTGAGCCGCGACCCGCGTCGCGGGGCTGCCGGGTGCCGGGTGCCGCCGTCCCGCCCGGCGCTGCCGCGGGGTCAGGCCTCACGGTTAATGCTTAACCCGGCGCCGCGGCGCCCGTCCCGCCGCCCCGCTCTGCCCGCAGGCACTGGCCGTGCACGGGCCCCCGCTCCTGCCTGGGGACGAGATCGTGCAGATCGACGAGCAGGTCGTGGTGAGTCCAGGGGGACACGGCCGGGACGAGGCGGCTCCAGCTGGGGCTGGGGATCCCCTCTGCGCCGCCGGGTTTCCCACAAAGCGTCGCTCCGGGCGCCTGCTCCGTCCCTCACTGGGAAGTTCCACGGAGCGGCTGGAACGTGTCATCGTTCCCAGCGGGGGCCGGGGCTGAGCGCGGGGGCCGTCCGCAGGTGGGCTGGACCCCCGTCAACCTGGCGAGGAAGCTGTGGGAGAGGCCGAGCGGGGCCACGCTGGTGCTGAAGAAGCTCCCGCCGAGCCCGCCCGGCTCCCCGCGCGCTGCCGGGCCGCCGGTGAGTGCTCCCGGTGCGCCCAGCACGACGGTGTCTCCACGCGGGACACCGGCCGCAGTGACACCCTGTCCCGCAGGGAGCAGCAGCGGAGGCCGAGGGGCCTGTCAGCACCCGGAGCGACGACGGTCCCGGCAGCCCCACATCGCTGAGCTCCAGGTGAGCCGGGACCCCCCGGGAGCGTCCGCGGCCCCTTCCCACCCGGGAAACCCAGGCTGGGAATGCCGCAGCAGAGCGATGGTGCAAATGACCAGGGCAGCTGCTGGGCGTCTTAAGGAAAGGATAAAAAAAAAAAAAGGCTCTGTTTGCAATTAAGTCCCTTGGTAACATTTTCCTGGGGGTTGCAACTATATTTAGCCATGAGGCTCCGCTCCCGGAATGGAAAGGCGCTCGCGGAGCCGGTGCCTGCAGCCGCCTCTTCCGTCCAGGCAAACGGCCCGAGCCCCGGACGGAGGCGCCGGCCGCTGCCTCGCTCTCCCCGCTGGAATCCGAAGCAGAGGGGCCGGTTTAGCCGGTGGCTCCAACGCTCTCCCTCCGCCTCTGCTTTTCCGGGCGGGAGAAGAGCCTGCGCCCGGGCTCCAGCAGCTCCGCGGCCACCCGCCCGGCCCACCCGGAGGGGAGTCTCACCTCCACGGGTCCCTCTTCCCCGCAGTGCCGCTGCCGACTGGGAATCGGGGCCTGACTCAGCGCCGGATCCCACCACCGACGAGGAGGACGAGCGGAACTGCAGCCTGCTGGGCTCGGCGCTCCGCGAGCTCCCGCACGGGCTGCTCGGAGACGGTAGGAGCAGCGGGAAGGGGTCCCGGAGCGGAGGCAGTTTCTCCCTCGGGATGTGGCTCCATGTGGCCGAGCGGGGCTGGCGCTGGAGCGCTCCGGGCTCGCTCCCGCAGGTGCCTCGGAGGAGGTGTCGGCAGCGCCCGGGGGCTGCACGGTGCCCCCCAGCCCGCGCTCACCCCGCGCCAGCCCCGCCGCGCTCGGCCTCCCGGGTACCCCCAGCGCGGAGCCCGTTCAGCTCCAAGCAGAGGTGAGAGCTGGGGACGGGACGGGGCGGGCGCCGCGTCCAGCACGGGGTCCGCGCTCGGTGCCGCGGGGTTTGCACCGTGGCCGGGCGAGGGGGCACCCGCTGGGGCCGGGCGTCTCCGCCGCGCGCGTGACCCTGTCTGCCCCCGGCCTCCCTCTCTGCACCCAGGGCAGCCCCGGGACGGGCCGCAGGGCGAAAGGTGAGCGCGGCACTGCGGCCCCAGAGAGGGGCGCCCGGTGCCCGTGACGGATGCCGGGTGACGGCTGGCGGCTCCGCAGGAGTGGCGACGCGGCTGAGCCGCCGGCGGGTCTCGTGCCGGGACCTGGGCCGGGTGGACTGCGACGGCTGGCTGCTCAAGAAGAAGGACCACGCCGCCTTCATGGCGCAGAGGTGGAAGCGCTGCTGGTTTGTGCTCAAAGGGCCCTCGCTCTACTGGTACAACCACCCCAACGTGAGTGGTGCCCGCGGCGCCGGCGCCCCGCGCCCCACTGCCCCGCGCGGACCCTGCGCCGCTTCTCCCGCAGGACGACAAGGCCGCGGGGCTCATCAACGTGGCCACCTACGACCTGGAGAGCACGCGGGAGCAGAAGAAGAAGTAGTGAGTGGGCGCGCGATGCTCTCGAGCCCCCCGGCTCCTGCCCGGGCTGGTGGGACGCCGGGGGGACGGGCCCTGTTTGGGGGCAGGACCTGCCTTGTGTCGTCTGAGACGTGGCCAAGGGACACGGGGAGGCCCGGAGCATCTCCAGCGCCGGGGAAAATGGTCCCCCACGTCCGTGGGATGGCTGGGGAGGGGGGAGGTGGGATGGGGGGAGGCTGCAAGGGGGCTTAGGGCTGCCTATGGCCGCTGGCGATCCTGGAAAAGCAGCAGCAAACGCAACATTCCCTCCTCCAGCGTTTTCCAGCTCTCCCACGAGACGTACAAGCCCTTCATCTTCGCCGCCGAAACGCTGGCTGATCTGAGCATGTGCGTCACCGGTGCCACCATCCCGCGGTGCCACCGTCCCACGGGCCCTGACCCCCCGCCCCTCCGCCTCCCCCCAGGTGGGTCAGCCACTTGATCACAGCCAAGACGAACCACACGCTGGCCCAGCAGCCTGTCCCGCACAGGGAGGAAGGTGAGGGCGGCCCGCCCGGGGCTGCCGCGAGGCTGGAGAAGGGCTCGGGTCCCCCCGGGGGGACACGTGGGCCCCGGGGTGTCCCCAGGGCTGTGGCACCTCGTGGCTGGGCTCCTGCATGGGGGACTTGGTCCATGGGAGAAGCGCAGGAGCCGCCTCCTCTGGGGGGCTGAAGGGGGCTGGGGTGGTGACGCTCGTCCTGGGAGCGCTCGAGGGGCGGCTGGACCTGTCCCCCCGCGGGGACCCAGCCGGCGCCTCCCGCTCCCCTCCGGTGCCCCCGTCCCGCCCAGACTGCTACAGCGAGACGGAAGCCGAGGACCCGGACGAGGACTCCCCCCGGCAGGGCGGCGACGCCGTAGGTGGCCCCGCGGGGACGGCGGCGACGGCAGCGCAGAGCCCGCGCCCACCGCCCGCCCCGCGTCTCCCGCAGCCCAAGAGGAGGGGGCCGAGCGCCACGGGCAGCGGCGAGCCCGGCAGCGCGGCCGGCAGCCCCCAGGGCAGCCCCCGGCCCCGCTCGCCCGCGGGTAGGTGCTGCGGGGCCCCTGCCCCCTTGACCCGGCTCCTGAGCGCCATTCGGCCTCACGGGGAGCTTCGTTCGAGCCCTTGCCGCCCTCGTGGGACACGCGTCAGGGCGTCTCCCCCCGCGTTACGGGCTGCGGTGCGGCCTCCCCTTTGGGTCCATGACACCGGTCAGGGCTGTGCCGGGGGCCGTCCCCACGCTGCCGTGACACCCCCCCCCTCTCGCCGCGCAGACCCCGCCGGGGAGGACCTGGAGAGCCTGATGCAGTGCCTGAAGCAGGGCGGGGTGTCCCTCATCGGGCGGCAGCGCTTCCTCACCGAGGAGCAGTGCCGCAAATCCTTCATCAGGCGCAACAAGAACCCGCTCGTCAACGAGAAGGTGCACCGGGTGCGGGCCCTGCAGAGCACGCTCAAGGTGGGAGCCCCCCAGCCCTGCCCGGCCCCCGGCCCCCGGCCCGGCCGCGAGGGTCCCCCCGCAGCGAGCGCGCCCCCTTCGCTGCCCGCAGGCCAAGCTGGCGGAGCTGCAGGCGCTGGAGCAGCTCCTGGGCGCCGGCGCGCTCAGCTCCGCCGCGTTCGCGAGCTGGAAGGACGAGCACCGCGAGCTCTACGAGGAGCTGCGCGAGTCCTGGACGCGGCGGCAGGGCCGGGACGAGGCCGGCGCACCCGGCGCCGAGACCGGCCCGCTGCCAGGGGCGGCCGAGCCGTGACGCCCCCCCAGGGGCCACCGTGCTGGCTCCGGCCCCGGCATCTCTCCCGTTGGGAATCACGGCGCTGCCCAAGCAAAGAGGCTGCCCTGGCTGGGCCCTTGTCCCAGCGGGAGGTGCCTTTTGGGGGGATTTGTGCCGTTTTTGAAGGCAGGTTGCTGAGCACGGACATTTGATGCAAGAAGCGGTCTCTGCCACCCCTGTGCCCATGGGGATGGGACGTTGCTGTGACACCACGGATGCTGTGACACCTTCTCCAAGGACACCTCGCCTTGGTGCCACGGGGGCCTGTGCTGGGCTGCCCGGTGCCGGAGGCCAGGAGCAGCTCCCTCGGCTGTAAATATATCAGTGCTGGCCATTGCCGTCCGCGTCCTGCTCTCTGTGAACTCTCCTGTGCGTCACTTCCCATCATCCAAGGGCCTTTTCTGCGTGCCAGGAGCTGAGGGGAAACATGAGGGGTTAAAGCCGGGAGCCCCCGGCCTCAGTTTCCACGGGGCACAACGCGGTCCGTCCCGGACGGAAGGCTGGACGGGTTGACGTGTTGGCCTCTCTGACAGCTCCAGGATGGGCACTGCGCAGGCGCGCGAGCAGCCCGGGGGGGCGTGGTCACACTTTCGGGGGCGTGGTCACACTTTCGGGGGCGTGGTTATTCGCCGGGGCGTGGCTCCGCTCGGGAGCCCGCCGCCCGCGCCGCGTTTTGAGGCACCCTCCCTCTCTACGGGTGGCGTTTAGGGACAATTTTCCTCTCCCGGCAGCCGCTGAGAAGTTCTGGGACGGGGATGTGCGTGGCCGGCGAGCCAATGAGTAGAGGGGACGGGAGGGGACGGCGCCTCCGATAGGCTGTAGGGGAAGGAAGGGGGCGTGGCAGCTCCTCCGCCCTCCCCCGCGGCTGTAACGGTCGCGGCGCGTGGGGGCACCGCGAGCGCCGCGGCGGAGGCAGGTGAGTGGCTCGGGCTGCGCCTCGAGGGACGGGCCGAGCTCTGCGAGGCTCCTCCTGCCTTGGGCGAGGCGGCGGCGGCGGCTCTCCCCCTCCTCAGGGAGCTCCTTTGGGTCCACCTACTGCCCCCTCGCTCTTCCTCTCAGCCCTCGAGCTACCCCGTCCTTCAGGGTTCCCCCAAGTTCCTCTCCTCCCCCTCAGAGACGCGTCACTGAGGTAAAATTCCCCCTCCGTGAGGTAAAACTCCCTCCCCCTCTTCCCTTCCCTTTCTCTAGAAACAAACCGTGGTTCCCCTCGCTCCCTGAGGCGAAACCCTCACTTTCCTCGCAGCAAATAACCTTCCCTAGGGATGAGTTGCTGCCCCCACCTCCGCCCCAGCATCCTGCGCTCGTGTCGTATCCCTCCTGCTCTCTGTTGGTGCAGCACTGTTCCTCTGCTCTTTGTAATCCTTCTCTCCTTTTCCTCCTCATTTCTCACAATTTGTGTGCGGATGTGTCCCTTCTCACCCCGCCTGCAGGATTTGCCCAATCCCACTGCCGTGAGGGAGCTGTTCAAAGGATGGTGTGTGTGCTGTTGGCTGTGGGACTTTGTGAGAGGGTGGTGCTGAGCAAGAGGTGAATGCTTTTATTGTTTTCTCTCTTGTATTTCAACACTGTGTCCTTGAATTTCTATGTTAAAATGGTTTGACTGGAGTGTTGGAGACATGAGATTTAAAATCAATGATTTCATACCTAACTAAAAATATAACAAGTGCTACATTTAGCTAAAAGCTGTGCTTTACTGGCTTGCTGTATGAGTAAAATGGCACCACTGCTTCATTCTCAATCTCTCCTCTTGCATTCTCTGTGAGTAACATCTGTATGAATGGCTTCCACAGATCCACCAGTGAGCATTTGGTGTTTGACTGATGGGGAGGAGAGAGGCCTTAAATCTCCCCAGTGAAGAGAGCTGTAAAATTATAATCACATCAGCGGTAGAAAATTCACTCTCTGAGATACTCTGGTGAGCGAATAAAGTAAACCAAAGCTCTGGATAGATAATAATTGCCTTTTATGGTACAGCAGTGCTCTTTTGAATTGCTGCATTTGTGGATGTAGTTGCCCAGTGACCTCTACAGAGGGCAGAAACGAACTACTTTTAACGTTAAGGCTTCTGAAGGGAATTTTTTAGCCTCTCTAGACATAGAGGCAGCATGTAGATACCATGGCGACTGATGCTCTATAAATAACTATAATGGGTATAACGCATGCCCCAGTTGACAGCCTCAGCTGAACAGCTGCATACCTGAAGAATGTTGCAAATGGGAGCTCTTTCCTCTTCTCAGGCATGGAGAAAACCTACAGCAACTGAGCCTTTTTAAAGTGTTGATTTAATGCTTAAGTATGGGAGGGGTAAAATGGAGGTAGCATCTGGAAAAGATGACAAATGCTGTAGTAAGATGAATCCTTTGAATGAAACCTTGCTGATCCATGTCTACTAAGTTAAAGGCAATAGGGCTTGTTAAAATGTGATTTTTTTTTTCTTTTTATTTGCTGTCCTTTAGCTGACTGGAATAGATAAGATGGCTGCTCTTGAGAAGTATGCAGACCTGAGGCTCCAACAGTTCAATCCGTCAGGTAAGCACAGTCTCTTCTTTAAAGCTATTTTAAGTCTTGTTCCTGCAAAGTAAAATAGCTGCACGAGTGTCCAGAGACAGAGTTGTCTCTATTTGTTAGTAGAGTTGTCTGTTGAATGATAGCTGATCATTTGGGAGGAGTTTTAAATGACTGATATGAAAACATATCTCTGCCATTACCAGTATTGCTATGTGCTAACATTGATGCTCTTTTTTTTAAGTACTGGAGCATCAGCTTCTTATAATGTTACTCTGCTTACCAGTAGGAGCCCAGTTTACTGCTCTTGACTCCTGCTTTCCAATCTCCTGCTATTATTTGGCTTCACTGTGTTTGTTGCCATTTCCTTTCGCAAAAGGAAAAAGAAAGAGATTTCCTGAGCAACAGTGTGGAGAATCCACCAAGGGTTTGTTTCTAAGTAGAGAGGGTAATTATTTATGGCTTAATTAGATGCACTGAAAGCAGGAAGTGGCTTTAGCCTTGGCTAAAACATAAATATCATGGGCTTTTTCTCCCTAGACCCTGGTACCAGTCAGAAGAGTCATTTCTTGGAGACTGACTGGAAAACACCTATGTTGTCTGCGAAGTTCCAGAGTCGCATCAGTCGCTGCTCCACTGTGGCTGACAGTGGGGACACGGGCACTGGGACCTCCTGCTCAGACAGTGCTCAAGGTGAATTCTGAACATGTTATCACTTGAATGCATTGAAGGATTTAAACCATTAAATAGCCCAGTGTTCTTTCTACCCGTATTTTCATCTTCATTTGTGAAGGTGATATAGAACATTACCGCTTCTCCCCTCAGCAATGACGGAGCTTGTGTTTTCCTTAATACAATACACTTCACATCTTAATGAATTTCACAGTCTGTACTGTGTGTCTTGAACGAGCTGTGGTTCTTAACATGGGAATTGAAATGGAGGCTTTCAAAAAAATCAACTTTTAGAACATTATTAGAGCGCGTATTTAAGTGTCACAGCCAGCCTCTTTTAGGATAATAAAACATCCAGTTGTGTGTTGAGAGCTGAGGCAATTTCTTAGAGAAATTGCCATTCTAATGTTTGTGTTTTGTAGTTGTGTTCCTAAGAGCCTAGCCTGAACTGCAGCCCTGACAGCTGGCTGAACCATGCTGACTTTTAAGTCAGTACATTAATTATGAATGTCACTCTGATGACCCTAACTACATTCAAGGAGCTGATTCCAGCATCTGCATGCAACTTGCTGATCAGGGAAGTCAGGTTCCTCCTGGTGATACTAGGACTACAAGTTTAAGGAGCTGAAAACACAATTGTATCTTTTCTCCTATGTTTGCTATAGCGACTGCTTTGTGAGTGCTTGGCAGCAGGGTATTCATTGTGTGTGGGGGGGTTCTTAGGCAGAGCCAAGAAATGTCTGAGAAGATTTTGTGCCTCTCCTGTTAATTTTTGAGATGGGATCTGTGTCTTAATTTTGACAGCTTTCCAGTAGTTTGATGGTCATTGCAGAATCTTGTTTACTGGATTCAAAATGTAGCCTTTTATTCTTATAGCAAAGCTTTGAGGTTACAAACTCACGGAAATTTGACCCTGCTGTCGCTGGGTTAGAGAAACATCATGTGGGGATGGGCCTGTAGCCAAAGGCATGAAGAAAACAAGTTTAGGTATCTGGGAGAAACCTGAATTTAATGAGTTGTGCGTGTCAGGAGGAGGAGAAGGAACAGGCATTTTGGTGTTTGCCTTTCGCAGCTCTTGCTGTATTGAAATCTGAGCCTTGCTAAGAATAACCCTGTATTCCCATGTAGCCAGGCTTGGTGTGTGCCAGGCAGGACAGACTCACGTTGGGGTGTGTGTGCTCTGCTCTGTCTCGCTTCCTGTGGCAGTGAGGCAAGAGCCATTACTGCAGCCTCTAGAAAAAGCTCTTTTGCCCCAGCGTCCAGGAGGAGTTCGAAGGTCACCCGCTTGGTGATGTAGCATCCAACTATGTTTGAAGCTCATCATGGGCTTAGTGAAGGCTCCAGTTAGCTTTGGTTGCAGTTCAGAGCCGCTGAGCTGCGGGACGGGCAGAACAGAATCCAGGACTCAGTGTTCAGTTGAGTAAGTCTTAGTCTTTTTATTCAATTCAAAAGCTGTGATTTTTAAACAAGCAGAAAGATAACCTTATATATTGAAGATTATACTGTAGAAGACTAGCTTAAAAAACAAGGGTTAAAAATGTGTCCTGAGCTGTAACTTGGATTCTCTGTGTGATTTACTCTGGTAAGAAAATGTCACCAGGCTCCTGAGTTTTGTCATAAGGGAGAACAGAGATAGACCTTAGTCTTGCTGCTCAGCAGTCAGCTACTGCTGCTTATGAGGAGATATCTTGGGGAAGATAATTGCTTTTAAAAAATTCTGCAGAGAGCTGTTCATCAGAGAAGTGGTGGTTTAGGTCAGAATATTTTCAGGATCATAATTAAAGCATCATACTGCTTCTTTCTCTAGACTTTTGCAATTCCAGTAACGGTTCCTCATTCCAGCCCATCAAAACCCAAGTGACCATCCCAACAGCTCATGTTATGCCTTCTACATTGAATGCTTCACCCTCCAAGCTCCGCTCAGCAGGCGAACAGAGCGGTTCACAGAATACCTCAAAACCTCCTGTGCCAGGATCTGCTTCAGGACTCATGAGAAATGGAGACTTTAATGCTGGGAAGTCATCTCAGGTGCCACCTGGAGATCTCTTGCGTCTCTGTGGGGCTTCGGGGGAAAACGGTTTTGAGCAGTCCTGGCACCCTGCTTCAGATCCCATACGAAGAGAAGATGCTTGCAAGTTTGACACCCCTGCCATTGAGCAAACCTTTAATCAGTCTCTCTTTCTGGACAATTTGTGTGCTGACCCTCTGCACAGGTTCCAGAAGTTCAATCTGAATTCTGGGACAAATGAGGCAGGCAAGGATCAGTATAAAGTGCTGCCAGAGAGCAAGCAAACAGCAGGGGCTAATGGGGTCTGTGAGGCCCACAACGGAGCGTGGCCAAATGGGAACAGGCTGATGCCAGCAGGACTCCAGGCCACTGGTGTCTTTGCAAAACCCACAACTCCCCCGTCTCGAGCATGGATGCAAGAAACCTGCACGCTGCACCCACACGAGAGGGTCTGTGAACTCAGTGCTTGGAAACAGCAGTTGGAGAATGTGCGACTGCAAATAGAGCAAATGCAGGTAGGAAACTGCTTGTGTGAGTGGCTCAGTCTGAAACTGCTCCTCTCTAGTTGTGAATCACTGAGGGCTTATGAGGCAAGGGGGGAAATATCTCGTGCTTCTCCCTGTCTTTTGCTGAAAGTCTCTTAATGAGCTGTTTTTACAGCAGGCCACGTCATGGGTATCATGTGTCACACTGCTCATGTGGTGCAAACCTGGATAGTGTTACAGCCTGCATGGTAACTCAGCTCATGAGGTGAAATATCCTGTCCTCCAGAAACTGCAAAGGAAACATACAGCAAGAAGTTGTTAACTGTTTACTTCATAGGATAGTTTATTCTGTATGTAGAGAGAGACTTTTTGGGGGAAAAAAAATGAAAAATTATCTGCAATTTAGTAGATGGAAACAGTTTGTTTATCACCTCCCACCAGCTGTATGCTAATGGGGACAGATTGTTTCCAGTGAGACAGTGTGGTGATCTAAAATTATTTGTTAATCTCCTGTTGTGGTTGGGCAAAGTTGCTTGTTCTTGGACATCGGCACAGACTGAAATAGCAGTGTCCTGGCATGCGGATGAGCACACAGTGTGCAAAATAGCTCTAGCAATGTTGCAGTTACCTCTGTGGAGCATAAACCTCTCCCTCCTTATTTTGTCTCCTCTTTCAGTTACAAAATGGAGCGGCCTGCCACCATTCCTCAGTGTATCCTGCCCCAGTGCCTTCGACTGATCCAACCCAATGGATCAATATCCTGAACTCCAATGAAAACCTCCTCAAGGAGAAGGAGCTCATCATTGACAGGTGAGAGGTTGTTATTGAAGTGTGGGTTAAGAACTTCAGGGAATTTTGTTTTGGAGGAGGCAGGGTTGTGAAAATACGAAGGAAAGCCCTTGTCTGAATCCCTTTTATCCTTTGGAGTTTTTTTTTTGCAATAAAGAAGAACCTAGAAGTAATAGACAGCTTTGAATAGATTTTTTTCCTCACAAACCTTTTACACATCTTCTCAGAAGTGAAATTCTGAAGGGCTCGAATGAAGGTTGGTTATGTCTTTCCCTGTTTTATAATGGATCAAAACTTCCATTTCCATCACAAGTATCTGGAATCTCAAAACTGCTGCTTGCTTACTTGAGGTCTTTGGTGAGCTCTTGGAGACCTTGATTAAAAAGTTATTTTTGTAAATTTGGGCTAGCAAACAACACTCCTCATATGTAATGTTAGTGGTCCATAAGCTTTATCTATTATCTACATGTGTCTTCTACAGGCAAAGACAGCACATTTCCCAGTTGGAGCAGAAGGTTCGGGAAAGTGAACTGCAGGTTCACAGCGCCCTCCTTGGCTGCCCAGCTCCCCCAGCACCCTATGGAGATGTCTATATGCTGAGATTGCAGGTAATCGTATGCAATGGGACATCAGTGGGAAATATATATTGAACTCACTGGCCCTAACATGTTTCATGAAGTATTTCCTGACTAGGAGGGTTGTACAGGATAAGATTATTTTTTGAGGGAGAGAATTTGCAGACTCTCTTTCTCTCCGTAGGAGCTGCAACGGGAGAACACCTTTCTCCGAGCACAGTTCACAGAGAAGACTGAATCTCTCAGTAAAGAAAAGATTGAATTGGAGAGAAAACTGGCTGCTGCAGAGGTGGACGCAAAGCTGATCCGGGAGACACTGAAGGAAACTATGCAGAAACACGTGGAGGAATTAAAGAAACAAGAAGAAAGGGTAGGATGCTATTGCTTTGGAGATATCTTCTCTCCTCCCATTTCCGTATCTATAAACAAAAACCCTCATTCCTGCAGTTAGAAGTAGTTTAATACCTCTTCTTTTAACCAGAGGAGAAGCCTGTGTTAG
This sequence comes from Eudromia elegans, assembly GCA_003342815.1. NCBI lineage: Eukaryota > Metazoa > Chordata > Aves > Tinamiformes > Tinamidae > Eudromia > Eudromia elegans. Next base: position 2,058,380 of record PTEX01000061.1, on the reverse strand, counting down.
GCTAAGTGAGTAGAAATGCTGCTGAGGCAAAATGATCTTATATTTTGGTGATGAGCACTGTACAGATAAATGAATGGACATAGGCAAACAGCACCACTGAACTGAAAAATGGACAACAATTATTATAAGTTCTATATAACTCTCTTTGCAGGTGAAGGGAAGAGACAAGCACATTAATAATCTGAAAAAGAAATGCCAGAAGGAATCTGAGCAAAGCAGGGAGAGACAACAGAGAGTTGAGACCCTTGAGCGATACTTGGCTGATCTCCCAACTCTTGAGGACCACCAGAAGCAGAGTCAGAAGGTAAAAACCTTTTTCTCAGGCGTGATGATAACTCTTTAGATATTTGCTCAGGTGGTTTTTCCACATCTGTAAATAATCTCCTGGGCACAAGTAAATGAGTGAAGTTACAGTGTGTGCTTTTGGAAGGAGGAATGTTCTGAGCTAGAGTTGAGAACTGTCACATGGATAGTGGAAACTGCATTGTGACTGCAATTGAATTGAGTGTGTGGTGAAACACCTGGGAGGTCTTTAAACCTTCATGATAATCTTCGTTGCAGCTGAAAGAATCTGAACTGAAGAATACTGCTCTGCAGGAAACAGTACTGACGCTGGAAACGCAGCTCGGAGATGTCCGTGCTGCCTTCAGGGAGCAAGAAATGCAGCTAGAAACACAAAAACGCAAAGAACTGGAGCTTCTTTCATCTGTGTGCAGGTAAAAGTCTGAAAGACTGGAGTGAGCTCCATCTTGGCGCCCAAGGAATCACAGCAGTTGAGCAAAGATCATTCAACCCTGCTACTGTCCCACCTGCCAGATCTGGGTTACCTTGGATTTGCTGTGACTTGTGAGCTCCCACCCAAGCAGTATATTCAAATTCTGCATGCAAAGAGTGAAGAGGAGGAGCAGATTTGAGCTAAAAGAAAGGGGAGCCTGTATGGGTTTGTCTATGACCTCTGGTTATTGCTTTCAACTGTAGCTTCTTGCACAACAGAACTGTGCAACCTACAGTTGTGTTGCTGCAAACTGTGCCAGGGTCACTTTTCTCTGTAGTCTAATGAGTGGAAACACCCTGATTTTTTTTCTTCACAATTTTCTGCTAATTTCAGTTTGCAGGACAAGGTGCAGCAGTCTGTAAAGAATGCGGAGAGAGGCCCCTCTGCCCATGATGGGGAGAAACAAAAAGCAGAAAATGATTCTTTGAAGAAAGAATGCGAGTGCCTCAGGAAGGTAACAACTGGAACTGTGTGGAGTTACCACTTCATTTTTTTTTTTTTTTTTCTTCCACTGAGTCACACCAGGCACTTTAATGCAATCAAGGACTTTGATATTAGCAGGTGGTCACAACGGCACTGAAAGAGCTGTCCCTGACACTGTAAACCGAGAGATTTTAAGAGCTGTTCTTGGTGTGGTAACCATACGGTCCTAGAGTAATTCCTGAACGCTTCATGGGAGTGAAGCTGCTGAATGCATAAAAAGGGAGGAAAACCACAAGAATGTAATTTACTTTTTTATATCTGATGTTTCTAGTGGCTCTTTTGATCAGGTGCATTTCATTAGGACATCCACATTCTCTGCTAACAAATAGTAAATTAAGCAGTAACTGGGCAGCAGAGAGAGGAGAGGGAAAACTGTTCTACTGAAGGAAAAATCCTGTCAATGTCACAGAAAGTCTGTGTGACGTGTTCTTAGTGGCCTCTCGTCTTGGTTCCAGATTGCAGAGAAACAACAGAAGAAGATGGAGCAGTTGTCCTTGCAAGTAAAGGTGAGAGGCTGTTGTGGAGGGATCTAGAACTTAATAATGAATTAGACTTACTGCTTTCCCATGATCTGTTCCAGAGCCTGGAAGAGCAGGTGGCTCAAGAAGAGGGGACAAGCCAAGCTCTGAAAGAGGAGGCGATGAAAAGAGAAAACGCCCTGCAGCAGCTCCGCACTGCAGTGAAAGAGGTCAGAGCATGGGGGCACTTTGAGTGCCAGAGCACAGCAGTTGAACAAACAGTAAAATACCCTTGTCTTAGCTTGCAGTTAGTAGCTCAGCCTCTCGTGGCAGTCAGTTGCCCTGTCAGTGTTCTGAAAGGAGCTCTGCTCAGAAACAGGCTGCTCTGCTCAGAAACAGGAAGAGAAGGACCCTTTTTGATGCTCTTTCTGCCTCAAACTTCCGCTGAGGCTGCCTGTTGTGGTGCTGGGCACTGAACTGGCCAGAGGAGGGCGGCAACACATTGAGTAGGTGCCTGAACTGGGCTGCAGGATGAGACTCTGCCCCAGTCAGAAGCCTAAAGGAAGCTGAGCTCTGTGATAGTCACTTGGGGAAGGAATGGCCTGTGTCAGGGTGAGAGGTTGGGATGCAGTCTGGAAGCTTTTCTGTTGCATTGGCCCTTATTATGAGTACTTGGTGTGTGAGCAGGGAAACCTGGCTGCTCGCGTCCTATAGGATTGATTCTTGTTCATTTGGCAGGAATCTGGAGAGCCTGACACTAACCTGCTCCTCCTGGCCTTGGTGTTCCTTGTCATCATTGAGTCTTTGCTTTAAGCCTGATAGTTTTGTACTGCATGACCACTAATCTGCTGTGCCCCCTTGTCCAGCTTTCCGTGCAGAACCAGGATCTCATCGAGAAGAACCTGACCCTTCAGGAGCGCCTGCGGCAGGCGGAGCTGACGCAGCCGCTCGCCGGGCAGGCGGCCCAGCTCGCCCAGGAGCTGCACGGGGAGCTGGCCACTTGTCTGCAGGATTTGCAGTCTGTCTTCAGCATAGTGACTCAGAGGGCTCAGGGCAAGGATCCCAACCTCTCCCTGCTCCTGGGCATTCGCTGTAAGTGTGCAGAATGATGGCCTAGCAAATGTGCTGAGGTAGAATTAAGTAACACCTGTGTTATATAGACACACTGTTCTCATCTTTCTGGGATCCTGAACCTTCTTTTGTGGTTAGCAAGCTCTAGAAATTGATGCTTCCTTGCTGTAATAACTGAATGTTAAGTGGTGTTTCTGTTGCAAAATGTGTCTTGATGTCTTTCTGGTTCATTTGCAAATGCGTGGGACCCTTGCTCAGAATTGCACGTCTGAGGTAACTCCCTTCTCTCACTCCACAGCTGTGCAGTACTCGGCTAAGGAGAAGGATGACTTGCAGAGCCCTGATACACTGGCAAAAAAGCTGTCGGAGGTAAAACAGCTTCATAAAGAGGTGGAGGACTTAAGGACGGCAATATCTGACAGATATGCCCAGGACATGGGGGACAACTGCATCACCCAGTAAAGAACCTGCTCTCCTCAAAGTAAGACAGGAAGCGAAGACTTGAGACCCTGAGGAGACCAGAGCTCCTACCAATGAAACTGATTCAGCACTTTACCGTCCCCTTTCTTGGGTGCAAGACATGTGGCTTATCCATGAGAAGTCAGGGGGGTTGTTGCCACAAGTGTTGGGCTGCTGCCTGGCTAACTGGAATCGTTCAGGGCTTTGGTGCTGGGCTTTGCAGTTGCTTTGATGGAGGGGGATGTGTTTGTGCTGTGTTTCCTGGATTTGATAGGGTCTCTGATGCTGGGAGCTCATTTCTGAACTGCCTTCTAGGCTCGTCGTACTCTGGACATGCAAATATGACAGTTAACCAATGTGAGCAGGAAAATATGCCCTGGTCTTTCTGATAAACTCTCTGCGCAGATCCTGTGTGACTAATAAGGCTGGAGTATTATCAGAGGTGTTCAGGGGCTATTTGTGGATTTAACACTACTGCTAATTTTATCAAGGTGCTACAGGTTTTATCGGTGTGTGTGTGCTCAGGGCTGGCTTGGGTGCTTGTGTAGCTGTTTGTGGAACAGGACCTTTACTCAGGTAAATGCAGCCAGAGTCTTTCAGTAACCAACAGAATTTGGAGAATAAAGCAACAGTAAAAGACTCTGGAAACACTCCTCCTGAGCACTGTCACCCTAGAAGCCTTAAACACCTCATCTCCCCGAGAAAACGCTCCGAGTATGAGTTTGATTCTGGCTGTGGAGGGAGTGGATGTATCTGAAGTGCCTTAATGTGCCAGAGTGCCGCTCCACAGACCACTCGGTGCCCGATGCGCCGCTGGCCGGGCCGGGGATCGTCGCGTTTCTCGTAGCAGCCCCTCAAGCCCCACAAGCACCGCAGAGCAGGGAGCGGGTGATGCCACTGGGCTCCCTGCCTGCTCCGGGGAGGTTATTCCAGCCTTGGAAGGGCAGGGGGCTGATGCTGCCATGTGGAACCCGGAGCTTTTCCCAGGAGGCAGTGACCGCTCGGGTTTTGTTGTAGCCCCATCTCCAGGAGCTCCCGCTCCCCTGTTAATTACTTGGATTGCTAAATAAATTGTGCTTCGTTCTTTCTCCCAGCCTTTTTAATCTCAGTGGTGACGCGGTGGCACCGAGCGCTTGCTTGAGACGGTGCTTTGGCCACAGGTTAAAACTTGTGCTTTTTGTCTCGCGCTCATCCCGCACGCAGAGCAGTCGGCTGTGCAGTAAGGGAATAAACTCTGCGGGCGGGGCCGCTCGTGGCCGGCAGCGGTGAGCCGGGCGCTGCGGGGCCGCCGTCCCGCTCCCTTTGCGCTGGAACCCGCCGCCCGCCCGCCCCGTGCCGCTCCGCAGGGCCGGCGGGCCCCGGCGCGCGGCTGGAGGCGCAGCCGGGGCAGGGCCGCGCGACGCCGCATGCCCGCGCCCGCCGGCCCCATTGGTCCCCGCAGTCACATGCGGGGCCGCCGCCGCCCCTGTCCCTCCCTCGCCGCGCTGCGCTCCGGGCTGCGCGCTCCGAGCGGCCGCCACCCACCATGAGCGCCCTCAAGGTCTACAGCACCTCGGTGACCGGCTCCCGGGAGGTGAGCGCCGCGGCTGCCCCTTCCCCGCGGCCCACCGAGCGGCGGGACCCCCCTGCGCCTCCCCATCCTCCTCCTCCTCCTCCCGGCTCTCCGTGACGGGTTTCCCCCGGGAGCCGGGATGGGAGCGGAGGCTCCACGGGCGTCCCCAGCGCGCACTGGGGGTGTGGGCACCTTTGGGAGCCCCTCCAACCCCTGCTCCCCATAACCCACCTCTCCTCTCCGGCTTCCAGATCAAATCCCAACAGAGTGAAGTGACCAGAATCCTCGATGGGAAGAACATCAAGTACGAGCTGGTGGACATCTCCCAGGACAACGCGCTCCGGGAGGAGATGAGGGCCAAGGCGGGCAACCCCAAAGCCATCCCACCCCAGATTGTCAACGGGGACCACTACTGTGGGGTGAGGCTGGCGCGCTGCCTGCGAACGGGCACCGGGAGACGCGGGCCTGGGGGATAATCCTGCCTCGCTTTTCCTTGTGAAAAGTGGAGCGTTATGATGCTTTCTCAAACATGTTTCTGGTGAGGTACCCACACTAAGCACCTCGTGGGTTATCTGTGCTTGGGGTGCTGTGGTTTGCAGGAAATAGGGCTGGGGTGGCCCAGGGGAGGACGCGGGGCTGTGCTGGGGGGGCTGTCCACACTTAACCCTGTCACCGCCTGCACTTAGCCCTGTCACCGTCTGTGCAAACGCCTGATGCCCAGGCCCCTTTGTACTGGGCACTCAGGGGAGCCGCGCTGCATCCCTGGAGGGGCCCTGGGGCCACGCTGGGTGCTCGGGCTGCGCCCCTCTCGCGTCGTGAGCAGCGTGTGGCTCTTTCTCTGCAGGACTACGAGCTCTTTGTGGAAGCCGTGGAACAAAACACCCTGCAGGAGTTCCTGAAGCTGGCGTGAGCCGTGGCCCCCCCGCCCCGGACTCCACCTGCATTCCCGAGTGCCCTCGTCTCCCGCCACCTCCCTTTCCTGGGTGCCAGCGCCGTGCTGGCACCACGACCTGCCTCCCAGCACAGGGAAACCCGTGACCAAAACTCTCACTGCTGCAGCTCTCTCCGATCCCCTCCTGCCTCCGCCCTCTCGGAGGGATCCAAAGCAAGTCTGATGCTCGCTGGGCATCGCCTCGGGACAGGGCGGTCCGGCTCGCGCAGCCTCCAGTGCCTCTGCACCAGGCCGAGTCCCTGGGGCCGGGCCGAGTGCGGCCCCCTCCTCCGCGGGGAGAGCCCCTGCTCCCGAAGGGAAGGGCCCAGGGCCGCCTGTTAATTCCCACTTCTCCTGGTCGCTGTTAAAAGCGTAAATCCTGCTGCCTCACTTCCTCCTTCATCTCAACCGCCGAGGTTATGGCAACCAAGCTGATTTTTTTTGTTTGTTTGCGTTAATTCAATGCAGAAATACTGCACAAAGGTGGCGTCTGGCCGCCTGCTGTGGACGGTCCACGGGGTGAGCGCTGGGAGCCTGAGGCTTGTGTGATCAGGTGGCCAGGGCCCACGCTGCCCTCGCGGGGCTGGGACCCCCTCTTGAGCGTTAATGGCTTGGGGCTGCTCCGGGTCAGCCGAGGCTCCGCATGTCTTATCTTTCCTTTCCTTTTTTTTTTTTTTTTTTTTTTTTTTTCTTTTAAAAAGCTTTTTGCAACCTGGACCAAGTGCATTTTGTTTTCCTGCCAAAAAGCAATTTATAACCAGTGTTGTCTTCCGAGATGCTATTAAACGTTACTGTACCTTTCACGGTGGCACTCGTGGGTTTCTTTTAAACTGATTTTATTTTGACTGTTTGGCTACAGGTTAAACATCGTCCTGTGTAACGATTGCGAGTCAGTGAGTCAGTTCCAGCTCGGAGCAGCTGAGTCAGTTGTGCTCATTCCTGCAGCCTGACAGAAAGATCTTAACGCCTTAAAGTGCTGTCGCTAATCAGATGCTCCCAGGACCTGCCCGAGTATCCTACAGCTCGGTAGTGACTCCCCACATGGTCTCTCCTGTGAGTGGTAAGAACAGCAGTTGTGGGGAGGGAGCCACACGGGCAAAAGACCAACCCCAGCTCCAAGCTGGCCTTGTTGGGCATAGAGCAGCCCTGGGCTGGGGTGAGGAGAGCGCCCTGCACCCGCGTGATGCCTGACACGGCTGGCACAGGAGGAAACTCCCGGCTCTGGGGACTGAGTCACTGGTCATAGGCGCCCACGGAGGCGGCTGCTGCTGGTGACACCTCCTGTGGTTGTGAGAGGGGCTGCGGGAAGCCAGAGCTCTTCCAGGAAGCGCTCTGGGCATCCTGTCTCCTTCCAGGGCTAACTACCCCTTTGAAATACAATGGAGGTGGAAACTGCAACTAACTAGGTGCTTCTGGGGAGGCTTTAATGAGGGCTGGGTGCGTGTGTGCTGGAAGGGACCCTGCCACAAGGCGCTGCCCTGCTCAGGGGGGAGCGTCACGGGCTGGGAGTGGAACAGGAACTTGCTGGGGCTGCAGCAGGAAGAACGTGCTGAGAAGGGGCCTGCAGACTGGGTGGTGACCCCCAGGAGAGGGCAGGAGATGCTTCCCGGGGGCTGCGGAGAAGATGAGGCTAAGGGGTTGTGCTCGTCTCCGGTGACGCGGTGTCCTGTTGCAGCCACGCGGCTCCCGCACGCAGCCGCCTGCGAGGGAGGAAGGGAGGGAGGCCCCGTGCTCAGCGCTGGCTCCGAGCTCTCGCCCTGCGAGTCCCAACGCCGCTGGAGCCAGGGGCTGGCCGAGGACAGGGGCTCTTCGCGTACAGGAAACGCAGCAGCAGGATCAGGATGCAGCCTGGCCCCATTCCCAGCATTTCAATGGCTCAAGGCCTCGGGGTTTAACTTCAGCAGCAAGCGCCTGGCCGAGCCCGCTCCTCTCACCGTGTAAGCGCACTGGAAGCCCCGGGGAGCAGCCGTGTGCGGAGAGCAGGCCGGCCCCGGCTGCTGGGCTGTGCTGCCCTGGGTGCGACTGTGCCGCAGCTGTGCCGTGCCGAGACATGCCAAGCAGACGTCGGCACATCCCACCTGCAGCAGGCGTGAGCGCCTCGGCCTCCGCTCTGCCTCTGCCGTGGGGCTGGGGCTCGCCTGTCTTGGGGACCGCACCGGCCCGCCAGGCAGCAGGACCGGCCCGGCACGTGGCACCTCTGCCCCAGGGAGAGGCCCAGCTGGTGCCGCCGAGCTCCTCCCGTCGTCCCAGGTAACGGTGCCATGAAACTGAAGCTAGAAAGACAACTCTGCCCTCTCCCTCCGCAGCTCAGGGGGAGGATGTAATTCAGCCAGCTGTGCGAGGCGCCTCCCTCCCCCAGCGGGGACCAGCACAGTCTTGACAGGAGGAGCAGCTGGAACGGGAACCGTCTTGCTAGAAGCTGCTGAGGTGCTTGCAGCCCTGTCCCCCCGTCTTGGAGGGGGCCTTTTCCCGCAGCAGCAGGGAGGCGTTGGGGACGAGGCCGCAGTCCTGCAGGCTCTGGGCGTTGTCCACGTACACCCGCTGGGGAAAGGTGCTGATGATCTCGTATGACTCCGAGTCTCCACCCCTAGGAAAGAACGGTGCAGTTTTCCCTCTGCATCCCCCGAGGTTTTGCTCCAGCTAATCCAGCTGCACTTATGTAAGAGCAAAGAGAGAGGGTGTTTTACAAGCACAGGCCAAGCAGAAAAAAAGGCTGCTCGTCCTAACTGTGAACAATGAGGCCCAGAGCAGCCGTTTCGGCCCGCGCAGCTGCAGCAGGGAAGGACACGCTGACATCCCAACAGCAATGAGCTCATCCCGGGCCCCAAACCGAGGTCAGGGCCGCAGGATGCAACAGGCACGGAGCAAGGAGGAGAGCAAACGTGTCCCTTCCGATGTCTAGAACTGCCCCAAGAGGATTTCCGAGGCCCTCGGGTGGCACTGAGTGCGTTGGGAGATGGTCGACTGAGCCAAGGGTGGTTTATCCCACAGCTGGTCTGCTGCCCAAGTTGGAGGCTGCAGCTCAGCCCCTGGCTGTGCAGCCCCCCAGGGCAGAGTGGCAGTAGTCAGGCGAGCGCTCCTGAGACCTGGAAGCCACTGCTGGACCCAGGTGAGATGGGGATTTTGAGAGGACAAGGGACCTGTCTCTGCTGATGTGTCTCTCTTTTGGTAGAAGTGGGAGGACTTAATAATCAGACCGAAGAGTCTGACCCCAAAAGGGTTTCCTTCCTTGGTCCCCGGGGCTTCACACACTGTCCTGGGCCTACCTGGCACGGGCGAGGTGTTGGCGCAGGTCCCCTATGGTTTCTGTGAAGAGCATCTTTACGATGTACGTCTGCTCCCCGCTCTCGGATTTGATCCGCAGAGTGCAGACCCCCGGGGCGGGAGGCTCGGCCTCTTCAGCTGCCTTCACCCTGGGGGTCAGGAAGCCTGGTCAGCAAGGGCTCTGCCCCGGCAGGTCACCAGCGTTACGCGATGGGCGGCGTTGGGCAGCCCCTGCCGTGCCAGGGTGATCTGAACAAACGGGCAGAGGCTGAAGCGGGGTCAGCTCAGCCCTGTCTCACTGCAGGTAAATGGACTGACCCCCAGACCAAGCTGCTACTTTGCTTTCAGTGCTTGAAGGTATCTTGCAAAGAAGGTTCTGGCTGTTTTTAAAAATTTTATTTATTTTAGTTCAGAGCTGGTTGGTAAGTACTTTGCTCTACTTTTTTGATTAAAATTAATCTGCTTGGTTATTTTTTTTTTCTTCATTAGCTATTTGGGTCCTATCTTGCCCAGAAGACTCTGATTGGAAAAGCTCCGTTCGTGTGACCTTCTGTTTGCTCATGAGCTTCCCAGAGGGAAGATAAAAGGAGCAAAAAGAGGCAAGTTCATTTACTCCTTTAGCTCAACCCCATGAAGGGACTTGCAGTGACAGAACAGGAGGGGAACAAGAGCCAGATGTGGCAGGGATGGAGGGCCCAAACCTGCACCTCTCCAGGGCAGCCAGCTGAGGGGTCTCCACCTGAATCACTTCTCTGCTCTGCGCCCCACCGGAGCCCTGTAAGCAAACGGGTGGGTGTCAGCTCTGCAGCCACAGAGCAGTGTCCCCAGGGCCCAGGAGGGAGTGACAGGGTTGTACAGCACTCAGTGGGTCCTGGCAGGAGGTGGCCGGTGCGGTACCTGCAGCCTTGCTCTGACCGAGTCCCGGACATCGATCACTTGTCCTCCACGGATCAAGGACTTGGGGAGTTTGTTCAGAAACTGCTCCACGGTGAGCTTGGGACCTGCAAGAAGAGGGGGAAACCTGTCCATGGGATGTGTTTTTGACAAACAATTTTCCGTCAGAATGTACTTATTTGGTGAAACAAGAGACCAGAATAACCAACAGGGAGAGCTCCAACCTCTCTAGTTCTACTGAGACTGGTTCTTCTTGGTCTCCACTGCTGAAGCTGTCCCACTTTCTGGCCCACTGAATATTTCATTATCAGCATAGGCAGCGAGTGACTGTGCAGCCTGGTTTTTAGAGCACACAGCCAGCATGGACACCTGCCAGGGACCTGGTTAGCCCTGCTCCAAATGGAGAAAAATGGTGAAATTATGGCAATTCCTTCACACTCGGAAAACTCTTCTCGTGAGGGTGCATTTGTAGGTGTTGGTTCCTTTCTGTGTGGTGTTCCTGAGCAAATGTTTTAAAATTTACCACTTAAATAAAAGAATTTAGCGCAGCTTCCATTTGTGAATGTCCTTGAGATAATTAAGTGAATAATGTAGTGTTTACATATTTAGGGCAGTGACATTGTTGCTGATGACTAATGCAACTGTACATATTATTTAGTTACACATGCACAAGCTGGTTTCTGTCTATATGTCTGAATGTATCTGGCTTTCCAAGCATGGCAGTATCTGACTGCTGGAGCCTCCGAACAAAATGAGGTATATCTGACCTTCTATGCCATATCCCCTAATGAAAGTTCGGAGAGGAATTCTGCTGTCTTGGAAATATTTGAGTCTGTTTAGAGATGTCAGCCCTTCAGATGCAAATTGTACGGGAACCAAAGGGATATTTGCAAGAGACTTGGCCATGTTTGCATGTTTCCTCTGAATGCTGCTGACAGAGGTGAAGCTGGAAGGAGGGTTTTCAGAATCAGGGCGGAGGGCTTGCCAAGCATATTTGGGGAAACCTTCTGATCTTATGTTTCTTTATGACTTGTCTCCTTCTTTAGGAAGATTTAGTGATTAAAAGGGACACCTTGTATGCTGGCTGGCTTGGAGATGCAGCGTTGCCTCAAGAGCTGCAAGTAGAGGACTTTGACAGAGAAATACCATCTTGCTGAGAGCTACACATTCACTTCCTGCCACCTGGACCACCATGGTAAGCTTTTCATTTTCTTTCTTGACAGTTACATGTGATTTTTCAGGCAGGTTTAAGAATTTACCTGGGATCTCAGTGGTTTCCTGTAGCTCACTTGACTTGGAATGGCCAACCACTTGGCCGGGGCCTGGGAAGCTCCCTGGAAGGCGTTTCTCCCGGAATACCACATCCCTCTTGTCGGTGACCTGTTGATTCAGGTTGTCTGCTGTAAGCAAGTCTGCCTGCTGCCCCAAACCAGCTCTAACTGCACCAGAGCACGAGAAAACACAGGAAGAACAAGCAAGAGCTGTAAACCCCAAGAAAGACGGAAGAAAAACCGAAGCGGGTCTGTGGCCTGGCCATGGGGCAGAGGGGCGTGGATGGGCACAGCCTCTGTCTGAGGTCCCTTTAGGTCCCCTTTACACCTGACTGTCCAAATCTCGGTTGGAAGGTGTCGGTGTCTGTATTTACCCTGACTTGCAGCTCCGTTCTGTGGCGTCTGGTCCTGGCCAACCACGCAGGGCTTCAAGGGAGCCACAACCGCAGCCTTGCGACACTCCTGCCTCTCCCACCTGACTCTCCAGCCGCTGCACCTACCATCGCAGCTGGGCTGGGGCAGCATCTGCCTGTGCCATTGTGGCAGGAGGTAAATGTCCCCCCTGCCCATGCCTGCTGGTTCAGGTGTATTTGAGGAAAAAAAAGGCAAATAGATTATGGCAAAATCAACTTTTTTTCTACTTCTTTGTAAGACCTGTGTCTAATCTGTTGTGAAAACTTCCCTAGGGGACCTGCTTGAGATTCACCACCCCCCCCCCTTTTTTTTTTTATTGCAAAGCTACTCAGATGCTGCATGTGCTGCTTCTCTTCTACAAAACATGTTACGCTCTCTGAAGTCTTCATCCAAGCCACAATTCACCAAGGCAGGTGAACTGTTCCATCCCAATGCACAAATACTCACATGTTTCCTGTAAGGGCTCTAGCAGGTGGGGTTTCTAGCCACCCTTTTTCTAAGGCACAGATGCAGAGAACTTAGCTGCTTTTAAGTGCGTGTAGGATCCTCAGACTTGATTTGCTTTGGGGAGGATCCAGCAGATTGGTGATAGTGGAAGAAATCTGAGCACTTTTTCTTAGGGAGCCAAGAGGGCAATTTTGATCAAAAAGCTGATGAATGGAGCTTTGCACTACCCACCTGTAAAGGAATGCCGTTGGGGTAGTGTGCCTGTAGCTCCGAAGGGAAATAGCCATCCATGATATCCTGCAGGTATTGCTGAAACAAAGCATAGGAACCTCAGTGCCAGCTCATGACTAATATTCCTCCTAGGTTGTTCTGATTTGTGTTTCTGCAGTGAAGAAATGTCTGCAGTGAAGACTCCGATTTTGCAACTCTAAAAGCTGCTACTGTGCAATCAGTTAATAGTCCTTAAAGGCATCATGAGAGCCTAAGGTTGAGGCTGGGAGGTTTCAGGAGCTGCTCTTTCTTATGATTGGGATGAGCTCCCAAGCCCTACCTGAGGTTGGGGAGGAGCAGCAGGAGGGCTGCGAGCTGAGGTGTCCCCCCCACACCTCTCCATACCTGTGTGGACGGTTCCTCATAGGACCGAAAGGGTCCGTTGCCTGTGACGATCCCATCTTGATAGAGCGTGAGCGGGAGGGATTCTGGCTGTCTCAAGCGAGCTCCCCGAGGCGTGTGCTCTATTTCAGAAAGCCCTTCCCCAGCCAGCGTGTTCAAATCTTTCACGTTTTCCAAAATTAAGTCAAAATCAATCTGAAATTTTGGAGCAATCGTTTCACCTGTGGCAGAAGGAGCTCAGTTATGAGGGGAAGGAGGTGCCAGCTAAGCAGTTTTCACATCTGTGTGGATGTACTCGAGGTGCGTTTGAGTGCTAACATTTTGGGGCTGTCTGTGCTGCCTCTTTGCATTTCGCCTCCTGCAAATTTGCAAAGCGTGGTGCAACGACGCTGCTGTGTTGTGGTGCTGCCAAGTCCCCATGGGTGTGTGCACAACCACAAGGGCAGGGCCCCGGGGAAACAGCCTGCTTGTTAAAAGCTGATATTAGCTCCCCTGTCAGCTAAAGCCACAGCGAACTATTCTGCAGCCACATCCAAATCCGTGTGTTTGCTCGTAACTTAACGTGTTGTCTCTTAAAATGAGGCTGCAAAATGCACAGAAGGAGGAACTTATTGTCTAGATTGGGCAAAGGGGCCAGGCTTGCTGAGGAAGTGCCAGTGTAAACACAGCTGTCTGCCTGCTGCAAGCCACCAGCAGATTTTTCTCCCAAAAGCAACTCTCTCCCGCTGGGGTATTGCTGAGTGTGTGTGTTTGGGTGCATGTGGAGGGAGAGTGGCACAGGGGGTGTTATGATGACATGGAGAAATTAAACGAGAAGAGGAAATGAGAGCAGAAATGCAGGCAGAGGTGGGGCCCTCGGCCCTTTGATATTTTTCTGTTCTGCTTTTCAAAGGTCTGCTAAAGAAAAAAGAACAGCTTATGCAAGAGAAAAAAAAAATGGTTAAAAGGAGCAAATGAACTGCAAATCACTAAAATTGTCTCTGCTCCCTTTCCCATCTTACCTTCTGCATCTAAGAGAGGGAAGAAATAACTAGACAGTATTTGCACAGTGCTCAGGAGGCAGCACTGGCTGTAGAGCCCAAGTATTTTTTTAATTGTTATTATTTTCCATTAGCATTTCCTAGAAGGCTGTTGCCAAATAGCCTTGGACCCCATTCAGCACCATTGGGTCCCACTTAGACCATTCACGTGGCTGCTGGGAGGAAAGGCAAACAATGCTGCCTGACAGAGCCAGACAATGTGGGCAGGTTACTGCAGCTACTCTATACACAAACATCTGATTCTGTTTTCCACGCATTTTACGTCATTCCTATTACAGCAAAATCAAGCCGTCCATATTTAGGGTACGAGAGGTCTTCAGGAAACAGCTGCTGTTGAGGGTATTTTTCCAAATGGTTAAGCCACCAGGTTTTCTCCTCCCAAATGGTGTTTATAAAATACATGCATGTAAATATCAATATTAGGCCTGGCCCAGCTTCTGTTATATTGTTCTATGTCTGTTTACCCAAGCTGATGTGAAGATGCCAGCACAAGATCACAAGTTCTGATGACCTGCTTATATTCTCTAGGAAATATTGCACCCTCTCTAAGTGCTCAGAGGGAGCTTGGACAGCCGCCCCAATGAAGAGTGCTGGGGGTTACCTGGCTTCCAGAGCATCCTTGCAGGCAGCTGCTCTTCGTCCTTGAATGCTTCTACATCTTCGAGTTGTTCATGACTCTCTCCAACCCAAATGAGACCGTAGTCATTTAGAAACCGCTGTATATAGAAGAGGAAAGCACAGGTTCACAGAAACTGGAACTGGAAACCTGAGTGTAGTTGTGACTGTGACATGCAGGAGGGGACGTGAAAGTGAAGGTGGCTCATGGCTTATTTGGCCCTGTAAGACATACAGTCTCACTGACAGAGCAGCAGTAGCAGATTAATGAAACTATCTGTAGTTATATAGTTGTCACCCAAAGCTCTGGCAGCTGCAAAGAATACAGCCCTAAGAATCAAACTTGTGAGACTCAGAGGAGGCCTGACATTTGACAGACTGTTCCCTCCCTATGTGTAGCTCCCATCCAACCTGCTGTTTCTTTTCTGAGGGGTGAGGCGAAGATTTGTGAAAATTTGACCAGCAGCTTGATAAGCACCAGGCAAGCTGGGACTGCAAGAACCTCAAGTGAAAGGTGCAGATAGGCTGGGGTAAGCAAAGCAAGAGTCTCACCTCCATCTCCCAGACCTGGGTCTGCAGCTGAAGGCACCTCATTTCTAGATCCTCTGCTCCAGGTGGGTCAGGAACATCTGATAGGGAAGAATTTTTTTTTTTCCTACGGAGTCTTAAAGAATTGCTGCAGATAACCTATGCCATGCAGTGCTGATGCCCCAGGAGCCTGCCTGCACTGTGAATTAATTTGAGCCCATAAGCCCCAGGACTTCCATGTGCTGTCCCTGCCAAATTCTCAAAGCAATGCAGGTTGAAAGATGTGGACAGGCTGGAACCTGGATCTGTGAGACCTGTTTGAGACTCCAAACAGAACTTTAGTTTTGCTTAACTGTGAGTAGCCCTGTTTTTTCAGCCTTTTGAATTCTCTGCTCTTTACTTGTTCTCTTCTCCGACCGCTGTCATTTACCTCCGTGGTTATTCTGTACTCATGGAAACTTAGTAACCCACTAAAAAGAAATGGGTCACGAAATACTGTATTACACTGCACCAGAAAAGCAGAGTAACAGATGCACGTATGAAGTGAGGATCTGCCTTGGTTAGCAGCAGCGAGTGTGTGTAACTGATCTAGGGCAGGTGCAGGCCAGAAGTCCTAAGGAAGGTCTCCTGGTACTGCAGTAGAGCAGGTTTGGAGCTCTTGGTGCTCTCTCAGATAGGAGCAGGATGCCAAGGGCAGGGCATTTTTTACCTTCTACTTTCTGAAGGGTCTTCATCTTCCCCTTAAGTTCAGCAATCTTCCTGTCCTTTAAGATAATAATAATAACAAAAAAAAGAAGTTTAGCTCCTCTACTTTCAGTACCTCTAAGTATGATTTGCATAAGTGGCTGGCTGAGTGACTTGGTGGTAAACATACTTTCACCACACCAAGATGTGTTATGAAGGCTCTTTTCTCCTTAGAAAGACCTTAATCAGACCCAAAGGAGGGGTGGGATATAATTACACTGCTCCAGGAATAGGTAAGGGACGTGCTGACCTATCTACCCGCTTCTTGTCCATATGTGCAAGAGCTGTAGGGTATGTGGGGTCACGGCCTTGCACTCCCTGCTTGGGCACAGTTCACGATCTGACTTGCAGTAAGTGACAAATCTAGAAACTGATCCATCATCTCTGTAGTCATAACTTTAAAAAACACTGTTTATTCTAAACTTTGGTTAGATGAAGAGGCGTGTTGTGGTGCAGCCCAGGCATCTGAGCAGCGGCTGTTTCAGAAAGCAAAAAGTAGGAAAGTCTGAAGCCGAACAGCTAATGGTTTGGGGGAGGGAGTGCTGAGATTCATTTCTTAAATCCATAACAAGCCCAGCATAACATGACTGTCCTGTCCCATGCCCCAGGGACAAATGTCTGCTCTGTGGCTTTGCAATGGGTCATTTCTGTAGTAAGCAGACTACAGATGAACTTGTTTTTGCCCAAAGTAGGTCTGAGTAGGTATATTGCTACTGTGACTTGAACTGCTAAAGTAGGGCATTGAACAAGCCCTGTGAGGGCCATGATTTTTACCTTCAGTTGGATTTCCTCTGCTTGTTTCTTTACTTTTTGTTCCAACAGAGCAATTTTTTGCATCATGGAGGACATGAGCTCCATGTCGGTGGGAGCTGCACCTGAAAGCACAAGTCCAATGTGTTTCCTCTCTAAAATGGCAATCAGCATTGCAGGCTTATTTTCACTCTGGGGCCTCTTGTGCTCAGTGTGTTGCCCTATTTTCTGGGTGGAAGACTCTATGCAAGAACTCGTGTTCCGCCACAGCAAGTAGGGCAAGGGGGGTCCTTTCTGGCTACTGTGTATAAATCTCTTGGTCCTTGGCTGATGAGGAGATGGCTGTGTCACCAACATGAGGAGGTGCTGCTGTATGGAAGAGCAATACTGCCTAAACCAGCCTGGGGGTGTTGAGGCCACCCACTGTCCCTGAGAAACTACGCTGGCTCTGCCAAATCCCTGTCTTTCAGATTACCCAGCGCATTGGTCGGTGCTGTGCCTGTTGAGCAAGAAGGTGGATTGTCTTGCGCTGGGTTCTTTGTCCTAGGGGAGAGGCTGTCATCTTCTGAGAAAAGGTGCAAAAAGCATGAAAGTCAGTGTTTTGGATATAAGCTCACTGATACCAGGTAGAGGTTATGCTGAGGAAGAGAGAGGGCTGGTAAAAACAGAGAGGCTGAGTCCATTCCCTCTCAAAATGACAAGCAGATGAGAGTGCTCATTTTACAACATAGGACCCAAGCAAAACTACAATATAAGCAGTTGAGAAGAGTGAATACAAAACAGGGTTGCCAAAAAAAGACTATGATGTTGGTTTAGAGCATCCTGTGTTGTATAGTGAGGAAGGCTAGTGGTAAATTTGGGCTGTTTTAACAAAACAATATGAGACAAACTGTTGTGGATCTTACTGAAGCGAATTTTGCCAACAAGGGAAAGACAGCTCTTGCTTTAAGATAATGAAAAGGGAAGGATATGGCTTAAAATGGAACTGTAAAAGTAGATGGAGCTACATGAAGTGTTCTAGGGCTTAGCAATGCTGTGGAAACTGTTTGTGTCTTATCTGATTTTGAACATGTGTCAGAGAGATAAAATAGTGAACAGGAAGAGAATCACAGTTGCCAGTATGTGCAAAATATGTAGGATGGTAAGAAAAACCTTACCAGTGGAAGCAATGTCCTTAGGTACCTCTGTTCCATTTCTAAAAATAAGAGAGAATACATAAATCAATGGGTGGATTAATTAACTGTTGGGGGGGCGGTGCTAGATGGGCATATTTTCAACATGTGATTGTAGATTGTCCAAAAAAAAAAACAAAAAAAGCCCAAACTGTATGTTTTCACACCGGTCTATCTTCCTCGTCCCTATTATCTGCTTTCTGGGCTGGGTGGCTTCATGGCACTAGTGTTGCTGAGACTGTCACTGTTAGACATTGAACTGAACTGAGCGCCCTGTTCCGCAAGAACCAGGTTTGAGTGACTCCACATTGCCTGAGGTTGTGGAGAGCTGACAGCAATCAACATTTTGAAGGTTCATACAGGAATAAGGACTTGACGGCCTTAACTTATATTGTGTGTGCAATACAGAGGGGGAGGTGACAGTCTGCAGGTCTCACCGTGATCGTCCTTGTTTCTTTGATTAAGGTACCAGGAGAACTAGCCTGGTATCGAATAAACCCAAACTAGAAGGCACAGGAGTGAAAGAGAAGTGTTAATGTGATTTATAGGGCGTGCATAGCTGCAGCAGGACTTTAGGGTGCTTTCTCAAGGCGGGAGGAGGAGAAGTTGTGATTTAAATGTTAGACGGCCTCAGATTCCGGGGAGCAACGACAGAGATGTGCCCTCGATGGAGGCTGTGGCCCGGAGGTGCAAGCAATGGCCGCAGGGGCCGCTTGGCCTAGCCGGCTGCCGCCTGGGCACGAGGGTCCCATGGGGGCGCTGGGAGCGCGTCCTGCCGCCACCGCAAAGCGGGCCGAGGTCTCGGCCCCCGGGCCCGGCGCCGTGCGTGCTAATGGGGCCGTTCGTGTCGCACTCACCCCCGCTCCCTCGGGCGCGGAGAGGCCATCTTGTTTACGCGCGGTTGCCGCGGCGACGCGAGCCGCGGCGATTGGTCCAGCCCCGGCCACGTGGGGAGCGCAGGGCGCTTGAGGACTACACGTCCCAGCATGCCCCGCTGCGGCCCCTCAGCGCCGCGGGGAGCGGCTGTCCCGCCGCGTGGGGCGGGAGATGCCCTCAGCTCGGAGCCCCTCGGAAGGGACCCGGTTGGATCTGGTTGGAAAGGATGCGGTTGGATCCGTTCGGTTTCCTGCTCTGCAGGGGCACGGAGCCCTCAGCCTGATCTCCTAGCTGTGTTTCTCCATGGATGGGCACTGGCGGTGCATGCTGTGGTCAGTCTTTCCCATAGAGATGGTTTTGTTCCTCCTGAAGGACCTGGAGGAGACCGCCGGGTCACACAGGCTGGCAGCCTCGCCCTCACACGGCAGCTTAGCTCCGTTTTTTGCCCCAATTTGCTTGGAAAGAGGCTCAATGGGAAGGCAAGGCAGGGCCCTCACTGAAACGTTGATTTGCAGACCTCCCCTGTAACCGCAACGGGGTAAAGGCAGAGACCCCCAAGGGGTCCCCATGTGGCTCTGCAGCCTCCAGCATCACCAGGCAGCCGTTTGCTCCAACCCTGCCTTAGGAGGGAGATCACAGGACCATCATGGTTGGAAAAGACCTTCCAGACCACCAAGCGCACCCGCAACCCCATCCCCAGCGCTGCCCGCTGGGCCCCGTCCCGACGGCCCTCGTCTCCCGGGCCGTGCGCGGCCGGCGGGGCCGTGGGCGTGCACGGGGGCACCGCGGCGGGGCAGGAAGGGCTGCGCGCGGCGCCCTGATTGGCGCTGCCGCCGCGCCAGGAGCCCCGAGCCGCCGTGGCGCAGCGCTCACGAGGACACAGCGCAGCCGGACGCCGCCATGCAGCCCTCGCCGCGTGCCCGCCTGCTCCTCCTGCTCGCCCTGCTCGCCCTCTGCTTGGTAAGAGAAACCCACCGCCCGGGGAGCCCCAATGCTGGGGGTCCAACCGCGGGCACCGCAGAGTGTGGGGTTCAGCGCGAGGGGGAACCCTGCCCGCAGGCTGAAAGCGGAGCGCCTCGCGTGCTCCTTCACCGTAACCCGGCTGCCCCATGGGGAGCTTTGCACGGGGCGCTGTAAAGGTTCACTCGTTCTGTAGGGTTTTCTGCAGGTACTTTTTTATCCGCCAGCAGCGTGTGTGCTTCCTCCTGCCTCTCCTGCTGCAGGTTATTTTTCCTTCTCTTCGGGGAGGCTTGACAGGCTTGATTTGAACCCGTCCCCGGCTCTGTGCTGGTCGCACTCGGCTCCCTGTGGGCCGAGGACTGTTTTGTGGCAGGCGGTTACCTTTGTGCCTGTGTTTTTAGGGAGGAGGTTGCTGTCCCAAGCAGCTCCCGCCACTGTTTCTCCACAGCTTGTTCCCAGATCGTTTACGCTCTTTTTAGACACAGAGGTGACAAGTGACAAGACTTGCTGCGGGCTCTGCTGATGCATTTACAGGGTGGATGTGTCACGTTGGTGGGAAAACCCATGAGCTGCAGCCCCAAACGCACTGAAAGTCCCTGACGGGCACGGGGGAGCAGTGCAAACCAGGGCAGGTTCAGAGGCGACCCACTTCCCGCAGCCGAGGCAGCGCTCGTCCTTGTGCTGCTCGTTAGTCCCCAGGAAGGACCAAACACCTCCAGCAGAGTTATAAACAGCTAGGGCAGGAGGAGTTCAAGTAAATGCCTTTAATTGGGACGCAGAGGGCTGTAGAGAGGGAAGGAGGCTGTTCTCAAATTACCGTCCAGGCTCTTGCTGTTTCACGTCCTGATAACCACAGTGTTTCTGACTGTGGCGACCGTTGGATCCTTCTGGCTTGGCCCCAACCACTTCCCTGCCAGCGCCGAGAGCTGCTCCAACTGCCTCTGCCTCATGGTGCCTCGAGGAAGGGGGGTTCTCTGTCCTCCTACCTTCCTTTTCCAGCACGAGGGGGTTACCAGCCCCATGTCTCCATCCCACATCCTCTGTCGTGGGGTTCACAAGCCCCCACATCCCCAACCGCTTCCTCAGCGCAGTCTGGAGGGGCGGAGGCGGCTGCTCTCCTTCTGCCCTCCACACTCTCTAGAGGCACCTGCAGGTTAGAAACAGGAAACGGCATGAAGAGAGAGCTCGTTTTGCATCCTCCTTCGGAAAAAAAGAGAAGCAGCGAGTGAATTGCATGAGAGACAGGAGAAAGGGGAAGGGCTGAGGAAGATGCCTCCACTCCCAGGGGAAGGGGCACAGGAATGCCCTGAGGCATGGCCAGAGGCCACGGGGCTGCCCTCGGGCTCCTTTGTGCAGTCGTTTCTGCCTCATTTGCTCCTCGGGAGAGCTGCCGAACGAGGCTGGGCAGGGGCAAGAAGCCATTTTGAGGCTGGCACAGTTTGCACTCCAGGCGCTGGATGTCACCGTACGATATGAACCTCCTTGAGGCATGATGCTGGGCCAGGTCCCTGTCCCCAAAGAGGGGCTGTTGTGGTGGCATATGGTCCCCCAGGTGAGGGGTAATGGGTGTGTTCCAGCCTGCTTTTGAGCATTGCCTGACTCTCCTGCCTGCTCTTCCAGACACAGGGCTGGGCAGAGGGCGTTACTACGAAGGCCTCAAGCAGCCCCGCCGAGGAACCGACTAGCCTGGCCACGCCATGCTGCAGCACGGCCTTCGTCTCCCTGGTGCTGGGCCTGGCCGCCGCTGCCCTCCTGCGGCTGTGCTGAGCCTGGGTGCAGAGCGCCCGGGCCTGCCCCTCCACCCTGCGCAGACACCCCGGCACGGCGGCCCTGCGCCCTCATGGACACTCACCGCGAGGACCAGCCAGCGTGCCACCCGTGCTCCCTCCTGCCAGTCCCCTTCTCCGGCCCCGCGCTTCAGCTCCGCGCCCCGCGCTCCATCTCCCCTCCCAGGGCGCCGGCGAGACGCGCTGATGCCGCAGCGACGCTTCGCACCGCCGCAGCTGCCGCGGCTCCCCGCGGGGCAGCCTGCCCGGGCTCGGGAGCAGGCGTGCTGCTGCGCAGGCTTTGAGAAATAAAACGCCGGCCCCGCGGCCCTGTGTGCGCCTCGTCTCTGCCACCACGCGGGGGGGTTCGTGTGGGAAGTGCTCGCGGAGCTGGGGGCAGCGCTCCCCTCCCCCCCCCCCCGTGCCTTCCTGCCTCAGAGCCAAGGGCTGGGGATTGTCCCGACTGGTCGCCACGGGGGTGGGACATGGGGACGGGACACGGGGATGGCACCAGGCGCCGCGCCCGTTACCTCAGCGGCTCCCGCGGCTGCGACACCGCCTCGCGCAGCGCCCCCTGCGGGCCGCCCTGCCCCGCGCAGCCGCCGGCCAATGGCGTGGCAGGACTCCCCACCGCCCCGCTCCCCACCAATGGGGCGCTGCCACCTGGCTGCTCATGGCCTATCCCGGCTTGCCGCTTCACTGGGAGGGCTATATAAGGGTGCCCTGGGGCAGAGGTGCATTAGTGTGTCTGGTGATGGTGGTGGATGGCTGCAGGGATGGTGGTACCGACACCGTGGGGCTTGGGGGCTGTGAGGATGGTGGTACCTCTGCTGAGGGGTGTGTGGGCTGTGAGGATGGTGGTACCTCTCCTGGGGGGTGTGTGGGGTGTGAGGATGGTGGTACCTCTGCTGCAGGGCTGCTGGCACATGTTGAGGGTCAAGCCAGAAACCTGGGTCCTCCATGTTCCCACCACCTGCAGCATTTCTGGCCTGGAGAGCAGCCTGTGGTCTGCTGTGATACCGGTGTGCCTTGCAAACCCGGCTGTGCTCGGGCTGTGTGCATGTCCTGACTCTGGGAATGTCCAGGTTGTCTCACCGAGGACTTGGAGGGGACACAGGCCTTGTGGTTGCCTGCAGTGATGCCAGTGCTACCTGTGCTGAGAAGCCAGCCCCCAGCCACGGCATGGGGCTGCTCGTGCTCCATCAGCCCGTGGTCTGCCGCCACCGGGCTGGTGCCGCGTGGGATGCTGCCCTGCTCAACGTCTCGGCACAGGCTCCCTGGGATGGCACGGGAAGAGCCGCCTTGCCTTCCAAAACCACCTTCCGGATGGTGCCGGTGGCCTTTGGACACTAGATGGCACTGGGCTCGTACCCAGGGAGCAAGACGAGGCCTTGGCCGGGGTTCCCATGGGTGCCAGGCCCTGGCGAAGGGGTGCACGAGGGCCCCATGCAAGCAAACAACCACGCGTGTGGTGTGTCTTACACACGTGCATATAAATACGGTGGGGCGGGAGGGAAGGGAGCCTGGTGGGGCCGCGCAGGGTCCCCGCGGCGCGGAGGAGACGGAGCTCCCATCCCGTCCCGCGGCAGCTCTGCGAGCCAGGGCCACGCGCGGCCTCCTCATAGCACTTGTACGTCCCAGAGCTGCGTGGGTCTTTCCTCTGCCCCATCCCAAATGATGGCGTGATCCCGGTCATACGATCGGCCGCCTGCGGAGAGAGGCGAAGGTTTGGAGGGGGCTGAAGGTACCTTGGGAGCACACGGGCTCTGCTCCTCCTGCTCCTGAGGCTGGCAGAGGGTTGGAGCTCCATCTTCAGCCAACCCCCCATTTTGGGGCTTCCTTGGAGAAGCAGCCCCTGTGCCCCGGGTGAGGCCTCACCCTTTATGTCCAAGATCATGTCCTCAAACATCTGGCTGTGGATTCGTCCCGAGGAATCGATGCTCCAGGTCTGCCGTGGCACACGGTTCTCGGACCACAGCACGGCCTTGGCGCCCTTCCCGGCGGGCCCGATGACCTGCAGGCTCATGTTGGGGGCAACCTGGAAGGGACGCCAGCCCCCGGGTCAGCCCGTGCCCGTCCCTCATCCTCGCCTGGTGCTTTCCCTGGCACAGGTGCTAGCGTGGCTTGGGCATCCGGAACGCAGAGGGTTTCCCCCTTCCAGATGCACCTGGTTTTGGGTGGGATACAGTGTGGGTGGAGCTGGAAAACCTCTCGGTGAGAGGTGGGCCTGGCCAGGGCAATACAAGTGCTGGGAGGCTCTGTGCTTTGAGCCCTGGACGATCCCTGCAGGGTGGGAAATGCCCGGGCAGGTTCAGCAGAGGCAGAGCAGGTCCTGCCGGTGCTTCCCGGCGCTCTCGAGCTCCCGTGCGTCCCTCCGCGTCGCTATCAGTCGCACGCGAGCCCTGACCTGGTTCTTGATCAGTCCTTCCTCGTAGAACCAGATGAAGCTGCTCTGGTCGCTCAGGCTCGAGACCACCACGCGCCCTGCTTTCATGTCCTCCACGTCGTCGGGCACGCACAGGAACCGCTCCAGCTCCTTGCTCCTGATCCGGAAATACACCCGTCTCTGCAAGAGAGAGACGCGCTGCTCGCTTCTTTCCCATGGGCTCTACCTCCCGGCTCGGCGCCCCGGCCTCTCCCTGCCTCCCGTCACAGCCCCGCAGACGCTCCGGGCAGCCCGGGCCGGCGGGATCCCCAGCAGCGCCACGGGCACGGCCGCAGCTCTGTCCCGGTGGCTGGCGCGGTCACGGACAGGGCGGCCGCACATTGTGCAACCTGCCCACGGGCAGAGTTTCACCACACGCGGCCGCTCCCAGGGTGGGGGCGCGGGGAGGGCTGCCCGGATTAGCGGGGTGCTGGTGACACCAAGCGGGCGGCGCCTTTCGTGGGCTGGAGCTGTCAGCACCGCTGCCCGAGGCCCTGCCCTGCCTGTCCCGGGCTGCCGGGGCCGCTAACGTGGGGCTGTTGTCGTCGGGCGCTTCCTTGTGCGCTCTCCAAGGGCATCCGGTGCCGCTCACCTGGCGGATGGGGTAGAGGGAGCCCACGTGCTGCAGGCCGCTGTACGTCAGCCAGTTGGTGATCTCGGTGCAGTCCAGCAGCCACTGGCGGCCGCGGAAGTCGCCATGTTCGCAGAGCACCCAGCTGAGGGGCAGAGCGTGGTCACGCCGGCGGCGGCGGGAGCCTTCGGAGCCGGCGCCGCTCTCACTTACATCCCTCCTTGCACGCGCACCGACAGCACGTGGTTGTTGAAGCCCTCGGCCTGGAGGCTCCGCACCTCGTTGTTCAGCTCAATCTCCTTCCCTTCAAAACACTCCAGGCCATGCAGGAAGATGGAGGGCTCCGAGAAAAACTAGGGAGGACGAAGGGCCGTCGGGGTGAGGGCCCGGCCGGGAGGAGCCACCGCTCGGCGCTGGCGGAGGGCAGGGCGGCCGCACTCACCAGCGGCACCTTCCGCAGGGAGCGGATCACCGTGCAGGAGAGGCAGCCCATGGCGCTGAGCGAGGGGTACTCGCCCTCGGACAGCACGTGCTGCTCACCCGTGAACGCCTGCCCGTCGAAGAGCGTCCAGCTGGCGGAGAGGAGCGTTGGCGATGGGGCCACACGCAGCCCCTGCAGCGCCCAGGACCGCCGGGCCCGTCCCTGCACCCCTCACCGAGCAGGTAGAGCTGCCCGCATGGGGCCCCCCATGGGCACCAGGCCCTGTGGGGAGGACGCCGCCGTCCTGGCCATCCCCTCCACGTCCTACCTGCCGCCGCGGACACGGCAGGAGCGCGGCACGAAGGCGGCGGACAGGGCGCCCTGGTCCTCCTCAAAGGAGACGTGGACCCCCTGGAAGTCAGGCTCGGAGAAGAGCTGGATCTGGGGAAGGCAGCGGAGGGGCTGGGTGAGACGGGGGCAAAACCGCCACCGCCACCCGCCACGGGTGTCCGCTCCTGGCAGCACGGCCTCACCTCGGACACCAAGTGCAGGTTGTGCTCCCCGACCTGGAAGCGAAGGGAACGCGGCTGGTCGGCGCCTCGGCCGCCGCGGGGCCAGCGGGGCCAGCAGGGCCCGGGGCTCTCACCTGCACGATGGGCTGCACGGAGGCGATGCGGCCGTGGGCGGCCCCCCAGTCCTCGCAGCTGCGGTACACGCCTTTCTCCAGCACGTACTGCTCGCCCGAGAAGTTGGGGCCCTCGTAGGCCACCCAGCTGCAAGGGAGCAAGCGGGGCCGCTCAGCTGCCGGCCGTGCCCGCGGCAGCCGCCGGGGCCGTCACCGTTGCGCCACGCCGCACTCACACGCCGCTCAGCACGTGGATGGAGCGGGTGACGGGGCCGTAGCCGGCCAGCCGCGTGTCCGGGAGCGCCTCGCTCAGCTCCACACTGGGGCCCTCCTCGAAGTCCATGGCTTCAAAGAGCACCAGCGCCGGGGCGGAGAGGTCCTGCGGGACCGGGAGCACCCTGAGCCCCGCAGGGCGGCTCGGGACCCTGGGGCCACCCCTGGCCTCCGAGTCCCCGGTGTGCGATGAGCTGGGGGGATCTCAGGCACCCGGGGCCCGCAGGCAGGGCTCTGCTCAGGGGACGAGGGCAGGGCCCTATGGGGACAGGCCGGCCCTGCCGCCCGCCCGGCCCTCACCGTGCGTAGCAGGCGCAGGGACACCAGCTCCTTGCTGTAGCCGCCCCACTGCGTCCAGTCATGGTACTCTCCCTCCTCCAGCAGGTACTGGTGGCCCCGGAAACCTTCCTTCTCGTAGCCCACCCAGCTGCGTGCACGGACACACACGGGGCTCGTGGTGCCGCGGGGCTCTCCGGAGCAGGGCCGTTCCTGGCGTGCACCAGAGTGTCCCAAACCCCTCTGCTCACCAGCCACCCAGGACGTGCAGGGAGCCCACGGAGGGCAGCGGCAGCGTGGGCAGGCACCGCACGTCGTAGATGTCCCGGCTCACGGCCACGCTGCGGCCCTGCAAGCCGGGCTCCTCGTAGATGAGCGCCTGGGGACGCAGCGTGGCTGAGCGGCGGCAGCACGGGTGGGTCCCCCGCGTCCCTCCCCGCGCTCACCTGCGGCTCCCCGGCCTGCTCCACCACGGGGCAGCCCTGCGAGGAGAAGCGCCTGGTGAGGCACCGCAGGAGGGGCTGGCGCCGCCGCCCCCAGCCCCGTTTTCATTCGGGACCAGAGGCTTTCGGCTTCATGTGCTGCCCGGCAGCGGCGCTCACCAGGCGGATGGGGTGCATGGAGCAGATGGAGGGGTCCTTCGCTCCCCACGCCTTTAGGTTGGGGTACCTGCCCGGCTCCAGGACGTAGGGGTCGTCATCGAAGAAGGGCTTGGAGTACACCAGCCACCTGGGCAAAGCAGAGCAGCTCTCCCAAAGGCCGGCGCGCCGCCTCCCGGCGCTGCTCCGGCCCCACGCCCGCCACCCCGGCTCACAGGCCCGAGTGGACCACGATGGAGGCGGCTGTCAGGGGCTGTCCCTGCACGCGGGTGTCCTCCGCCGAGTCGCAGAACGCGAGCCGGGCGCCCCGGCCGTCCTCCTCCGTGAAGAGGCTGATGGCGGGCACGCGGTAGTCCTGGCGCGGGGAACGGGGCGCGTGAGCGGCGGCCGCGCGGGCTCCGCTCGCCGGGGCCGCGCGGCTCCTCACCCGCACCACCCGCTTCAAGGAGCCGATGCGGAAGGGCCCGCGCTGCCCGTAGGCCGTCCAGGGGTTCTCGATCTCCACGTCGCCCTCGGCCAGCACGCACTTGCGCCCGTGGAACCGCGGCTTCTCGTACATCACCCACCTGCCAGCGGAGACGGAGCACAGCGAGATGTTCCCCTCCCACCTCCCGGCCGGCAGCGCCCCCGTCCCGCGGGACACGGGGCTGTGCGCAAGGACGTTGGCCAGCCCCGGCAATGGCAGCAGGGGCAGCACCTCCCCATACCCAGCCGGTGCCGCCACATGGGTGGGAGATGCCGCCTGCAAGAGGCAGTAACCAGCGCCGGCAATGGCTCCTCGCACGCCTCCCCTCGCTCCCCATGCACCTCCATAACCTCCCCATGCACCTCCATTCCCTCTGCATGCACCTCCACTCGCTCCCCATGTGCCACTGCTTGCTCCCCGCGCGCCTCCGCTCGCTCACCCGCCTCGGACGACGCGGATGGAGATGGTGTGTGAGAGCTCCCAGGACGTGGCGTCGGGGACGTCGCCCCAGATCTCCCGTTTCTGGCCCGCGAAGCCCCGCTCGGAGAAGAGGATGATCTGGGAAGGGGTGACACAGCAGGAGCTGGCACCGCAGTGCCCACGGGCCGAGCCCCGCGGCCCCGTCCCCCCCGCACCTTGCCGGGTCTCACGTTGATCTTGAAGGTCTCCTTGTCCTCCTCCTGCAAACGGCCGCGTGAGGGACATCGGCCACACCAGGCATCTTCCTCCACTCCCCGAGGGTCCTCAGCGCCCCTACCCTCACACCACTCCATGCAACACCCCATAGCCGTCCCTGCTCGTGTATCCTGGCCCCTCTCGGAGGTCCCACCATGTGCCCACGAACACGTGCGGGGATTTACTCACTAGCGCATCCGCAGGGCACGGGACGCTCTTCAGCGCCGGTTCTTCGGCGGCAGGAGGGACGTGGCCGGGACTCGGGGCCTCCAGCGAGGCCGGGGACGCGTCCGGGCAAGGCTTGTTGTCCGGCGGTGGCGCCTCGAGCGGGGAGGCGGCGGGGGCCACGAAGCGCCCGTAGAGCACGCTGTTGTCCAGGCGCGAGTAGGGCTTGCCCTCGTCGCCGGCGGCTGCGCGGCGCTCCAGGAAGTCGGAGAGCAGCGCCATGCCCTTGAGCACGTGGCTGCGGAAGAGCACGCCGTGCTCCGCGGGCGCCCGGGGGACGCCCCGCTCCCGCCGCAGCGTCCCCAGCAGCGAGGCCACCTCCTCGTCCCGCCGCGGCGCCGCCGGCTCCTCGCGGCTCGCGTAGGGGTTCTGCACCTCCTCCTCGGCGCTCTGCTCCTGGCTCGCGCCGCCGTCCCCCTGCTGCCAGCCCGGCGCCAGCAGCTCCCGCAGGGCCGCGGGCAGTGAGCGCGGCACGTGCGGTGCCACGCGGTCCTCCTCGATGGGCGGCAGCGCGGCGCAGCGGCCCAGTGCCCATGGCCGTGGCTGCCGCGGCCCCTTGGGCGCCTTGCGCATCTCCGAGGGCTCCATGTTGCGCAGCGTGTCCACGAAGAGCTCCATGTCCACCAGCAGCTCCGCGTCCTCCTCGGCTGCGGGGCTTCCCGCCGGCTCGCTGGGCGCCACGGGCGGCTCCATCCCACTCTCCAGCTCTTGGGCTCTTCCTTGGGGATCTCTTGTCATCTCTCCAACCTCCTGCTCCACCTTGGGGTCCTGCAGAGGCCCCTGGGCTTCAGGGGAGGGCTCTGGGCCACTTCTCTCCTCCATGGAGGGGTTCTCGGCAGTATCCGCGTTGCTCCCTGGTTGTGCTGCTGTGGTTGCAGTGGGGCTGCTCCCCTCCACCATGCTTCCCTGCTCCAATCTGCTTCCCTGCTCCTCCATGGTTCCCTGCTCCTCCATGGTTCCCTGCTCCTCCACACGTCCCTGCTCCAATGTGTTTCCCTGCTCCTCTGTGCTTCCCTGCTCCTCCGTGCTTCCCTGCTCCAATGTGCTTCCCTGCTCGTCCGTGCTTCCCTGCTCCATGGCAGCCCCCGCTGCCTGCAAGGACCCGCTCTGGGAGCTGCTGTCACTGCTTGGCAGGTCCCCGGGCCTGTCGCTCTCTCTCCAGTGTCCATCCACCTCCGTGACTTCATCTTGCGTTGGACATTCCTCCTCCCGGGCTCCCTCGGTGCGTTCAGTCACAGACTCCGCGCTGGCCGGGGAGCAGACGCCGGGGACGGCACCATCGGAGCCGTCGCTGCCCCCCTGCCCGGCGCTCTCCCGCGGTGGCCCCGCGGCACCGGGCACCCCGTGTGTCCTGCTCGGAGCTGCCCCTT
Organism: Eudromia elegans; assembly: GCA_003342815.1. Taxonomy (NCBI): domain Eukaryota; kingdom Metazoa; phylum Chordata; class Aves; order Tinamiformes; family Tinamidae; genus Eudromia; species Eudromia elegans. The sequence continues at coordinate 2,029,372 of PTEX01000061.1, read as the reverse complement.
CCTCCGCCGCCCTGTGCTCGGAGCCGGCGGCCTCCCTGCCCGTGCGCAGCACGGTGACATGCCTGGCCCTGGGGCCGGCGGGGCCGGCGTTGCACCCATGCAGGGCCGCAGGACCCAGCGCGGTGCCACCCGCGGGCGCGGGGCCGCTCCGGGGGCACCCCGTGGGCGAGGCGCTGCGGCGCGGCGGGCTCAGGGCGCCGTGCACGTAGCTCTCCCGGTGCACGGGCGCCTCGCGGGCGCTCGCCGCCGCCTTGCCCCGCTCGTCCTGCCGCCTCAGCTGCTGCATGGGCGAGTAGACCTGCGCGAAGACGGGGCCGTGCGGCGCGAAGTCCTTGAGGAGGCTGGCGGAGGAGGAGGAGGAGCGCGGCCGGCGCCGCGGCCCCGCCGCCGCCTTCCCCACGATCTCCTGCTCCCAGGCCTGCAGCAGCAGGGACACGCGGGACGGGCTGCCCTCCCGGCCCCGCGAGGCCCCGGCGCTCTCCAGCCGCCGCGACACCAGCGAGACCTTCTGGAAGCGGGGCCGGGCCTCGGGTGCCGCGGGCGCCGCGGGCTTCATGCTCAGCTCCGTGCTGGAGATGAAGCCCCTCGTCTTGGCGTGCCGGAAGGGCGAATCCATGGCAGCCTCGGCAATGCTGTGCAGGGCCTGGCGGAGCTGCAGGGAACGGGTATGAGAAAACAAGGGAAAAACACCCTGAAACCTCTCAATGCAGAGGGACCGCCGTGCGGCCCCGGCAACTGAGTGCAAACACCCCAGCTCTGTTCCGGATCAGGGACAAACCCGAGATCAGGGCTTGGAGCCCTCTGCTCTGCCCCCGCGGTGCCAGCGAGCGCACGGGGAGCACGGAGAGCGCGGGATGAGTCAGGCGGGCGGCAGCGCTGCAGAGGAACCGGCCTGGGAAGCAGCACCGCGCCGGGCGGCACAGCCCGTCCGGGCCCCGCTTCGAGGAGCAGGAGGCACAAGCGCCGCGGGCCGGGCCCATCCTTGCAGCATCGCCCCGTGGCCGCGGCGCGGTGGGGACCGCAGCGCTCCGCTGGCTCCGGGGCCCGGCCGGCGCGCGCAGACAAAGCCGCGCTAATGACGGGCTGCTGCAGCACGGCGCCCGGCGTCCTGCGCCCCCCGCGGCACCGCCGCCCCGTGCCGCGCGGCCGGGGACACGGGGACGCTGCCCCAGCAGGGTTTTATTGCCGGGTTGGCGCTGTGCAAAGCAGCTGACGAAGCACCTGCGGGTGGCGGGGCCGGAAGCGCGGCCCCATCTCCCAATTAAGTTATTTGGTGTCACCAGCCTAGGAGAGCAGGAGGGAAAGAGGGTCGTGGGGACGTCCCCACCATGAGGGGCCAAACCAGCAGCTTTCTCAGATGGAAACCGGGACAAAACCTTCCTCCTTGGAGCTGGATTCCCAGAGCCAGCAGCACCAGGGGCTACTGGGGTCCCCACATGCCCCTGCCGCCTCTTGCATCAGCAGGGGCAAAGCACCCTGCCAGGATGAGATTTGGGCTGGAAAGCGGCTGAAATGGGGCTCTGTGGTCACGGTGGGGCCCGGGGGGCTCCTCCGCCCGCTGCCTCGTCCCCGGGCGCCCGCGTTGACGACACGCGTGGCGTCGCCGTCTGGCGCCCCGGCCCGCGGCGGCCCTGATTCAGCGGCGCCCGCGGCGCCCGGCCCCGCGCGGCCGGTTTGCTGCTGCAACCAGGAGGCGGCCGCCCCGCGCCGGGGCCGCCCTGGGGGGCTTCTCCCGCCACCTGCGGGCACCTCCGGAGCGTGCCCAGGCCCATCCTGCCCGGCCTGGGCACCGCAGCCGCCCATCGTGCCCGGGGCCGTGCTGGATCCTGCTGGGTGGCTCCCCGTGGTGACGGGGGGCTCAGGGAAAGGCCCCGGTCCCTTCCCCACTGTCACACGGCGCTGTCAGCGTGACGGGGTGCCAGGCCGGGCTGATTGCTCACCCCATGCCTGGGCAAAGCCGACCCGCTCAGCCCACTTGTTGCCTCCTGCCACGAGGGGCCGCGTTGCCGTTCGGGAGGGTCTCTCTGCATGCCCCAAATCACAGAATCGCAGAAGGGTTGAGGTGGGAAGGGACCTCTGGAGACCCTCTAGTCCAACCCCCTGCTCCAGCGGGGACCCCTAATGCCCTTTAATGCTCAGAGGGTGGCAGGGGGAGCAGCGCTGCAGGGACCCGGGGTCCCCGGCACGCAGGGAGCTCTGTGGCTGTGGGGTGAGAGGCTCCCGCTGCCCGTGGGGCGCCGGGCCAGCTCTGCCATGCGCATGGGGGTTGTAACCAGGGCCGGGCAATCACGCTGCCCCTGCCACCCCGCACGTCCCTGCCACCAAGCGGAACACGGCGACACCGGCAGCTCACGGGGCACCCGGGCCGGGTGCCGCTGCTCAGAGCGGGGCTGGAGGGGAGCAGCCTCCAGCGACCGAGGCTGGAGCCCCCCGCGGCTGGCACAGAGATGCCCCCCGTCCCTGTGCCCCATGGTTCCCGGTGCTCCCCCGTACCTGTGGGCCGGGCGTCCCACGGGCGCCGTGCCGAGCGCTGCCCCACGCTGCCACCGCCGCCGCCGCCGCTGCTGCTGCTGCTGCCCGCGCCTGGGCGGAGCGGCCGAGTCACCCGGCGAGCACCCAGCCCTGGGGAGCAGCCAGCCCTCGCCGGGCCCGCGCGCCTTTGGCATTCCTCAGGCGCTCGGAGCCGGCGAGCCGGTCGGGCTGGTTCCCGGCGAGCCGGCGCCGCCGTTCCCTGCGACTCCGCGCGGCCAGCAGGAGTGGAGCGGCGCCCCCGGCCCCCGAGCGCGGCTGCCTCCTCCGCGCGGCCCTCCTCATCCTCGCCCGCCGGCACAGGGGGATGATCACCACTGGAGCCCGCGGTGGGTCCCTGGTGCTGGGCTGTGGTGGCACCATGGGGACAAGGGTGTCCTCGCTTGTGCCCAGGCTGGGTTACGTGGTGCCCCCGGCCTAGAGACCAGTCCCATGCCCAGGGCTGCTGGGGACACCAAGGGGCCGGGGGTGGCCCTGGGCCACCAGGAGCAGCACAGGCTCTTGCCTCAGCCCCGGGCCTGGGCACAGAGTCTTGTCCCCAGGGGCTCCAGGCACCATCGGAGCCGGCGCCTGCCTGGTATCAGCACTGGCTCCTCCCCAGCCGCCACCGGGCCGGGCTGCACACCCGGGGGTGCCCGAGGCAGCGGCGCCTCCGGTGCCAGGGCTGCAATTTGGCCTCCTGAAGGCTGTTCCCAGGCAGGGGTGCCCGGGGCGGCCCGGCCTCCGTGTGCGGGACCCGCCCGGCCCCGGCTCGCGGAGCTGGCGGCTGCTGCAGCCTCCGCCTGCGGCTGCTTCCTCCTTCCCGGAGAGCAGGGCCGGGCTGGACCCGGCTCCGCGGGCACAAACCCCCGGAGAAGGGCCCTGCGCCCTGCCGGGTGCCACCCAAGGGTGCCCGAGCCCCGCGGGAAGGCTCCGCACGCAGCACCCGGCAGGGCAAAGCCAGGGCGGCCCCGGCTGCTTTCGCGGCCTCCCCAGGACTCACCCGCCCTGGGTCCCCGAGCTGCCCCTCTCTCCGGCCGCCTCGTCCCTGTCCCGGCCGCCTGCCGCCCCTGGCACCGCCCTCACTGCCCATGGGCTCTGGTGGTGGAGCACGGGGAGGCCGCGCAGGGAGCCCGGCCGAGCTCCAGCCTCTTTATTTGGAGAGCAAACAGGGCGGCCGGGCCGGGGCCCCGCTGCGCTCACCCAGGGCCCGCGCGCGTTGCCGGGCGGGAACGCCGTGTCCCCCTTCCCTGTCATGCTGCCCTCAGGGCGGGGGGCTCTGAGGGCCCCCCCCAGCCGCTTTCCCTCCTGCCACCTGGGGTTCCTCAGGGAGGGGCGCGATGGAGGGGCCGTGATCCGCGGAGGCCGCCACCTCCGGAGGGGCTGGCGTCGCAGGAGCCCCTCTCCCCACTATCGATTTCCCTTTATCAGCTGGCAGGAATATGCATGGGGCCAAAGCGCGGATCAATCGCTGCTCCGCGGGTGATCAATCAGCTGCCGCGGGCCCGGCGCTTTCATCGGAGGCAGCCGGGAATGCGGAGGGGAGGCGCCGTCGTTGGGGCGAGCCTCCATCCATCCATCCATCCATCCATCCATCCATCCATCCCTCCATCCATCCATCCCTCCATCCCTCCCTCCCTCCCTCCCTCCCTCCAAACATCCACCCTCCCGTCCTTCCAGGCTGAGCTCCCTGCGCTTCCCAAGCCCCGCGGGACATGGGGACGGGCACGGGGACGGGCACGGCAGGAGCCCCTGGCCGGGACGCGCTCCGGGGGCTCCTCACCCCCTACCCCCCTGTCACACCTGTGTCTGCGCTGGTCGATGGCCCCGGCCCGGGGGGACCTGGCGGCTCCTCCGTGACGGCCGGGATCGCTAGAGCGGGGCAGGGGCGCCGCGGGAGCGGGGGGAGGCCGGGGGGGGCGGAGCAGCCCCGTGGCCTCCGTTATTGATGACTCCGTAGGCAAAGGTCAGGGCGTCCCCCGGGCTGCGGGGACCGCGCGGGGACCGCGGAGCCGCCATGAGCAGTGGGCGCTCTTCCCCCTCGCCCCGGCACACGCTGGGGCTCCCGGCCCTGCATTCCCGGCCCTGCGCCGCAGGGAGCAACGGGAGCCCCGCGGATCTCCGCGGTGACGCTGCCCACGAGGGGCTCCCGTCCCCGCCGCTCGACGCCCTGCCTGGGATGGGGACCCCGCGGGGCCCCGCGCGTCGCCCCGGCCCCGGCCACTCGCCTCCCTCGCGCCGGCCCGGCCGCGCGGGGGGAAGATTTACCGGCTGTCAGCGCGAGGGCGGGGGGTCAGCAGGGGTCACAAAGTCCATTCCAGAGAGGTCACCGGCCACTTCTCCCCATCTAATGAAGCCATTCTTGGTGAAAGCGAGAGCCGGGCGCGCCAAGGACCGGCGCCCGCCGCCGCGGACGGGAAGGGCTCCCCGCGCCCGGCAGGGCCGGAGCAGGGCCTGCCCTGTGCGGCGGGAGGAAGCGGCACCGAGGAGGTCCCCTCGCCTCCCTCTAGTCTTGGATACTTGTTTATGTATTTGGATACTTGTTTATTTGGATACTTGTTTATTAGGATACTTGTTTATTTGGGTATTTCTTTATTTGGATATTCCTGTATTTGGATATTCCTTTATTTGGATATTTGTTTGTTTTGGCTTTTCTCTCCCCTCTTATTTCTCTCCCTGAACACCCCGGGCACGAGGAGGAGGCGGCCTGGGAGAGGCGGAGGAGGAGGAGGAAGGGCGGGACCCCCAGAACCCTGGACAGGGAGCGGCGCCGCTTCAGCACCATGGCCAGGGCCGGGGCGCCCGGGCCGAGCGGCGCCCACGGGCGCGGCGGCCCCACGCGCGAGGGGGACCGGGTCACCCCCCACGAGCAGCTTCCCCCCGCGCCAGGCCGCCCCCCCCCGGTCCCCGGCAGCGCCTCCCCGCGGGGCACGGGGCTCCGCGCGCGTGGGGGGGTCCCGCGTGGGGCGC